>JASEKS010000433.1:0-56807 GCA_030770415.1 Pleoardoris graminearum | reverse complement strand
AGGATCATGCCTCCCTACTCCCACATTGAGAGGGCAAACTTAACAGTCTGCAGGTTTCGAGCATCCTTGAGATAACTGTTCGATATGTCTCCTCCTGCAGCTACCTCTGAGAACCCATTCGCTGCCAGCGACATTTTGCTCCCAGTCAAGAAAGGTCTCGGAGTCAAGCCTGCTACCAACGGTCATACGAAGACGCTGGCCGAGATGGAGGACAAGTGGGAGAGCTTCACGTTCTCCCCTATTCGCGAGAGCCAGGTCTCGCGCGCTATGAGTACGATCATTCCTCCTTCCGATAGTGGAACTCTCAATTGACAACATCATCAGCTCGTCGTTACTTCGCCGACCTTGACAACTATGCCGAGTCCGACATCGTCATCGTGGGTGCGGGCTCCTGCGGTCTGAGCACTGCGTATGAGCTCGCCAAGAAGCGTCCCGATCTCAAGATCGCCATCATCGAGGCAAGCGTCTCTCCTGGCGGTGGTGCGTGGCTCGGGGGTCAGCTCTTCAGCGCCATGGTCATGCGGAAGCCTGCCGATGCTTTCCTGGACGACCTCGGCGTTCCGTACGAAGACGAGGGCGACTTCGTTGTTGTGAAGCATGCTGTAAGTGGCTATACTCGACTAGTCCCTCGATGCGATCTAATATACCAGGCGCTCTTCACGTCGACCCTTCTCTCCAAGGTTCTGTCTTTCCCCAATGTCAAGCTATTCAACGCCACTGCTGTGGAGGACCTGATCACCCGTCCCGCCCCAACCGCCTCCAACCCCACCGCTGTTCGCATCGCTGGCGTTGTCACCAACTGGACCCTCGTGTCCATGCACCACGACGATCAGTCCTGCATGGACCCGAACACCATTAACGCACCCCTCGTTATCTCCACCACTGGCCACGATGGTCCTTTCGGCGCTTTCTCCGTCAAACGCTTGGTCTCCATGCAGCAGCTCGAGAAGCTTGGCGGTATGAGAGGTCTTGATATGCGCACCGCTGAGGATGCGATCGTGAAGCGGACCAGGGAGGTCGTCAAGGGCTTGATCGTAGGCGGAATGGAGCTGAGTGAGGTGGATGGGGCGAACCGCATGGGTCCTACATTCGGTGCTATGGCCTTGAGCGGAGTGAAGGCCGCCGAAGAGGCCTTGAAGGTCATCGACGAGAGAAAGGCTGAAAATATGGAGTAGGTGGGAGACGTCTTGGACGGTGCTGGTTCCCTCTCAGCTGCCTCTCTTCGTCACCAGTCGGTCTCTACCATGTTACTACAATATTGTTTTTGAACATCAAGTCGAACGAAACGAGTCACTCGTTAAAATTGCTCGTGAATCCGTAGTATCTCATAACGTGAGAGTTTTATTGTCGGTTAACTCACACGCTGTCCGACATCGCTTGTAAACACAGCACGCAGTTACACACTAATCTTGGCACAAGAGTACGATAGGATAGCTCTGCCTGCTCTACGTCTCTCCTTCATCTGTCCCAGCGGCGGCATCGTCTCCGGTCGTCTTACTATCACCTACCCCTTCGTCCTCCGTACCTCCCCTCTTCAGTTCCGCCTCACCAGCAGGTGCATACGGTTTCTTCGCCAGCCTGACCAAACTTTCGCAAAGACGCTGTAACAGCCACTCGCTCTCACTTAGTCCGCTCATAAGCGGACTGTCGGCGCCGATCCAATCCCATTCGACTAATCCTTCTTCGTCTTCTTCATCACTATCCCCTCTACAACCTGTGCGATTACCGGTCAGCCGGATAAGGCGTACAAATTCAACCCATTCTTCGAAGGTGTAGCGCTTGGGCTCAGGGAGGCGCCTGGATGCGTTAGTAAAGCTGAGCCCTACCATGTACCCATGGTAACGCAGGATATCCGAATCTCTGTATTAGGGTTATGACAGACTCACATATCAGCCGCCACGCGCTTTATCGCCAATGCAAGCTGATGAGCAACCACCTTCGGACTCGGTACCTTCCCCTGAGCATCCGCATCCGCCTCAGCTGCCAACTGCGGCAGCGTCGGTGCGCCCCCACTCTGCTCTTCATCCTGCGGCTGCGCTTCAGTCCTGCCAAGATCCCTCTGAGCATCCCGATCCACGCCCTCCACCGGCTTGTCCGGATCATCCAGCTGAAACCCCTTCTCTACCCTCTTCTTCGCCGCCTTATCCGCCTGCCACTTCTGCAAGGTCTTCACGATATTGAGTAGCCAGGGGTGCGTGTCCAGATAGGTACTCCAGATGCCGTACTTGGGGAGGACGGTGAAGTCGGCGAAGGCGTCGCTCCAGCGGCGAAACTTTGCGACGATGGTGTCGCCGAGGTCGGAGACGAGGATCGTCATGGTGGGCACGGCAATGAGGGACCAGATGACGAAGAAGCAGCGGCCGGCGCTGGATTTAGGAGCGAGGTCGCCGTCTAGAGAAGTGGGGATGTCAGTGAATTGCTAATCAGGTGAGGCTATGGGGTTTATGTTGTGTATTTATGATGGAAGCGCGTAACTTACAGCCGATAGTCAGAAGAGAAATATAGCAGAAGTAGAGGGCTTTAAAGTAACTCATGTCCTGGGTGTGTTTCTCGGCCTAATGCACGTCAGCACATACAAACGAATGACCACACCCGAATGGAATCGGCCACGGTACTGCTTGTCGCAAGGTAAGAGGGTTATATGGGTCCTACCTGCCAAAAGACAACCGCACCAATACACCACAATATCCCAAAGGCGAACGCGGAGAACGAAAGCGCTAACCACTGTCTATACTTCTTCGACTTATGCTGAATCTCCCGCATAGCATCGAACCGATCTTTCTCTTCCTTCAGCAAAAGCAGTTGGGGCTTCCTATTCGGTTTGAGCACCTTCGATAATGGTGCGAAAGTTGTAACCCTCGTGACCGTATTGCTCACAGCGGTTCGCATTATCCTGGGCTGCGTTGGCGCACTGATCCTTAGCCGGTCCCTTTCCGTAAGTGACCGCTTCCGAATGAGGTGATGTTCTACGCGCTCTCGTTGATGCAGGTCGAAGGATGTGGTTACAGAGCGGTCCACGGTCCGCTGGCGCATATGATCTGTGTGCTTCATGACGATATTCTCCTCGCCGAGCTCGCGCATGAACTTGTATATCGAGCTGACAATCAAAGCAAGCGTGATGATGCCGCCGACGGAGAAAGGAAAGACGATGCCTTTCCCGAGACGGGTAGTTGGGTAGAAGTCGCCGAAGCCGACCGTCAGAACGGTGACGTCGCAGAAATATAAGGAGTTGGCGAACCCCCAGTTTTGTCCAGCGTCTTTCTCGATCTTCATGAAGACAGCAGCCCCACTGGCTAGCCAGATGAAGAATACCATTGTCTGCAGGATGAGCGTGCGTTGCGAGTCGGAAAGGGCAAAACTGTCAGGATAATGACCGAGGAAATAGCCGAGCATGTTGATCATGAGGAGCATGGAACAGAGGAGGTAGAAGGCGGCGGCGGCAATGGCATACCTAATTCGTTGGGTCAGTATGTGGATGGAAGGGAGACAAGGTCGTCTCAGAAATTCGTAAAGCCTTCGTCATAGTGTTACTCAAGGATGAATAATACAACGGCCGAGAGTGAAGGATATATGCCCTGTTGAACCAGGACTTACGTACCAGAAG
Organism: Pleoardoris graminearum; assembly: GCA_030770415.1. Lineage (NCBI taxonomy): Eukaryota > Fungi > Ascomycota > Dothideomycetes > Pleosporales > Didymosphaeriaceae > Pleoardoris > Pleoardoris graminearum. The sequence continues at coordinate 53,203 of JASEKS010000433.1, read as the reverse complement.
CCTTGAGTGTACGCTTGAAAAGGTCTGTTGGGAGGCGTATATATCTCCGTGCACGCTGTTATGCCGATGAGGAACCCAGTGGCGAGATACCAAAGGGCGATTGTGGCAGGCAGGGCGATGATGTAGCGAATGCGCTGAGTGAAGTTGAATAGGAGGAAGATATTGCCCAAAAAACCGCAGATTAGGGAGGCGACGTTGAAGTAGTAGCACCTATATCCAGTCAATATCGTATACAGTCGGTTATTGTATTGTATATCCTGGGGCGGCACAGAGAAACCAAAGTCAGAGGAAGTCGTGCCCAAACTTACCATCGTGGGTCTTGGAGTGGTATCCCATCGAGCTCCGCCACAAATTGACCCTCGATGTAGACGTCCATGCGCCATGCAGTGACGAGAGCAACAAGCGATGAGACATTAGCGAGCGGTCCCAGAGTAGCGGCGAGCAACGGTATCCCAGTAGACGCAAACCACCAGTCGCTACAATAGTATCAGCAAAATTTTTCCATCCAAGAAGCCAGAAGCGACCCAACAAGGTAAGCAGAACAAGTTCAAACCAGAAGTCGAGCACTAGACCCATCAACACATACATGACCAGTATTTGTGCACCCTTCTATGTCACACCATGACGGGCGATTCACAGCCGAAAGTACTCAAATGTTGGTTTACTGGCTGTAGTAATCCGGACACAATTTGTTGTTAATCAAGAAATAATAAGTACGTCTAAAGCTCGATCTAAGGGTACAAACACAGTGAGGGAACTCTGTTGGGTGCTAACCCATGTACGCAATGATAAAAAGCTGAGTACAATTTGTCGTTGAAGACTAAACATGGATCACAAGCACATACCTCTTCTCCCGGTCAACCTTTCTCCAGAACATGAACCTATTTTTCTTCTTCGCAAGCGGCGCCTGACCTTCTTCAATATTCACCAATCGCGTGCCTCCAGAACCCCGGGATGTTCTCCCAGGCGAAGCATTTGCAGGCGAATCATCCGCCATTATCGAATGATACCGAGTCGACTGTCGCTCTGTCATCGGCCTGCAGCCGCCATGATCTGGTACCGCGTCCAAGACTCGGACTTTCGATAGAGAGACGGAGTGTCTCTAGATAGTGCTGATTTCTGTTATTATAGGCTGGTAGGACTCGCAATTACAGGTTTGCTGAGTAACGGCGCTGGGTCGGGAACAAAGAATAACTAAGACTGTGGAGGATACGGGTTCTTTAGGGATTCGGCAACAGGCCTAAATGAAAGGAATTGTGGTCGGGATTGTGAGAGGTGGGGGTGGAGATGGAAGAGCACATGTTGGAAACAAGTCCATGGTCCAGAGGTCACCTGTCGAGGCGGATCGCGGGAGAAGCGATCGACACAGGCAGTGGTTAGTGTAGGTCTAGGTGCTAGCGCGAATGTGCGTCACTGGCGGTACAAAGGCCCCGCAAGCTTGGGCGCCCGATTGGATGCAGATACACATTGCTCGTCGTATCGCGGCGTGACTGATCGCGAGCCTGTTAGATTCGTGCGTCGAAGCTTCCGCGTCTAGACATCTGGGGAATATATACAAAAAGTACACACGTGTGTTGCCCCGGCATTTGCAACACAGCAATAGATTGCAGAGCATCTATTCAGCGCCTGACTGTACGTCTCTCACAGTCGGTTCAAATAATGACCATACGGGGGGTAGCACGAAGCGCAGTTCGCTTCGAGGCATACCCGGTCTCCTCGGTCAATCGCAGCGATTTGTTCTTCAACATCACAGTGGGTCTATTGCGACTTGAGTTTCTCAGTAAGCTCTGGGACCTTCTCGAACAAGTCGCCTACCAAGCCGACATCTGTGACTTGGAAGATAGGTGCATCGGGATCCTTGTTGATGGCGGCAATGACCTTGCTGTCCTTCATACCAGCCAAGTGCTGGATAGCACCAGAAATACCAGCGCAGAGGTAGAGCTTGGGTGCAACATTCTTGCCCGTCTGTCCAACTTGCAGACTGTTGTCGGCAAAACCGCTGTCGACAGCCGCGCGCGAGGCTCCGATAGCGGCGCCCAGCGCATCTGCTAGAGGAGGCATGAGCCTGTCAAACTCTCCCTTTGACTTGAGACCACGGCCTCCCGACACCACTTTGTCTGCTGAACCCAAATCTGGCCTGTCAGACTTGGCCAGATCTTCAGATACCCATTCTGTGGGGCATTCGGCTTTGGGGTCCACGCCTTCCTCTATAGCGGCGGACCCGCCCTCGGTTTCGGGCGCTGGGAATGCGGTACCCCGGACGGTTATGAGCTTCTGCTGATCAGACGACTGGACGGTGAGAATCGCGTTCCCGGCGTAGATGGGCCGCACAAATGCTGCAGAACGTATCAATACCTGTAAAGTCCGCCAGGTGTTTGATCGCACTTACTGTCTTCGCTCTCAATTGCAGTAATGTCGGAAATAGCCTGTGTGTCCAGAAGCGCAGCAGCGCGAGGCATCAGATTCTTGGCGAATGCTGAGTGTCCAGCCAGAACGTGCGTGTAGCCTCCCTTCTTGATGTTCTCGACGAGCAGCGGAGCGTAGTTTTCGGGCAGGCCCTGGCAGCAACATTAGCAACTGTATATATGGAGCCATACCGTTAGCCGACCTTCTCGTAAGCGCCGTTTTCGACGTATATTATCTTCTCAACGCCCTTGACCTTGGCCGCTTCATCGGCCACCGACTTCACCCCACTTCCGGCGACAAAGGCCGTGATCGGGCCGCCCAACTTCGTCCCGGCCGTGATGGCACACAACGATGCAGGGTTAAGCTTTCCATCTCTTTGCTCCAGTACCGCAAGCGTCGAAAGCAACCGTGCGAGGGCAGAGTACTGCGGAACGGTGACGGGCGGCGACAGGCGCAGCTGCGCGCGAGCCTGCCGAAGCGCTGACTTCCGGGCGACGGCAAACATGGGCGCTTCAATTGGGATAATTGCGAGGGTGAAGAAGGGAACGGGACACAGATATGGCGTCTATAAGGGACGACTCAGCAGCGGAGCACTGCGCTGGCCAGCATCGGAAGCTTCGGGCGACACCTCGGCTTGCGTCCATGGCCGGGTCGCGCCGCCAAGAAAATGCACGTGACCAGAGCAAGCCAGACAGAGCATCGTCCTAGCGGAAAAGTATCGCGTCGCGACGGCCATCACCAGAGCGCATCCTCCGTATATTCACTGCCCTGCTCCGCCGCCGCATCCGTGCTCCCGCTGCGACACGCGCCCGCCCTTGTTTTGCCGTCGCAGCGCCCGCCAGCCCCCCCGGCGTGCATCCGCGATCGCACACTATTGAAGAAGCTATGGCCGACGACGCGACTGCCACGAGTGCTGCTGCCCAAGACATGGCAGGCGAGCGCACCGCACAGGCGCAATCGCACCAACAAGATGACCAAGGTACGTCGTCGTGACACCACGCTTTGCCCGCGCCCATCTGTCATCGCGCTCCGCTCCCTGAGCGCCATGGACCTCGACGGCATGGACCTCGACGCCCTCGAACCCCCGCGCGACCGCTTCAACGCTGAAGATGGCCACGGCCGATCTCCAGACAGCTTCGGAAGACTAAGCGACTTCATAGATACCTCGATGCTCGACGACCCGGCCATCAAGGAGTCGTCGCGCGAGCCCTCGACGACGACGCCCGCGCCCGTGTCGGACAACCCGCTCGATGCGCCCGATGGCCCCAAGCCCGAGGTCGAAGATGCTGACGGCCAGGACGACGAAGAGATAGGCGGCACAGACGACGCGAAGAAGGACAAGGATGGAGAGGCTGCAGATCCGGACGCGCAGGCGAAGGCAGACCTGCAAGCTACCGCGCGCTCTCACCTCGTTGCCCAGACATACGCGACCATCATTCCCAGCTATGCGACGTGGTTCGACATGCGCTACATTGACCGCCGCGAGAGCAAGGCCCTGCCAGAGTTCTTCAACGGCCGCAACCGCAGCAAGACGCCTGCTGTGTACCGCGACTACCGTGACTTCATGATCAACACATACCGCCTGAATCCCGACGAGTACTTGACCGTCACAGCCTGCCGGCGCAATCTGGCGGGCGATGTGTGCGCCATTATGCGCGTGCATGCCTTTCTGGAGCAGTGGGGCTTGATTAACTACCAGGTAATTCCCATGTGCATGCCGTCGTAAGCTTCTTCTGACTAGGCTGCAGGTTGACCCACAAGAACGGCCTTCCAACATTGGCCCTCCGACTACAAGCCATTTCCGTTTGACTGTTGACACACCCCGAGGCTTGCAGGCATTCCAACCTGCACCGAATTCAAAGGTTACCGATGGAAAGCCGCATGCCGGCACCGAACGAGCTGCCAGCCAACAGCCTACCGCAAAGGTTGAGACCAAAACGTTGGTTGGACGGAACATCTACGAGTCGAATGGAAAACAAGTCACCGCAGAATCCACCAAGCCTGCGAACGGTGAGGGCGGAAGCAACGGGGCTGGTGCTTCGGTCGATCTGCAAAAGCTCGAAAAGGACACCAGGGAACCTGAGAGAAAGGTCCTCTGCAACTTCTGCGGGGTTGACTGCACCAGCGTCTATTACCACGCTGCCAAGTCCTCCGACGTACCAGGGGGTCCGGCCAAAGAAGACGTGTGTCCAAGGTGCTACGTAGAAGATCATATTGCCGAAGGTCTAAAGTCGGAAGATTTCGTAAAAGTCGACCGGGGAGATTATCCACCGGCGCCCGACGTTGCTGACCCTTGGACTCAAGAGGAGGTGTTACATCTGCTTGAGGGTTTGGAGATGTATGATGATGATTGGAACCGTGTTGCCAACCATGTTCAAACGAAGACACGAGAGCAATGCGTGATGAAGTTCCTGCAACTTGAAATAGACAGCCAGTACGCCGAACCAGAGGAACCGCAATCAGGAGGCACTCCTTCGAGCAAATTCCTTCGCGATCTGGAGTACCTCAAAGAAGGTCGTTTGCCAATCTTTCACGGTGATAACCCTATCTTGAGCGTTGTCGGGTTCTTGGCAGGACTGGCACCCGCCAACGTATCGGAAGTAGCCGTAGCTGCCAGCCGCAGCGTAGCCCAAATGAGGCAGGACCTCGAAGACAGGATCAACAACGTCGACAAGAAGGGCAAAGAGAAAGAGAGGACAGCCGAAGCCGGTGTCAAGAATGAGGACGCTATGGATGTTGATACCGCACAGTCCACCGAGAGTGCGCGGAACGTCGTGAGCGCGGACGCCCGGGACGGCAACCCTCTGATAACGCTTCCCTTTGCTCTTTCAGCCGCTCGCGCCGCAGCCCTCGCTTCTCATGAAGAGCGCCACATCACGCGTCTTGTTTCAGGCGCCATCAACCTACAGTCCCAAAAACTCAAGCTCAAAATGGAGCACTTCAACGATTTTGAGAAGCTGCACGTCGCTGAGCGGCGCGACCTACAGCGTCGCCGCCAGCAACTCTTTATGGACCGGTTGAACTTCCAGCGACGGGTACGTGCGCTCGAGGACGCGACGAAGAAGATCAGTGGTTCGCTTGGTGGGCCCGCTGGTCTACCTGGGTCCATGAGCCCTGAAGACGCCGTAAAGGCCTTGACTGATGCAATCGCGCTGTTCGGTGTGGGCAAGGGCGAGGAGGGTATGGGCGTGAAGCGAGACAGTGCCGACGGCAGTGTGCAGCCCATCGCTGAGGATGCTGAGGGTTTTGGGAAACAGGAGCTATAGGCGCGTGTGAATTATAGCGCGGGAGTTCGAGTGGTGTCGAAGGTGTCTCTTCGATTCACGGCACGTTGCACTAGGTCTTTGCGTGGTGGCGTCGGGGCGTTTTGGAAAGTCTGGCTTGGGCTTTGCACTATAACATAGCCTGATTGGCATGCTTTGGGCTCCTGATCTGGGGGAGGACATGCTGTATAGTAGCCTGAACGAAGAGAAATTACATTGTTCCATTGCTGTTTGGCCACTCTCTTTGTGTTCCGGTGGCACTATAGCAAACTGTACGACCTGTTTGTCCATGGCCGTTGCTGTGCCCATTCACAACCCGTACGAGGTGTGTCCGGTTTGCCCCGTCGCCCATCGTCGTCGGCCTTGAAGGCAGCCTTATTGTGCTGACACGAAGGTGTGTGCATTCACGTATCTGGAGGTCAATATCAACAACCTTGCGCGTTCGTCGCGTTGATAGAGCAACTTGGACGCGTCGTGCGCTGTGCCAAGGTTGGCGTTGATGCGCGCGGTATGACGTATATGGTGCCCTCACATGGTTCCGCTGCAGTCCTTGTCACCCGAGGACCTTCCATCACACGATCTCCTTAATAACCCCAAGCGCAGCTACATCCCTTTCCTTACCGCTACTTTCCGTTCCACTTGCACTGCGCATTCACAACACCATTCGAAGCGCGACACGAATACCTAGCTACCACAATGTCGTACGCAGACGTCGCAGCCAAGGGCCCCAAGCAGAGTCCCGAGGAGGTGAGTTTCCATCAAATGATGGCAACAAGAACGAAGCTTAACTTGTATCGCAGGCGTAAGTTCTCCCCTTCCTTTTCGCAGTCGCGGATAGGCGGTGCCTAGTTATCCTAGTAGGCAGCTCAGCGGAGCTTTTGGTTGGCTATATTGGCCTCTCCTCTTGCAGCAGACCACCGCACCCACTTCCGTACCATATCGTCCTCTAACACTGCCTTCGCAGCCGTGCCCCTGCGCCACCAGCCGTCGAGCGCACCGACGACTCTGTCTCCTCCCTCATCGACGTCGACTCTCCGCACGTCTCCAGCGTTCCCTCCGATTTCGAGCAGCAGTCCGTGAAAACCGACACGCAAGCTGAGCGCATCGAGCTCGAGGCGCAAGCCAAGGAGGCGGCCGCTCACGAGGAAGCTGCCAAGGACAAGGCGAAGGAGCGCGCGAAGAAGGACGCCGACGTCGCCAAGAAGAACGCCGACAACCCTGTTGTCCTGGGTAACGCTGCTACGATTGCCATCCTGGGTACCGTGCTGGGCGTCGGCGCGTACAGGAAGTGGACGCGCAACGAGTTGAGCTGGAACGTTGTAGGCGCTTGGGCCGGTGTTGTCGGGCTGTTTGCGGTTGGGGATTACTATGTGTCGAACTACTTCTTCAAGAAGTACCCCCCGAAGAAGTAGATGGCTTCCCCTCGCCGTCCCTTTTTCTCATATAGTATGACACGCTCCGACTTACCACATGTCCTGATCCGATAGATTCCCGCGAATGTCGACGGTTTTCCATGGACGAATGTTTCCTTTTGGTAATAGTATGCGAATACACATCTCTCGACTCTCCTAGCTTGGACTATGTTGGCATGCTCGAGCATGGGCGCTAAGGTCTAATTCTGTGTATATATCGAGTCCAGGCTTTCCAAATCAATGATCACAGTAGCTTTCGGCTATCCTCTCATTGGAAATTTCTTCGTACGTCCGCGATTCTTTGTCCTGATGTATACGTAGGCTGTGTGAGGTTGAAATACGCTATTGAAATTATTTGGAAATAGCGGATTGGAATACGGTATCCTTGATCCATCCCACTGCGCTTTCGGTCTATCCTACTGTCGCGTATCTATATTACATACTTTAATAACTTGAAAGTTTCTCTGATTTATCCTTTTTTCTTCTTTTTCTAGATACTGTTTTAGCAATATTCTTACACCCTACTATATTTAATATTACTCCTTTACTAGGCTGCGTCCCCTAAGAGACCGTCCTAGTAGCGGCTTTAGACTTCTTATCCCTTGCCTCGTTGACGGTCCTATGCACGAGCGGCACAATAACAATGTTTTCCTTACCCTCTACCACCTCACCGATTACAGCACCGAGACAAATAAAGAGGACGGTAGCGAGCGTAACGGACCTGGGCAGGGCGAGCACAGTAACGAGCTTACGTATAGTAGCTATAGCTGCGACTGTACAGGCCACACGCATACAACTAACGGGATACCTAGAGAGGGCCGCAGTAAGCGCGACGGAAATAAGTCTAAATAAATACTAAATAGCGACTTCTACATTAAAACCCTTAAAAAATGCGGGAGAAACAGCGCTAAATATGGCTCTCTCCGCTATCAAGGACTCTACTCCGGAATACATGAAGCTGCTGCACAAGTTTGGTCTAAGAGGTCTACGCCCCCCCCCCCCAAAAAAAAAAAAAAAAAGAAAAGAAAAGAAAAGAAAAAAAGGGGGCCCTTCACAGCACGCGCAGGATATATGTCGAAACACTACTCCGAGAATAGAGCCCCGTCCACAGTCCTGCCCTATAATGCAACCACTCCTTACCTATAGTATTAGGGTTATTTATAGGGAATCTAGTTACGTAGGTAGCCTTCTCTATACTCTTAACGCGTCGAAAAGTCGAGATAAGGCTTAACTTAGTGCCATTTGCCTCTCACACGTACTTAGCGGAAAAGGTAAAGGTCCTCTATTATCTCGTAAACGGTTATCGGGAACGACCTAAACGGATGATATAACAGATAAGTACAAATTAGTACACGGTAATTATAGTAATTAAAGGGTATACTTAAGAAATACGTAAACCTAGATATAATATTTAGTAAGAGTAAGAATGCGGTCTTCGAGCGTCTATACTATAGGTAGCCACCTCAACACTACAGAGAAAGTAAAGCAATTCACCGTCTCGACAACATAGTATTGAATCTTTGGAGGAATAAGCAACGGTTAAAACTTGTCGAGTCCTATAACAAGCCGTCGGCACCGTGCAATCCCCTCCCCTTAACGGTAGCAGCACTCTACGTCCCACGCTTTTATTCCTTATTCTGGCCAAGCAATCGTCGAATCAGCACTACACGAGTCACCTTCTATCGATAGTGCCTGTCCATTACGGGCTTCGCTCTACATACCCTCTCAAGCATCCGCCCACCTACTCCGTCTTGAGTGCCTTTTACACGCTATTTAGTCTTTCCGCTATACTGTAAGGAGAGAGGATATTATAGTAATAGAAGGAGAACCACTTTAGTAAGTTTATATAAGAGTACTATAAGTACAGTCTATCCCTGTCGTACCCCTGGATCGAGGTCTAGGGGTACTTATTACTTTTTGACCCCTCAATAAAATTGACTTTAGTAATATAAAGCTCTGAGATAACCTGCATTCGCCTTTATTAATAACATCAACTTAAGAATGATTAGATCTGTGGATCAGGACGTGTAAAGGAAGTTGGCAGAGTGAGCAACATACGCCAGATTACATTAGTCATTGTCTGCATAGTTTCCGGAAACTGCCCTACTAAAGCCTCGGGCTTCTTGAATGGATACTAAAGAGGTCTAAAGAGGTACACAACCAGAAACTTGCAATCCTTATTCCTGGGTATGACCACTAATCTTCGCTCCTTCTGATTTGGCCGTAAAGAGCTGTTGTCCCACCAACGCTCCCATTTTGCGAGAGAAAAAAGGAAAGCGTCAAAGAGAAGCCGTTGATGGATTTACTGAGTCTCTCTTTCCGCCAAAGAGTCGAGATCCGTCGCCGTCTTCATACGCATTGCGGATGCTGTCCAAAGGGACATACCGGATTTTGCAGTCATTTGGGCGGTCGCTACCGATGAGAGCATCCCACTGTGCGGTCTTCTCCCAGAAAATGCCGTCCTTCGACTTGCCGTTCCCAAGGTCGTGCCATACGACAATTTCAAAACCACCGTGCCGGTCCTTGGTAACCTCCCGCACGGTGTACTCTGTGAAGCAGAAACTGCATTGGCCACGAATATTGACCGGGGCGTTCGTTCCTAACACGTCTTCCACAGTTTCGAGCCCCTTGAATACCTGACCGTGATCGTGAGCGGCTAGTGACGGTGTGGTATCGGTGGCGAGGTCAGTGGCTGGCGCCGCGACCGATGTAGGCGATGAAGCAGGCTGAGAAGAATCGAAGATCTCGTGGACGGCGAATGCGTATGAGGGCCCCCGGAACGCTTTCGCCAAGTTATTGTCGTACCAAGGTTCGTGTCGGTAGTTCGTGCTCGTGTGACTACACTCGTTAGTCTATGCTTGAACGTGAAGACAAAACCGTGCCATGGGATGCCGGTCAGTCTGCATCTCGCAAATCCTGTTGATGTCCCCACCAAATCCAAGACACTTGTGATGTGCCTAGCAATGTATCAGGCATGTCCATGCAATGCAGCTTACCGGCACACGTCAAGCCCCAGGAGCTTCAGATCGTTCCGCTCAATCGTTCGAGTCCTGTGCCAGACCGTATACGTGCAACAAAGCAGGAGATGGCCAGTCACGATACGGGCGCGGGCACTAAAATGCACTCGTATGTCATCCCCATGCAAACAGCGATTGATATGGTGTTTCATGTATTGCTGATAGTCCCTGAAAGTTCGAAGCTTTGGGGTAGTGGCTTTGTATCTGCTCCGCTGGCCTGCGTCATAGGTGAATGCGTCTAGAGGGATGCCGTAGTGAGCACCGAGAGAATCCGCTCTCAGGGCGAAGACAACATGAGACCATAGCACTGCATATCCGAAGCGAGCATATGGGAGCAGGAAGCCGCGATCGGCACGATAATGACGCTTCGAACCCTCCTCAAAGTTGGAAGGAAAGCTGTGTGGAAGCTTGCGCCTCAAAAAGTAGTAATAAGCATAGTAATCCGGGAGATCGCGCTCCAGAAGATGCATGAACATCTTGCGCTCCTTGACCAGAGAAGGGAGTACGAACCATGACTGTGTACCGAGAGCGTGCAGTAATTGCTTGCATGTAAGTGTGAGCAAGGCTTCCTCGTGCGCTCCAAGAAATTTGGCGAGATACTGGATTACTTCCACGGGAAGTCCAGGCAGTGTAGTGCTTGGATACCTCTGGAGATACTGGGGCTTCTCAGGAAGGCCTGAGCGTGACTTGAGGCACACGGTGGCCCGATCAAAGTAGTCCTCCATGTGTCTCATGACGATCTTCCTCCTCGTAGGCCGCAATGCACCGTGCCCTGCAGAAGTACGTGCAGGCTCAACTGGGGTATTTGACTGCATTATCCCAGACGGAGGAAGTTAGTCGTCTCGAGGTTAGTCCGAATAACGAAAGGCGTGGGACCCGCGGAGGATCGAGCACGTCGGGAATTGTCTGAGGCTAAATTTGTTGTTATGACTGCTACGAAAGCTGCGCAAGGCCGCTGTCGGGTTAGTTCTTGGCACAAAAAGTTAACTAAAGTAGGTAAGCGTCGGATAGGTAAGCGTCAGAAGTGCAGGAGGTGGACAGTCGTGGTCAACGGTGTAATGTACTGTATCGCCACTTGATAGCCCAGGGTTTGCTGACTTTGTTCAATCAGGTGGGGAATGAAGATTGCGAACGAGAGGCAATGCTGCCGCAGTGTACGAGCGCGGAGGTTGTGATTGCCAAGGGCGGCGAGAACGGCGGCCGGTATGCCGGCTCCAATGGCCCAAGCTGTGACGACCACCCGTGATTTGGCGAGTTTCAAGGTTGGAACTCGCAGTTTCCACCTCATGTGTTGAAGCCCATGAAGCCTTATGTGTTGTGCCGCGGCTTCGTGAAGCTCGCGAAGTACATTGATTGAAGTCTTGTGTCTGTTGGAACACGACGAAATCTTCTTGTGGCGATTTTCTGCGAGGCAAGAACGCTGGTTGTTGCCTGTATCACCCGAGGGCCCGTGCGGGACCTCGCACTTCCTCGCTCCTTTTGGGGTTAGCGGACCTGCGCCTTCCATCTTGTACAGGTTCCTTCGTCATGACCCAGGGCGGGAGATATAAGAAAGCCCCATGAAAGTGAACCGGGTCATACGCGAAATCCACCCCTCTGCTCTCTACTCGTCACACCTTGACCCACCTACTGGCCAATTCTGGCGACTGGCTTTAATTGACTATCGTATTTCGCATTACCCGATCGGACCTTCTGTAACCTACAAACCTCCAGGCACCCGCCAGTTGTTCAATCGAGTCATAGGCCACCAAGGCCTCAACCCCTTCGCTGATCGTGTGTCTTTGGAGCTCTTTCCAACGTTCATGGCAACCCTCCCTTTGCTAGTACAGTTCTAAGCACCTTTGCACATTCCTTACACAATGAGCGCGGGAAAAGATGACCATTTGCCACCCCCCACCGCTGCGGTCGTGCAGAAACCTGCAGAACAGACACAACTCGTTCAGGAGGCAGCGGTAGCGAAGGTCAAATCTGCCGAAGCTGTCGAAGACGGCGGTACTGATAGGCTGTCGAAGAAAAAGAAGCCAGAGCCTACCTTGGGGAATTACTTTGTAAGTGTAATCCTCCTTAAGATCGCAGATATAGCACTCAAAGTTCCTAGCGCGTATTCTCATATGGCACAAAACTGGACGCATTCCTATTCGCACTATGTGTACTCGCGTCAATAGGCTCTGGCATTGCGATGCCCTTGATGAACATAGTGTTTGGTCAGCTCGTAGGCCATTTCGCCGATTACTTTCTCCCGAACACGACCACCACCAAGAGTCAATTCCAGTCAGAGGTCAACAAGCAGGCGCTGTATATTGTATATCTGTTCATCGCCAAGTTTGTCTTGTCGTACATCTCGTTATTCACCGTCCGGATCAGCGGGCTTCGGATCAGTGCCGCGCTTCGACTAGCCTATCTTAGAGCAACTTTTGCGCAACCTGTGAGCGTTATCGACACTGTAAGCAAACTATAACCATTTGGCCCAACGTGTACTCATACGCTCCCTGCATAGATATCGCCTGGTAAAGTCGCAACTCGCGTAACCACTTCGGCTTCCACAATACAATTGGGCATATCGCAGCAGTTCGCTCTGCTATGGCAGTCGCTCGCCTTTACCATCGGACTCTATGTCGTTGCCTTCATAAAAGGCCCGATTCTTACGCTCATTGCCAGCATTTCGCTCCCGTTCATCTTCATCACGTATGGGCTCATTTTCCCACCGCTGATGAAAGAGGCCAAAGCCGTCGAGCACATTCACGAAGAAGCTTCCGCGCTAGCATACGAGATCTTCTCATCCATTCGCATTGTGGCAGCATTTGGCGCGCAGGACAAGCTATCTAAACAGCACGAGATACTGTTGGACAAGGCGAAGAAGCAAGGCAGGAAAGTGGCTCCTTGGATGGGCCTAGTAATGGCTCCATCTATGATGGCCATGTATGGAACTTTTGGCCTGACTTTTTGGTTCGGTGTGAGGCAGTACGAGCACGGGCACGCGTCCAACGTTGGAGATATTGTCGTGTGAGTCATATACACATACTTCTACAATGCCTCAACACCCAAAATCGACATCGCTGATATTCCAAGGGTACTCTTCTCTGTTATGACGGCGGCGATGCTCATTGGCCGTATCGCTAGTCCCGTCATAGCCATAACGAGAGCCGCGACCGCTGCGACCGAGATCTTCGCAACGATTGACACCGAAGTTTCCGACACCTCTGGGCTTAAGGAGCCCGACGTCTTTGCAGACCAAGCTATATCCTTCGAAAATGTTGCCTTCTCGTATCCTAGCCGTCCGAATGTCCAGGTTCTTGACGGCTTGAACGCCACATTTGAAGCTGGAAAAGTCACTGCCATTGTGGGTCCATCGGGTGCCGGGAAAAGCACTATTGTGGGTCTCATACAACGCTGGTACGACCTGTCCGGTACAACTGCAAAGGAAGTGACTACGGACAAGACGGAGGATTCAGCGCCAGCGGACCTCCTTGAGAAAGAGCCATCAGAAAGCAAGAAGGCCAAGAAATCGAAGAAACCTACAAAGTCCCAGGACGGGAAGTCAGGTAAACCGGGCGAGAAGGAAATGGCAGAAGTTGATCTTGGTGAGTTACTTGTAACTTTGCAATTAACTGCGAGCTTTTCGCTGATCAATTTTCTCCAGGTCCTAACACTTGCACCGGAACAATCCGGATTGGTGAGACAGAGCTTCGTGCGGTCGACCTCAAGTGGTGGCGCTCCCAAATCGGACTGGTGCAACAAGAGCCATTCCTGTTCAACGATACCCTCTTCAACAATGTCGCGTTTGGTCTTTGTGGTACACAATGGCAAGACCTTCCTAAAGAAGAAAAGACGAAGATGGTTACGGAGGCTTGCAAAGAGGCTTACGCCGACGAGTTTATAGACAGATTACCGCAGGGTTACGACACCATGGTGGGTGAAAGTGGTATTAAATTGTCCGGTGAGTCATCATGGGTACGACATTCGTCTATTAATCGTACTGACTACGCCTTGCATCGCAGGTGGACAGCGCCAACGGATCGCGATTGCCCGAAGTATCATTAAACAGCCTCCTATATTGATCCTAGACGAAGCGACAAGCGCGATCGACGTCCGCACCGAGCGAATTGTGCAAGAGGCCCTGGATCGTGTCTCTAGGAACCGAACGACTATTGTCATTGCGCATCGACTATCGACCATCAAGCGGGCAGACAAGATTATAGTGATGCGACAAGGCAAACTAGTGGAGCAAGGTAGCCACGAAGAGTTACTTCAGATAGAAGATGGAGTATACAACGGGCTTGTATACGCTCAGAAGCTTGCAATCGAGGTCAATGAACAGAAGCTGGACGATGTCGCATTGCAGAGGACGAAGACTACCGAAACCGACAAGGTTGAAATTGCTGAACCAGAAGAGAAACGTCCCTCGTCTAGCGAAGACGCGGAGTGGAAAGACAGGAGCTTTCTGGCCACTGGCGGGCGTATGATCGCAGAACAGCGCCACCATGTGGTTCCCTATCTGTTCGCTTTTTTGGGCATCCTTGCAGCCGGAGCTGTGTACCCGGTAAGCACCGTTCTGTTCATCGATCGAGGATTGTCATTGACCCTTTCAGATTCAAGCTTACATCTTCGCAAACGTTATTCAAGTCTTTACACTTACCGGACACGATTTCGTCCGAAAGGGCTATTTTTGGTCGGGAATGTTCGGTGTTGAAGCTGCTGCCGTCGGGGTGGCGTATTTCGCAATCGGTTTCTGTACACATCTGGTGTCGATCGCCATTACCCGCTGTTACAGACAAGAGTACCTCAACAATATGATACGGCAGCGTATACCGTACTTTGATCTCGAAGGCCATTCAGCTGGTACATTGACATCCAGAGTGAGCGGAGACTCGACACAGCTCCAGCAACTCATGAGCACGGAAATGTCTATGGCGGCCATTGCCGTTGTCAACCTCATTGGTTCCACGATCATTGCATTTGTGTATGGATGGAAGCTTTCGCTTGTTGCTCTCTTCGCGGCCCTGCCGCCTATCCTTGCGGCCGGTTACCTTCGCCTTAGCCTTGAAGAGAAGTTTGAAAAAACAAACGCCGCTGTCTTTGAGGAGAGCTCACAGTTCGGGACGGAGGCTGTTGGTGCATTTCGGACGGTTCTTTCGCTCATTATGGAAGACATGATCGGTGACAGGTACGAGACTTTACTGCGGTATCATGTGAAGAAGGCGTTTGGCGATGCACGGCTTGGTACTGTCGTCTTTGCCGCTTCGGACAGTGTAGAACTAGGCTGCATGGCCCTGGCCTTTTGGTGAGCCCACCCAGTCCCTCCCATATGAGGGTCACCCACTGCTTGCTCAGATCCTTACTGACACGAACAGGTACGGCGGTACCCTTCTCGCCTCCTACGAATACAATTTAATGGATTTTTTCGTTATCGACATGGCCATTGTTCAAGGCGCCGTCGCAGCAGGGATGTGGTTCTCCTTCGCACCAAGTATGGTCCCTTCGAAGCTACCCCTCTCTAAGCTAACATTGTCCTCATAGATATCGCCCAAGCCACCACCGCCGCGAACCGTATCCTCAGCTTGCGCCCTTCAAAAGACACCCCTCCTTCCTCTTACGTCCCCATCCCTTCGAATCCCTCCGGCGTCGCCATCAATTTCCGTGCAGTACACTTTACCTATCGGTCGCGTCCCACCGCTGTTCTTAACAACCTCAACATCTCTGTGCAGCCTGGTCAATTCGCGGCTCTAGTCGGCGCATCTGGGAGCGGCAAATCGACCGTCATATCTCTCCTCGAGCGCTTTTATGATGCCACATCCGGCAAGGTCGAGTACAATGGTCAGGATATCACGACGTTGGACCCAAATGAGTATCGCAAAAACATAAGTCTCGTGAGTCAGGAGCCAACCCTGTACGAGGGAAGTATTAGGGACAATGTTGCACTTAGTGTGGATGAGGCGACCGAGCAGGAGATTGAGGAGGCTTGCAAAGATGCACAGATCCACGAATTCATCACCTCGCTGCCAGATGGATATGCGACCCGGCTTGGTCCGAAAGGTATGTCGCTCTCCGGTGGTCAAAAGCAGCGTCTGTCGCTTGCGCGAGCACTTTTGCGCCGCCCGAAGCTACTTCTGCTGGACGAGGCGACAAGTTCGCTAGACAGCGAAAGTGAGAAGTTGGTACAGGAGGCGATTGAGCGGGCTGCAGAAGGTGGGCGCACGGTCATCGCGGTGGCGCATCGACTGGCGACAATACAGAAGGCGGACATCATATTCGTCTTGGGGAGCGGAAAGGTGCTCGAGAAGGGTGACCACCAGTCATTGTTGAGGAAGCGAGGGGTGTATTACCAGATGGTAAGTGAACCCCTGGTGGGTCGCCAAGGCATCGCTAACGCTTGGAACAGTGCCAGGCGCAAGCACTCGACCGGTAGTATTAGCATTTCCCGACCCGGTTGCCCGTACATACCTGAACATTCCGCTCATCTTCATTTTTTACACCACTCTACTGCGAAGGGTTGTTTTACTTGCGCTCGATCGCAGAGTCATTCATTCGTGTGTAAATCATTGTAATTATAGAGCATATTGCAATTAACCCTCATGGAAATGCAATCAAGCTGTGGTTGCCAAAAAGCTGTGAGTGAGCAATCACAACTCGATTTCAGCTTTCATGTTTAGTAATATAAAACCATTTGCGCTAAACATCCCGGGGCCTCGTACACACCTGGGGATCTGCAAGCCCACGTAGTGTAGCGACGCCTGCACTCCCTGTAGGCTTCAATACGCGCGCGCACAAGGTAGTAGCGCCGTAAAGATAATCTAATTTAACGAAGTTAGTATTAAGGCTATTACCTTTATAAGGAGGAACTATAGTATATATAAAAAATAATATATAAAAGTATATAAATTTTTACTATAGCTATATTTATTAATTTTCTATCTTTTATATTCTTAATACGATCTTAACTATTTTATTAACTATAATAATTTTAATTATTATACTAATACTTATAAAGTTATTTAAAAGATTTTTCCTTACTATTAGTACTAAACCTAACTTAGAGCTTATTTAAGACGTAATAATAAAACTATAAATATATATAATAAATACTATTAAAGTTTAAGTAAATTAACCTACGCCTAACCTATTTTTATAAAAAAAAAATTAGTACCTATAAGTACTAAAGCTATTTAGGCTAATATACTTTTAGTATAGTAAGTAGTATTTACCTAGCTTAAGTAAGTAATATATTTAATTAAGAATTTTTGTATTTAACTAATCTATAATAGTAATTAAATAGTATTTTTAAAAAAAATAGTCTACGTATAAGGAATTTTATAAAAAAATTATATAAGACTTTATTAAGTTAACAGATAAAGAGAAGGCATATTAAAATTAGTAAATAGAAAATAAATAAATTGTCTTACTAAAAGGTATAATAGCGCTTTTTAGTATACAGTATACTATATAATTATTAAAAGAAAATTAATAACGCCTGCACTAAGCTAGTGATCACCTTCCTTTAACACGGACCCTATTTCACGAGCCACACCATCGACCATCCCTGATACTTGACTACATCTCGTATCTGTAAGTCTGGGGTTGCACAGCATATTTACAAACCTGGACTCGGTCAAGAATCGTACTCCCACTGGTGCGGCAGTGCTAGCGAAGGATCATTGAGCGCATATAACCGTCGCAATGGGTTTGCACACGAGGGTGACACGAGACCATATATTAATCTGTGTCCGTAGTTCGGGCGTAGGGCTCGGCATTGCTGCGACAATAATTTTCCTACAATAATCTATATAGTAATCTTACAATCTATATCTAATATATTAATTATAAATTATAGTAAGTTATTTTTTAAAACATTTTACCCTTTTTAAAAATTAAAGTATACTTTCTCTTTTTTTATTAGTATTTTATAATAGAAGAGATTTTATAGATTCTTTATAAAGCCTTTTTTTATAGTTTTTTTAAAAAGCTTTTTAATTTTAAATAGTTTATTTTTAGTATACTATACTAAAAGTTTTATTAACATTAGTTATTTATTATATAAGTTATAAGTTATTTATTATAAAAGATGATTACTTACCTATATTAAATTTTAATTTTAAATAGTAGTATAGTAACTAAATTAGTATAAAAAAGTAAATTTATAGTTTAAAATTATTACTATTAGAAATAAGCTTAGCTAAATATATATATAATATTTATAGAGATTATTTTTAATTTACTATTTTTTACTCTTCTTAAAGAGCCCTAGATTAAATAAAGTAGTAGTATAGCTATATTTAAAATAATTGTTATTATTAAATATATATATTTGTATACTAATCGAACAAATAGTGTGACTGTGGTGGCTCGGGGTGACTAAAAGGGGTTTTAAAAAAGGAGGAGTATGTATATGCCTTTATACTCAATGTG
The DNA here is from genome assembly GCA_030770415.1 of Pleoardoris graminearum. Classification (NCBI taxonomy): domain Eukaryota; kingdom Fungi; phylum Ascomycota; class Dothideomycetes; order Pleosporales; family Didymosphaeriaceae; genus Pleoardoris; species Pleoardoris graminearum. The sequence continues at coordinate 34,702 of JASEKS010000433.1, read as the reverse complement.
TCGAAAAAGGAGAATATGTAAATAAATATAAATATAGTAGATAGGTAAAAAATTTATATATATATAGTAAAATAGTCTTATTAACTATAATTTATATTTAAATAATAACCTTAATACTATCTTATTAAATCTATTAACTATTACTAGCACGGTTGCCTCGCGCACGTGTATTATCATCGCCTAGAGAGGATATCGGCATTGCTACATCGGTGTGAAGCTTACGCAAGATAGAGGGATGTTCGTATTCGGCCATTGGACATCGCACGGCTGCTCTTTATAAGCACCGTTGACAAGCATCGCGCTGGTATGGTATCTGTTCAATTGTCATGCTCGTCTTCTGCGAGATCGCCCTACTGGCGAGGGCCGTACTCAGCGTCAATTTCGATTTTGAAAGCGTCCAGCTCACAGAGTCAGAAACGGTCCGATATCCAGCCATCCGCTTCCGTGATCCCTTACATCCTTCGCCACAAGTGGAATGCCGATATACCCCTGACGATGACGAATGGCCGGGCGATTCAGAGTGGGCGCTCTTCAACAAGACCCTCGGTGGCGTCCTGCTCAAACCGCAACCTTTGGCTATATCCTGCTACGCAGGGCCTTCGTACGATGCAGCTAAGTGTGCGAGTCTGCAGAGTAGCTGGATGAATATGGCTCAGCAGTGCGTTGATCAGATTGGCCTGAGATAAGAAATCCCTGACCTCGGACAGCGCAAATCATCCTATCAGCGTTATGTCGCAGTGGGCTTCGGGCATGACATGCGTGCCTACAAAGGACCCAGACGCGGTCTGTTCGCAAGGTGGATTTCCGCTTTACGTCGTAAATGCAACAACTGTACGGCATGTGCAATTGGCTGTCAACTGGGCGCGCAACAAGAATATACGCCTCGTCATCAAGTGGGTCCAAGTCGATAATCCCTTTAATCTCTTGGAATCAATATCTGACGAGGTGGTAGAAACTCTGGTCATAACTTCAATGGAAACAATATTGGCGGAAATGCTATCTCAGTTTGGGTGCATAACCTAAAAGGCTTGACCTACTATAACGACTATAACGCTTCGAATTATATGGGGCGCGCAGTAGCATTTGCAGGTGGCACTAGAGCCACTGAATTGAGTACTGCGTCGAGAACCTTCAACACAACAATTTTGAATGCGGGAGGTGCCGACGTTGCACCTGCCGGTGGATATTTTCAGGGCGCCGGCCACAGTACTTACGCAAGTTTCTACGGTCTCGCGGCTGACCATGTGCTCCAGATTAGTGCAGTCACCGCAGACGGAAGGTTCGTGATTGCAGATGCAAATACGAATTCTGATTTATTTTGGGCTTTCAGAGGTGGAGGGGGAGGTACGTACCTTCTAGATGCCTGTGACGGTGATGTTGATGAGATCAACAGGCACATTTGGGATAGTGACTTCAGTTGTTGTCCGAACATTTCCTCTCACTCCCATTGCTAGTACCAGTATCTCTTTCTCCACGGTCACGCGGCCAGGGCTACCTGGTGTGTCAAATGAATCCTTCTGGGCAGGGATACAAGAGTACCTGAGCTTCTCCACACCACTTTGCGATAACAAAGGCTTTGGTTACAATTTCATCCGCCACACAACAAGTTCCGGTGCACGAGGGCTCACCTTCACATCATCTATATCACTACCGAATCGTACAATCGCCGAACTAAGCGCTTTCACCCGACCATTCTTACAAAGACTGGAAGATGTCGGAATTCCAATATCGATGCCAATGGTGCAGACAGTGGAATTCCCGAACATACCCTCTGAGCCTAAGACAGCCGTCGGGAGACGCGCCCTGGGTGACACGGTGGGTAACACCTTTATAGCCTCGCGACTCTTTCAGCGCTCCAACTATGCCGATCCATCTTCCATCGCCGAGTTGCTTGTTACCGTTCGGTCCACCGCCGAGGAAGGCGGCTATGGTAAGTATTTCTGGTGCAACTTGCATGTGTCTTTCCTGAAAGAAAGACCTTCCCTCTCACGTGCAAAAACATGTACATACTATTATCCCTTTATACCCCTTTTGGACTAGTGTCTCGACGCTACACTTTACCTCTTTTTGCATGATACTATTATCCCTCTGTTTTCTAAAAGCATACACTGACTCTATCCCCAGACATTCATGGCCAAGTCATGAGCCCTTCGCTCGCCAATTCCGGAAATCCAGACAATGCGGTCATCCCGGCTTTCAGAACAGCGATCATGCACACACAAGCGTACGAGCCTAATGCGTGGTGGAATGGTAGTACCATAGTCGAACCTCCCGAGAAACAGGCCGAAAGGCATGACAAGCTGCAATCGTATATGCAAAGATGGAGGGATATCACGCCGGGCGGAGGAGCGTATATGAACGAGGGAGATATGCAGGACCCTGAGTGGAAAGACACGTTCTATGGGCAGAACTACGACAGGCTACTTGAGGTGAAGAAGAAATGGGATCCTGATGGCGTGCTTTGGGTCATCTCCGGGGTGGGAAGCGATGAGTGGGAGGTGGAGGGGAGCAGTGGGGGTGGGAGGAATGGTTTGTACACGCAGGATGGGCGACTGTGTAGGGCTGGTGATTTAAGTGATGGTTAGATTGCTAGTAAAAGCAGCCGGATGCTATACATTGGAATGGACTAATATATATATTTACAATGATCAAGTAAAGGGTGTGGCTGTGGTGGCTGGAGGCGACCAAAGGGGGCTTTAAGAAAGGAGGAGTATACTATACCGGGGGGATACGGTTTTTAAACAGCCTTAAGATAGTATATTATATATAACAGCTGTTAGATAGATATTACGTAGTTATTATAGGTATTTTAGGGTCTGTTAGAGGTCTGTTAAGGCTAATACGCTATCTTAAGGATGTTGAAACATTGTACCCCCGTGGTACGGTATGCATGCCTTCATCCTCAATGTGTCGAAAAATTTGGAATGGACTAAAGATGTTTAACGCCCGAGGTGCGTAGACCTTTTTCAACATTCTAATCGAGCTATCAAGACCTTAAGGTTTGTTTGTAGCAGCACCTTCTCCCCCTTTTTTTTTTTTTTTTTTTTTTTTTTGAGCGTTTTAACTGCCCCATTAAGCAACGCGCTTCAATCACCTTTCCACCTTTTAACCTTCGCACCTAACAATCGGCCTTTGTAAAGCATACCATAGGGAAACACACGGTCCTATACAACTCCGTGCCACTGCTGTATATTCTCACATTTTTCTTCCTATCTTACCCTATCCATGTCTAACTACAACCTCTCTATCCTTGTCTCTAGCCCTAGTGATAACTTAAAACACCGCTCACAGTAGGACATTACGTTGTACCGTCTGCAAGCTGATCTCTGCATTATTCTACACATGCACTCGTCAGCGAGGAACCTAAGACCTTCGCACCTGGGCATCTTCCCACCCTAGAAACCAATTACTCGAGTAATTGAGTGGAAGCATTCAACAGGCGAAAGAGTCTATCTAGTGAGGAGACCTACTTAGGTAGCAAGAGACATCCAAATGGCCGAAATGATCTTGGAAGTAAACAACGCTAACGGAGAAGCTATTGAAGAAGGTACGATCCCACGAGTTCGCGCCTGCCCCGTTTGTCCCTCACCGTAGCGTACTTCGCGTCCTGCAACTCTCTATCACCTACCAAACACACGAACACCATCTAATCAAGCGCCAAAATCGCCAGTAGGTCCTCTTCCATCTTACCTAGCTCCACATCCAGCTCACCACTACGGCTTCCCCATCGGCAACAATGACCTCCAAGACCACCCAAGACCCCACCGCCTACAACGAGGCTGAGGACCTCGGCCGCGCCCGCTTCGACCACGACACCGCCGCCTTCGGCGACCGTGACGACGCCCTTTACGCCAATGGCCCCGTCCTCGTCCGCCAGGGCCGCGCTCCCGCCGGAATGGAGCAACAGATTTTCGCGTGGTCAACCTTCCAGTACGAGACGGAGGAGCGTGACAGCCGTGAGGAGCTCAAGGGCGACTTGCATGGTGGACAGCTGCACCGGCAGAATCGAGCTGCGAGGGGCGAGATGACGGGTCCGCCGCCGCCGAGGGAGCCACGTCGTCGGAGGGGTGGGGGAATGGCTGGGCAGGGTGAGCAAGCAGGCGGGTTGCAGCCGCTGGTGTGTGGGAGGGCGCAGGAGGGAGCGCCAAAGTTGGCGAAGGGCAGGCCGGAGGAGCTGGGTGAGGAGTTGTTTTGGGATTAGCCGATCTGCTAAGAGACTCTGCGGCATGGCTTCTGAGAAAGAAAGGGAAACCTGCGCCTTTGCTGAGGGCGGTGATTATGCCTTCTTTATGGAATCGGTGAGATGCTTGCCTGCGTAGGCAGATGATCTGCATCTCTCCTAAAGCAGCCAAAGCCGATCACTGTGCTCAATTACGAACGTTTCATCATGTATAATACAACGTACCTAGTCAAGGTCAACTGCGGACGACCTAAAGAACCAGACTCGGTCACTGCAGAGGGAGGGTGGTTGTGAGCCCGCCAACAAGAAGCACATCTATCCTACTCAACCAGCTTGGGGCGTAGTTGCATAACTTGAGGCATCAAAATTTGATCAAAAGGGAATATTTCATGGTAGTCAGATCGCTATCGCACAACGAATATCATGCAAAAAGAAGTCTACCATGTCCGTCTCAAATTTCCAGCAATGACGACGCCCCGATAGTTCCACGCCAAAGCTTTCAGGACCGAGAGGTACGCTAGGACTTCGTCCAAAAGCGACGACGCAGTGAGGGAACGCAGTTTAGTTTGGTGGTGGCAAGCCGAAAAGTAGTAATTTTAAAAGCTGAGAGCTTTCAGGACTGTATTACCCAAGGACAGGCAACGCAAAAGCTGGAATACCAATCTTGATTTCTGGGTGGATTAAGAGTCGCCCGGAGCTTACTCTTAGTACCTATATTTACGCTTAACACCTATTAGTTAACTATACTTACCCCTTTTAGCTTCGTTACTTAGCCTTCTTATTTATAAAATTTTTTTATTATTTTTTTTATACTCTTAATACTATTTTAATTATTATTTATAATAGATAATATTTTTAGTAAGATTTTTTTAGATAAAAAGTAGACTAATTTATATATAAGTTATAGTATAAACTTATTTAATATCTACTAAGTTAAATAAAAATAAGTTTATACTAAATATAAAGCTTAGCTTTTTTAGTATTATATAAATAGTATATTAATTAGACTACTAATACTTTTTTTATTAATATTTTTATTAATATACTAGTACTATAATTAATTAATTTTTTTTATAAGACTTATACTTCCGGTCTTAATAAAGACCTAAAAGTTTTAAAATTATAATAAAATAATTAATATAGAATATTTTATTTTATTTAGTTATATATTAAGCTATTTATTTATATTCTTTTATACTAGCTATCTATTATCCTTTTTTTTAAAAATCCCTCTTTACTTACTTCTAAATATCCTTTATAATATTAAGCTATAGCGCTTCTCTATATACTAGTAACTTTTATTTTATATTACTTTAATTAAGATTATATATATCTTTTACGCTATAAACTATAGTTTTTAATATACTTAATTACTTACTAAAGAACTGTACTATCTTTTTACTTTAGCGCCCTATAGTTATTAATATTAGTATTATTATTAGTAATAAGTAACTTACCCTTATTTATTAATTATTTAGTATAATAGTATAGCTATAATAGTTTTAGTATTATTTTTTTTATTTAGTAGTACCCCTAAACGGTAAATTTTTAGCTTTTTTATAAAATATTATAGTTTTTTTTATATATAGTAAAATTTACGTTTATATTAATAAAATTATTTTATTTAAATATAGACTTTTACAGATTACCTATAAAAATAAATAATAGTATACTAATTATATTAAATATTTTTACTCCTTTATATTTTTTATTTATTTAGTTTAATTTAAAAATTTAAAATATATATTATACTTTATAGTATAAGCTAGAGTAAGTCTAGTATATATATTTTACTAAAATTTTATTTTTTAACGTGCTAGGAGTGCGTATTTTAGTTATAGAGTAGTAATATACTATTATTAATAAATAGTATTTTAGACGCTGTAATATATATTATAATTATAATATATTAATATCTTTTTTTTTATAAATACCTACTTAGTATTAATTTATAATAGTAAATACGTTAGTATAAGTTATTATATAAAATAATAAATTATACTAAAGTATAAATCTATTAAGTACTATTAAGTAGTTATTATATACCTATCTTAGTGCTACCTTTTTTAATTAGGCTTAGCGTAGTATCTTTTAAGAGCTAGTTATTAGTTTATATAGTATATTTAGCACTCTTCTTCCTAATTAAGTAGTTAATAATAGCAACTTTATTACTTAAAAAAAAAGCTTATACTTCTAAGTTTTACTATATAGAAATTAAATAAGTATATAAAACTATTTACTATTAAATTTTTAATAAAAATTATATAAGAAAAGTAATAAGAAAGTATATATTTAAAATTTAATTAGCATCTCTTATTAAAAATAATAATAAATATTAAAAAAGTAACTTAAAGTTTAAAATATAAATAAAAAGCACTATATACTATAGTTAGCGGAGGGCGAATTAAAATCCGTTTTGAAGCAGTCGCAATTCCTCGCGTCCCAGGAAGCTGCCTTACACGCCTTACCTAATCCGACGCCCTTCCATCATCGATCAACCGCAGGCAGCGCATGTCGCGAACACCACGCAAGTCCATCCACGATGCTGCATTTACTCCCGCTTTCGACGCTGCTATTACTGCGCACGATCGTTGCGACTCCCACACCCGCTCCGCAATCAGAACCACTTCCTCTCCTCATTTGGCATGGTCTAGGCGACAACTACGCAGCCGATGGCCTCCACACTGTCGGCGACCTCGCAGAGGAGGTCAACCCCGGAACTTACGTCTACTACATCCGTCTCGATGAGTCGCCTGACTCCGACAAGACCGCTACATTCTTTGGCAACGTCACCGAGCAGATAGCCCAAGTCTGCGACGACCTCGCCACGCACCCGATCCTCTCGACCGCGCCTGGCGTAAACGCTTTAGGTTTCTCGCAAGGCGGACAGTTCCTGCGCGGCTTTGTGGAACGATGCAATTTCCCGAAAGTCAGGAACCTCGTCACGTTCGGCAGCCAGCACAACGGGATCGCAAAGTACCAGATCTGTGGCGCGACAGACTGGCTCTGCAAGGCCTACATCGGGCTGCTGAAGGCGAATACATGGGGTCACTGGGTGCAGTCGCACCTCGTGCCGGCGCAGTACTTCCGCGCGACGAACGAGTCCACTGGCGAGCCGACGTCCGATTACCTGGAGTACTCGAACTTCCTTGCGGATATCAATAATGAGCGGGAGCTGAAGAACGTCACGTATGCGAAGAACCTGGCGAGTCTGGACAAGTTCGTTATGTATGTGTTTAATGAGGATACTACAGTTATACCGAAGGAGAGCGGATGGTTTGCGCAGACGAACATGACGAGTGGGGAAGTAACCAGGTTACAAGACCGCAAGATCTACAAAGAGGATTGGATTGGGCTGAAAAAGTTAGATGAGAAAGGTGGGTTGGTCTTTAAGACCACTGAAGGAGGGCATATGCAGCTGTCCGACGAAGTGCTCACGGACGTCTTCAAAACCTACTTCGCACCGGAAAAAGAGAGCGAGCAGGAGCAACCCGAGTTGTAGTGCAGCTTTTTATTTATTAAAGTCCGTTGCGCCGGCTCGCAACCGTTTTGGGAGGGTTTCTGGGAGGGCTACCGCACGGCATTTGAGCCGATGTTGTTGGAGGGAATGGATAACATGGCTGAGATGATGCTCTGGGACATGTATGCTGAGGCAATGGCGGGTTGGGGCTATATTGTTCGGATCATCTGAGAACCGTGTATTATGTGGAAATGGCTCATACGTGGGCTGATTCCGCACTGTACGGTAGTATGACGGATGGTGAAGAAACGGTGGTATTCATTCTTACATTAGCCCGAGCAGCGTTTCGTGCATCTGAACGCCGTAAATATGACGATGGAAATGAAAGCAGTTAGCTAGCAATTAACGGCGTCTGCACCGACTGCAATGCTTCCTGCTTAAGCTTGTTCCGTTTGTCCTTGCTTATTGAGCGCGACTTGGTCTGCTCCGTGTCCTTCTTCGACTTCTTCGCTTTTCTCCGCTGCCTCCTTTCCTCTAGGTCCTCGTCATCGAGCATCTCCTCTTCCCATTCTTCCCACTTCTTCCTCTTCTCACCCTTCTTGCTGCCATCTGTGATTGCCCGCTGAGGAGCCTCGTCCAGGACTTTGTCATCGTCCGCCCACACCTCTTCGGCAGCCCATATCGGCAGTGCCTTGGTGGTGGGGCCTTTGATGTACAGACCGCGCACATTCCGCCACTTGTGCTCGATGTGCTTCTCGACCAACTTCTCGACCACCGCCTCCACGTTCTCTTTCAACTGCTGCGGGGTCATAGACAGCTTGCCGACCTTGATCGAAGTGTTGGATGAAGCGCTCATGCTGACATACGTCGCACTCAGCGCCGCTTCAATCTCTTTCGCCACCCCCTTTGGCGTCCCTACAACGTTCTCCTGTTTCTTCTTGTCGTCCTTCTTGCTTTTGTCGATGTACGCACCAGCAGTGAGTTTTATCGGAATCGGTCGCTTCGACTTGGTGCTGTAGAAGGTCTTGCCCAGCGCCTCTGCGACGATCTTCGTCACGCGCTCATCAACCATGAAGACGTCGTATTCGGCGAGGAGTTGGCGCTTGCTCTCAAAAGATTTCCACTTCTTCCTTAGCTTGTCCACGCCGATCACCCGTACGACCTTTATGCGCAACTCAGCGGGGAACTCGTCGGATGCTACAAGGTCCTTGTAGGCTCGCTGCGGGTCTTTCGTGAAGATGCAAATCCGGACGTCGCTACCGATGATAGGATGTGGTAGAGGGCTACATAATAACGTCAGTAAAAGATCGAAAGAGCTTTCGCTTGTGGTACATGCAGTTTGGTAGGCTTCAGCCGGCTAGTGTCGTGAACATGCTCCTTGGTTGTGACATTGAGGAAGATTGGCTGGTCCTGGTCGGCGGCGTCGTCTTCATCGGCTGCGAGATTCTTTCTGTCGGCTTTCGCTTCCTTTTCCTGCGCATGCTGCTTCATGTGCGCAATGAGTCCCTTGGCCGCCCGTTCAACCTGTGCTGGGTCCAGCTGGTATGGCGTGCCGGGCTTCTTCGTAACGAGCGGAGCATGTGTGCTCTTATCCTCTTTTGGTGCCGACTTCACGAGGGCTTTTGATTTTGCCATTTTGCGAGCGGCGTGTCAGGCGCCGAGGTATCTCAAGGGTTATGATCCAGCAGGAAGCGCGGTCGCAAAGTTCACCGCTCTCGCCAAGAAAAAAGTTCGAGGCTAGAATTTTGGTCGGTGAAACTGTTAATCCGGGGCTGCGGGGGCTTGGTATCAGCGCGGACTGCATCGCGTCGCGGCACGCGACTTCTGCCACCACGTTCTGCCGGCAACCGTGTGGATCCGGTTCTTGCAAAGCTGCAACGCCATCACCCGAGCCGACAACATCTTCGAATCACGTCCTCAGGCTATCAGCCACGGCATTGGCAGTCATTTCACATCGACTGCAGTGATCCCACGGTGAAGCTGAACGATTACCCTCTGAGGCAGACGCGCAAGTAGAGCGGAGCAGTTTGTCTCAATTCAATTCGTTCGGATTTCCCTGTTGTCCAAGGTTTCTGCCTGACACGCGAGCGATGGCGACGGCGGTCACCAAGCGGGCCTTCCAGCCGTAACGGTGAAACCCCCTTTCACCACCGCGGTTTCGACGCGTCTACTGTTCGCTTCAGGACGTGATCATCACCGTGCGCTCGTTCAACGCGCACCGTCAGGGCCAAGCCCGGTGAGCAAAGTGGGCTGCTGCAGGAATAATTTTTCTTACGCTGCGTGACATTCTGGTAGATGTCCTTTGTCCCACAACGCAGGACACTACTGCATGGCAGTATGGTAGTGTTAGACCCGCGCAGTCTGGCTGCAGCTCGACTTGTAGTTGCCATCCAATACTGTTGGTGTTGTCGACATGGCTACCCTTCCAGAGATCTATCAATATCCTTTTGGTAGAGCAATTGGAGGCACGGCAATTTATGTAACATTGGCCGATCAGGCTGAAGAGCTTGTTCTACTCAAGACTGCATACGCGAACCAGGATATTGTTTGCTGCGGGCAAGACCACAGCCTACGGCGCGTAGTCGAGCGCTGCCGATAAACGCGCGCAGGCGAAGGCCGTCGGAGGGGCTGGGGGACAATGACATAGGCACAGTAGCCGAGCGAGTGTACAGCCTTGATTGACGTGACTATTTATGCTCGTGCACGGCGCTTTATGAACGAATTCATGGCTTCGCCGAGGGCACGCCTTGGTAGAGGAGAGCGCATTAAAACCTCAGCTTCAAGACAATGTCTTCGAGCGAGTATGGATCCAGGGCATGTGCAGCGTCCCCTGCGCCAGTTTTCGATTGCAAGGAATAGTCTGTGCTTGGTAGTGAAGGAGAGTGGAGAAATTCCTGCTGAGCGTTGGCCCGAGTGCTAGACGCGCTTCCACACGCAACGAACGCGACTCTTACGCTGCAGGCTTCCAACGTGACCGCCTCCTCTTCGCCAATTGACCTCATGGCCTCTTCTTCTTGACCACACAAGGCCACCCCTCTTTCTCCCTTTGCACCGCACCACGACAGCCGCCTCGTCTGCCGGTTGTCCGACACCCTTCCTACGCTCGTCACGCGGCGTCCGGATATAGCAGCTCGACACGTCGCCCTGCTGCGCGTCTCTGCCCTCGACTGCCAGCATGGACGCCTCTCCGCACGCCAGGGCAGCACAATTGCCCTTGGAGCCCGAGCAGCAGCGCTCCGAGCAGACGCGGACGCCGTCGCTGCTCCCCGCTTTCGAACCGCTCTCGTCGTCGCCCTTCCCGCGTCCGACCTCCAAGCGCAAGTTCGACGAGCGATCTCCTACTTACCCAAAAGAACAGCTCAAGTACTACCCCACGCCCGTTCCCACTTCCTCGACCGGCATCCTGGCCTCCTCGTCGCCTCAAAAGCGGCCCGGCCTCGAGCGTACCGTGTCTGTCCTCTCCGAGCGGCAGCCACTCGCGGCCATGCCCACGGTCGAACTGCCCGCAAATGGCGAGATACTTCGTATGGGGAGGTCTTCCAACTCGGCTGACTATCAATTGTCCACAAATCGACTGATTTCGCGTGTCCACGTCCAAGCCGCGTATCACGCTCCCACCGCGTCTTACCCGAACGGGTACATTGAGGTGGAATGCTTAGGATGGAATGGTGCAACGATCCACTGTGGAGGTAGCGTCCACGAGCTTGAAAAGGCATGCACGTATAGGGCGGAAGATCCGGAGCAGGAAATCATACTAGATGTTCAAGACACCCGCGTCATGCTCGCGTGGCCTCAGTTTGGGGCGAAGCTTGCATGGGACTCGGAGGACGACCTTTCTCCTACTCGACGACCTTCGCAAGGTGACCTCGCGTCGAGCCCTCCAGTTATCCCGCGTTCTCCCGTGTCGCAGAGCCCGATCCGCCAACCCGTCTTCGCCGCCGCTCATACCCAGCAACCTCCGACGGGGCTCGTGCAGATCTTCGAAGATGTGGATGCCCACGAAGAGAACGGCAGTGCTACCCCCACTCCTACCAGCCCCATTCCTGCTGACGAGACCCTCATTCACCCTTCCCGATCGCGCTCCAACTCTGGCCGCAGCGCCGAGGCTTCGAAGCCCAAAGCTACTTCCGGCGCCGCTCGCATCGACAACGATAGCTTCTCGGATGAGGATGCAGAGAACGAGGAAAATGACCCCATTGTTCATTCCTTTGGTCCCTTCGGTGCGAATTTGAACTCCCGTCTGGCATCGTTCTCTACCGCTACCCCTCTTCAACCTTTATCTGCTCATCGCCGACGCTCCGTTCTGAAGTCATCCTCTCCGCGCAAGTCCTCGTCCTTCGAATCGGCTCGCTTCAAAGAGTCTCCAATCAAGAACCACATCATTAACCAGCTCGCTTACTCTCGAATCCATTCGCAACCGTTGTCTGCCATACATAGCAACCTTCCTGCTGAGCTGAAGGCCGCACAGCCCCAGAACTCGGATGAGGAGGAGGGAGGAGATGGTACATCCACTCCGGTTCCACAGTTCAGCAAGCAAGATCTCAAGAGGTTAATGGATTGTATACCGTGCATTGGCGAAATTCCTCGCTCCGGAAAGGACGCTGCCGGCCACCCTCTGGAGAACGAGTTCTATTATGTTCCGGAGATGGACACGGACATGCTGAGGCGCGAGACGGTTGGTGTGCGCGGTACTGGCCTCCGATCTGTACGGAAGCAGCACAAGGTATGTATAATGGCCCCGTCGCTCGGTCAATCCTTACTAATGTGTCGTAGCAATACTACTGGAAAAAGCCCCGTGTCTAACCTCTCCTCGCATATCGCCCCGCAATGCTCCGATCACCAACGCCGAATCGACGCAACTAATTCTACAACCGTCCCGCTGTCCATTTATGGATCACTGTCGCTTCGATAGAATGTTTCCGTTGCACTTATCGAAGGCTCGGGCCATCATTGTTGCGGCTACACAATACCTCTTTACTGGTTTCGATACAGTGTTGCCACACACTACAAAGGATCGACAGTATCTACATTTCGTTACCCTGTCCGATTGCATAGCCAGGCGTTCTCGATACCATTTTCCATTTTCCCTTTTTTAGTCGCATATTCTCGTGGCTCGCTTCTTCAACGGCACATATATCTTCCTCGATTTGTTAACTTGGCCATGTAGCACTACCTGTTCCTTCTCAGCATTTGCATTGCGTGAGCGAGGAGGGATAGCATTTGCATAGCTCGGGGGGTTTTTCTTATCGATTTCGGTGGTTCTTGCATGGCTGAATACCGTCCCATTGCTCTGTGGAAGCTCGCTGGGTAACCTCTCGCTGCATCAAATGCCTGGACGGAGTACCCGAGAAGGCTTGAACCAGTGCTGTGGATCCTTCATTGAGCTGAGATGGATGGGTTATCCTATTTCCGGTTTGCGGCTGTCGGTACATGACGGTATTTCAGTACTGTGCATGAGGTGGTGGAAAAGTTTTGCTTGATACCTCTGGGGCTTACCTTTGCTCCCAACGGCTCGCGGTAACCAGGTACGAGTTATGAATGTGCTTTAAGTCAATGCAGATGTTCTTTTCTAATTTACTCTGTTGCACACCAATACTGGTCTGACCAGATGGACAAAAATGCGATGGGTCAGAGTTGATGTTGGCGGGGTATTGGTCTCGTATCATCGCAGGTAGAAGTAAACAACCAATGATGTCATCGAGATGCGAAGGTGGCGCCAATTCACGTGACATTTGTGACGCCACCTGAAATCGAAGGCTCAGGGACCAGAACGCAATAGGAGTGCATAGATGGGACAGGACAGTATGAATTGCTGAGTGATCGATTCAATCTACAAGAACGATCCTTAATGCCGGAACCTCGGGCGCGTTAATACCGGGGAAAGGGAACCCATGTGCCATAGTCCGCAAGTCGTTCTTTCCGCGTACCATAACAATCGTCGTACTCGTTCCGCCCACTCCGTTCCCATGTACATCCATCGCCAGACGCCGGTGATGCGAGCCGCTCATTTGATCTTCTTCTTGGGCCGGAGCTGGTTGGTGTGGCCGCACTTCTTCTTGCGGCAGTTGACGGCACGCGGAGGTAGGCGGGCGTAGCACTTGCGGCAGATCCTATCTTCTCATTAGTACCATGATTCACGAAGATGGTAGTGGGTGGCAGCGGGCGTGACGAAGGCGTCTGACGTACATCTTTTCACAGTTGTACTTGGAGGCAAGGGCCTTGAGCGACGGCTCAATGATGCCACCACGCAGACGGAGGACCAGGTGGAGGGTGGACTCCTTCTGGATGTTGTAGTCTGAGAGTGTGCGCCCGTCCTCGAGCTGCTTGCCGGCGAAAATCAGGCGCTGCTGGTCCGGAGGAATGCCCTCCTTGTCCTGGATCTTGGACTTGACATTGTCTGTTCGGCTTCTGTTAACGAATGCTCCACTGTCACCCCAACGAAGCGATGAGCGATGCGATGCGCGATACGAACGAAGCGGCGAACTGCTGTTGAGGGCAGTTGAAGGTGTACGTACCGATGGTGTCCGAAGACTCCACCTCGAGGGTGATGGTCTTGCCCGTCACTGTTGGGCAACTGTTAGCAAATCGCACGGGCCACAATAAATATGCGGTAATACGTACGGGTCTTCACGAAGATTTGCATGGTGCTGGTGCTGCTGGATCTTGTCTGAGGATCACGATGTGAGGCGGCGAGCGATTTGAGGCGTGGTGCGTTGCTCGCTTAGCGAAGGCCCGTGCACGTGCCCGCCCCCGGGCCTAACCCGGATCACGTGCCGCGACCTAGGTCCGGGCGGGGCCAGAGAAACGGCAACAGCACCCAGATTCCTCTCATATAGAGACAATTCACTTGCAGACAAGGAAGTTACGAGTGCGGCGTTGCGATACTCTGCTCGGCTTGCATTTCCTGAGTGATGATAGGACGTAATGACCGCATTCCAAGGTCTCCCAGAATGCCGCCGCTTGAGCGGTACTCCAGAAAAAGCGAGGGTTCGTTTTCCCCGTTCAAATACTTAAATGTCATCCGTAGCCATCAAGTCCTGGTCCTCAGTCTCTGACGGTTCATCATCTCGTCTGAGGGACTCCGACTTCTTCTTTCGACCCTGCTCCCGCGTGATGTTCCTCTCAATGTACCGTACGCATCTGACAAGCATATCCATGGTCAACCCAGCGACCGTGGCCGCCTCCTCGAAGAACTGCCGAGCATGCTTAGGCAAAGCACTCTCCTTTGGGTATTGCACATATTGCTCTCCTGGTCTTAAGACATTCATGTCTTTAGAATCTGCGATTACATTGACCCCTGTAGTGGTGCCGTGCACCGCTTTGACAAACTTAAGCTTCTTCTCATGCATCTGACCCGCGTACGATTGTTGAGGCTGATTGTTTGTGTCTGAAGTGACAGGAAACATGCCATACAGGGCAGCCTGGAAGTCGTCAACTGTCTCGTTCGATTGAAGCTGTGTTTCATCCAGAAAGGTAGCAAGGTGGAAATCCAGATACTGGTCGAGCTGATCGTATGACATGGTGTACACATCTTTTTTCTCGACCTTCATTAGCTTCTCAGTCGCACACCGGTGACTACCTCCTCGTTCCACCGCTTTCTCCTCTTGCATAAGTTCACACCATGCCACCCAGTCCATCGCAGTCGCCGCGGGTTCGATCACTGATCTAGGGTAGCGCTTCTCACCGTCAAATGGGTATATGAGCTTCACGCATATGACTAAACAAGCCATCAAACGCGCTTCCGGTAGATCTATGATGTTTAATTTCTGTGCGGGGGTCATGTGGAGCGCGAAGTCGTATCCAAGTCTCTCGCCTAGCCGAATTGTAGCATCATATAATTCTAGCGGTAGCGCAAGGTCCTTCAAGTATCGGAAGAGGAGTACCGGGACATTCAGCGGAGGCCAAACAATGGAGAACTTCTGTTCCAGCACGATCTGGATGTTGACGACCGAGCGATAGAAGCGCCTCAGGCTGAGTAAAGTGTACGGGCTGCAAGCGCTATGGTATGTTGACGGCAACCGACTCTTCATAGATGGTGGTAGAAAGCGTTTTGCGTCCAAATACGGCATGTCATGCTCGGTCGTCCATGCGCAGATGTCTCCTGGTGTAACGGGTAACCGTAGTGTGATAATACCGAGGTAGCACAATGCAAGACAGTCGAGAAGCGTTGGATTCTTTTGAAGCTTCTTTTGGTGAGAAGACAAGGCTAGGGTATCACCCTCGGCCTCTGTTTCACTTTCCTGCGTGCTGAACGTTTGCGAAGAAACGAGCTCTTCACTTTCGTTCCTGATCAGAATGCGGAGCGTCCACAAATCTTGCACGACTGTCTCCAGCTCCGCCGGTAGACCCTTCTTCTGGATCAAAAAAGCCAGCTGGTGGCGCAGAATCAGCTGCAGACATTTGATGTACAGGTCAACTCCCTTAGCTCCCTTATAAGCTGCGTCGCGTTAGCTGCATATGCGGACGTCTGTACTAGGCACGATACAAGTCAAGTGCAACCGTATCACAAAAAGGGAACAGCTTGCACGTGACTTGGCAAATGCACAGGTGCAGGTAATGCGCGTTTTAGACCCACTCTTGTAGACTTCCTCCTGCTCTTCCTTGTCAACCTTCTTCCTCGTGGTTGTTCTTATGGCTGTGTTGAACTGGTCCTCATCCTCTCCCGCTATCATCTCCTGTGCTTTGGTCAGTCACCTATCCGTCGCAGCTCTGACGCCCTACATACGCCTTTGCGGTGCCCATTTTCGCAATAGAGGTAACCATCTTCGCCCTCTTCGTACTTTCTCGAGCGACAATTCTCCACGCCGCAGCGCGGAGGTGCCATAGCGGACCGAGTTTCAAATTCAATGTTATTTTGATGGTGAATGGCGGAGAGGGAAGCTTTCAGTATTTGTAAAGATGAGGCGTGGAAGTCGCACCTGTGCTTTCGCCACGCTAGGCCCAAAATGGCAACCGAATATTCAGTTGAATTTCACGAATCGCAACAACTGAGAAGCAGCTTACGTAGAATCATCATCTTTTATCATTGCCGTTAGGTATATCTAATCCAGGAGATTCGTGGCACGCTTCTCCGTACTACTGACGCAATGCAAGAAGGCCAAATCCGTCCGAAGATCCACAACGCTCGTCGCGCTAAAATGGGCGAACGGCAACTTTGAGAATGAAAACCAAAGTTACCGCACGGGCCGACTGTCCGTGACTGCTGCACAGAATCACCCGCTTTCGTATTGACCGCTACACAACCTTTTCCTCCCCAGCCGATTCACCAACGCCGAGTAATTTAAGCGCCCTTGGGAGCCTCCTTGGCGTCAATGGCAGCCTCCTCACCCATAGCAGTGAGAACAATAACGTCTGCAAGTCGATTAGCCTCCGCTCCGCCGCAGAAAGAAAAATGATGTCCACTTACTAGTGTCCTTGCCCTCCTCGGTGAAGAGCTTGTTGATCTTGTCGCCGACTTCACCCTCAGGGAGCTTGACGTCGTCCTTGGTGGAGCCATCGTCGGACATGAGGGAGAGAAAACCGTCGTCGGTAACGTCGAGCTGAAGCCAGTTAGTGCTAGTGCGATAGCCGGGGTTTTGGTGCACTCACAAGCTGGTATTCCTGGCGGCGGACGTTGGGGACATCCATGTTGTGGGTGGATGGGCACAACTCCTCGAGCTTCTTCGAGGTGAAGATATCGATGGCGACCAAGTGGACCTTGGCGTGGCCGTGCTTGCCGGTCTTGGAGGTGGACATCTCGACAATCTTGCAGGGACGGTTCTTGATGACGACAAAACCGTTCTTCCTCAGCGCGGAGCACTGCATGGGGAAGGTGGTCGAGGCGCCGGCATCGGCGCTCTCAAAGGTGTGCTCATGCTGCAGACGATGCGATTAGCTTGTGTCGGTGATGGCGATGGGCCGGCACGGCGCACACGGGCGACGGCAATGGCTGAGGCGGGGTACAGTGCGCACGAGTGCGCATGGAGCAAAGGGGACGTACCTGCGCGTCGTCGGCCATGGTGCTGAATGAGTGTGGACGTCGGCGAGGAGTGAGGAAGACGCTGTCGGGATGCTGTTCGTGGGCGGCGGGGTGGGCAGAGGCTTTTAAACGGCAGAGGAGAAGAAGTCTGTAACGTCTGGCTCAAAATGCACCCCTCTTCGGGGTCCGTGCGTTGTGGCAGCGAGGGCGGCAAGGGCCCGTTGCTGAGTCAGAACCGCCGGAAGGCGCGGCGTGAATGGGAACAACCCACCGCGCCTCGAACAGCGAGACCATTGACTCACACAATGCGCCCTTGAGGGACCGCGAACCGCAGTTGATGCGCAGCATGTGGGGCCTGGACAGGCTGTCGGGGCATTCGACGCCCTCGGGCACGCCTCCACCGCGTCGCGACTCGGCCTCTCCCGCTCCTCGCAGGCTGCCATTGCCTCTGCGCCCTGGCTTGAATCCACGGTCGTCTTCCCTCTCGCTCATTTCGCCGCTTTCGTCGACCACGAGCCTGCCCGCGAGCGCGAACGTCCCCAATGGCGCAGGGCGCAGGAGACCCCCGGGCGGTGTGCCCTCGAACGTGCCCGATCCGCTGCAGGTGCTGGAGTCGATCATGGGAGGGCCACCGCGCAAGCCAGTCGCGATAAAGGGCAACGGGATTGGTTCAATACCGGATAAGCCCGCCGCTTTAGACACAGACGTTGATTTTGGGGGGCTTAGTCTGCACGACTTTGCCGCGGAAGGCACACCGGAAGCAGTGCCATCTCCTGTACATACATATAGCGCACAGTCAGTTGAAGAATGTACGTGTTTGGCTCCTTCTCCAGGTGACTTTGCTTATTGTGGGTGCAGTTGACAAGGAGAAGGACAAGTTCGAAGACCTGCACAAATCCATCGTTGCATGCGACGAGGTGCTCAAGTCGGTAGAAACGTACCTCACCAATTTCCAGGCCGACCTGGGCGCTGTCTCTGCAGAGATAGAATCCTTGCAGAACCGATCAGTCGCGCTGAACACCAAGCTGGAAAACCGTAAAGTCGTGGAGAAGATTCTGGGTCCCGCAGTGGAGGACATAAGCATTTCGCCGGCGGTGGTGCGGAAGATTGCCGAAGGCCCGGTGGATGAAGGCTTCTTACGCGCTCTGTCCGAGCTCGAAAGGCGATCGAAAACCATCGCCGCTAAATCTGCTTCCCAAACGGAACTCAAAGCTCTGTCCGACATAAAACCCCTTCTCACTGATCTCACGAACCGCGCTACTGAGCGAATACGGGACTACATCGTTGCCCAAATCAAAGCCATCCGGTCACCCTCCATCAACGCCCAGATCATCCAACAACAAGCATTCCTCAAATACAAAGATTTGTACGCCTTTCTCGCAAGGCACCAACCAGAGCTCGCCTCCCAAATATGCCAAGCATACATCTATACCATGCGATGGTACTACCTCAACCACTTCACGCGCTACAGAACCAGCCTAGAAAGGCTGAAAATTCATATACTGGACAAGTACGACGTGCTAGCAGAGGATCCCTCATCGAAGCGGACCGGCGCCTTATTAGGGCCCGCTCGAGGTGGAGCTCCAGCCTCTTACGACGCCTTCTCCGTCGGCCGCCGCGTCGACACCCTCAAAACCACATCTGTGAACGCACTGCCCGCACACATCGCAGAAGAAGAGACAGCAGCACATTACCTTGAAACACCGTTCCGGAGTTTCAATCTCGCCCTCATCGACAACGCGTGTTTCGAATACACGTTCCTGACCTCCTACTTCTCACCCAGCCAAACATACCACGCTATAGGACGCACCTTCGCGGCCATCTTCGAACCTACGTTCGCCCTTGGGCAGGCACTTACAAAACAACTTGTGGATACATCCACGGATACACTTGGTATCCTCTTGTGTGTCAGACTTAACCAGCACTTTGCGTTCGAGTTACAAAGAAGGAAGGTACCCGCTGTGGAGGGATACATCAACGCAACGAACATGCTACTCTGGCCACGCTTCCAGCAAATCCTCGATCTGCACTGTACATCCCTCCAAAAGCTGACGAACTCACTTCCGAACCGGCCCACGACCGGTGCGACGCTGCTGGGCTCCCAGTCCGCCAACTCCACCGCGCCCACACCACTTACGCAGAGGTTTGCGAACTTACTCCAAGGCATTCTGGCGTTGAGTAGCGAGGCAGGCGATGATGAACCGGTGAGTGTATCCGTTGGAAGGCTCAGGTCAGAATACGAAGCATATTTGACGAGGACGGGGAAGGGAATCGGGGACGCGAGGAAGAGGGAGAGATTCTTGTGTAATAATTACAGTCTTGTGTGTACGATATTGACGGACGTGGAAGGGAGGCTGGGCGAGGATGTGAGGGCGCATTTTGAGAAGCTGAGAGACGCTTTTGATAAGTGAGCATGGTCCGGGATCCGGAAGGCGTTGGGTGGGGTAGGTAGCGTACTCGATGCATTTGAGCGTGCATGTTTCCCTCTTTCTGTTTTGTCTGATGCATCCTGGCCCTTTTTCACTCAATGCTTGATTGCTGTGCGAAAAACGCATGTGCAAGTACGAATTTTAGTGCAAGTAAGGAGTGGACGGTGTGCTGTTCCTTCATTATCGTATATCACCTCGTTTGCAGTAGATCCATACGACCTGTCCACCAGTCATTCATCCTCGTTTATTTCGCTGAGCCGCTGCATCTCGACGATAAGGTCCTATGTAACTCTTCCAGTACGAGAGGTACGCCAGGACTTCGTCCCAAAGCGACAACGCAGTGAGGGAACGCAGTTTAGTGGTGGTAAGCCGGAAAGTAGTGATTTCAAAAGCTGAGAGCCGTATGGCTCTGCTATGTAACTCTTCTGGAGTTAGAGCATTTGTCCCTTGTATAATACAGCGCTAAGAGACAAATCCATCACTAGGGGGAAACGAGAAGAGTAATTCAAGCCAGGAGTTTAGCTATATTTCGGCTTATACCTAAGTAAGCTACTAAGCTACTCTCTGTTAGATATATATGACGTGACCACACTAGCGTACACTACTAGGGCCTTGGCAGGTTGACAGGAGAGTATATATATCTGCCAGCTGGGCCTTAGATAGCAATCCACTCGTTCGCCAGTTTCCATCACTCGTTCATTCGGTACAGCCACCTCAGGAACAGCGCCACCTCGTCGCAATTAAACTGAAGCACTTTTCCAGTCGCTTCCGCTGACATAAAATTAATATAATCAAGAAATAATAAGTACCCCTAGAGCTCGATCTAGGAGTATAAGCCTAGTAAGGAGGCTCTGTAGGGCGCTAACCCGTGTACGCAATGATAAAATTAATATAACTTTAGTTGTTAGGTGGAGTTTTTAAAATAGCCTATATTAGCCCCTACGTATATAGGTTATAGTATTTGAAATATAATTTAGTACAATTACACTTTAAGTTCCCCTAATATATACAATACATAGGTAGCTGCCTTAGCGCTATTCTTTACAAAACGCGATGGGAGTACCAGGTCTTGCCGATCCTTAGTCCGTTAGTCCACTAAAACTCTTCTGTCCGCTTCTATCATGCGTCAGGTCCTTACTAATCTAGCTGGAAATATATGTGAAATGCGTAGGTGCGAGGCGGCCTTGGGTGCCATAAGGAATGTAAAAACTCCGCCGGAAGGCTAGACCGGAATCGTTCAATGATCATAAAGGGCGTCGCGAAGGAAGAGGCCATGAAGTCGGGATTTGCATCTGTGAAATGAGTTCCTTATTTCTAAGCTACTCAGCTAAATGCACTGCATGCTTTTCCCTGTTTCCGGTTAGACTTTTACCGCGTGGTGGCTTTGCAACCGTCTCAAGCCAATCATACGGTGCGTGCATTAATTACCCGGGTCTAAGTTTCCAGCTCTTCGTATACTTCGTATCGCCGGATAAAACCACCTGCAGGCCATTTTGACCTCAAGCACACATCTTGCCTCCAGGGACGCGTGCGATGAATACCAAGGAGAAGGTGAAAGAAGAGCAGATCGCGCCGGCATCACCTACGCCGACGTATGTTGCTTCCTTCCCGGCATCCAGCAATACCTCAACCGACAAAAATTTAAGTACACGCCCTCCGTTTGATTACTCAAGCCAGCTTTGTGAAGAGCTTGAGTACATTCATGAGGCAAACTTGGCGCCATGTCTTCGCAGCCTTACGAAACAGCAGCGTCTGCCTGACGCACCCAGCATCCCTCTGGACTCTCACAGCATAATCGCGTACGGGCTCCGAGACATGGATACACCTGGCTTGAACAAGCTTGATAAGAAACTCTGGTGGTGCGGCGCAAATCCTAACGTGAAATCCCTCAGCTGTCAGCTCACTTTCGAGCGACGCATTATTGTCACGGAAGACCCGTCGTTGCACCTTGTATTATCCGAAAACCGCATCGTCTACATAAAACCGTTACCCGCCTATTTATGCTCGTACGCATTCTGGGAGTATTTACTCGATCCAATGATTAGCGATATAGCTCCTGGAGAAAGAAGCCGCCTCGTCGCAACATCAATGGGCTTCCTCCACACTTACGCCATGCTGATAACGCACCGCTCCGACTATGCTATTGCACTCCGAAACAACCTATTACCTCCGTTACCTAATCTGACCTTCGAATCGTGCATTGCCTTCACGGACGCCTTCAGAGGCATTCCATCGACCAACATCTCACCTCGGTGGCGCTACGGCGAGCTCCTCCTTGATGCGCTGAACTTACATTCCGGAATCTTCCTTCGGCGGTATCACTTTAATCGCTTCGAGTCAAACTATGGCGTCTACTTTCAGCGTTTCTTCCCAGTGACGCTCTTCCTCTTTGCGAGTTTCAGTGTTATACTGAATGCGATGCAAGTCATCCTGACCAGCAGGCAGATGTGGGACACGGACAACAGGGGTCTCAAGCGAACTTTAGGCCTTTTCGAATGGTTTGGGGTTGAAGTGATTGGGTGGGCTTTGTCATTGGGGTTATTATTCTTTGTATGGTGGATCGTCATGGCGGTATTGGAAAGATGGAAGATGAGAAGAGTGCAAAAGATATCTATGAAGAAATGGAAAGGAGAAAGAAGCGTCCAGGCTTGAGCGAGAATCGGCCAAAATACTTGCTTGTATAGTTCTCGAAAGCAGATAGGATCACAGTTCCACGTCGAAGGCAGCGCGAACTTGTGAAGGTTCTCTTCCTGCGCTACGGGCCCCAGTTTTAACCCGGTCATGCAATCGCAAATCAGCCTTGAGTAACCCATCGACATTTCTGAAGCTTTCCTCTGATAGCGTCTATTGCGACCTTGTTGAGACGTTGCATGTATCCGGTGGGAATGGTGAAGTGTTGGACGTCAGTTTGGTGTGCGGAGTTGCTCTTGCCTCCAGTTTGTCCTTGGCGCGCACTTTCGAAAGCGAAAGCGAAAGCTCGTAGCAATGTGCACCCTTCAATCTATGGCTAGGCATATTGCGTGGGGTGATGTTCCGTTCCAGCGAGGCAGGGCGCCTCGGCTTCCCTGGTGCGCTAAACTCTAACAGGCAATAGACACTGCATTTCCAGCAACGTCATGCTTGTGTGGGTCGCACTCTCCTCACAACGAGTCGTCAGCTTGTTAGTCATTGATGCCGAAACGTTTAAATACTCCGTGGGGCTCCTGAAGCCGTCTATCCATTCCTTCTTGTCTCTACTTATTTTCTTTGCACCTCTCCACTCTTCATCCGCCGATAAAGCTCACGTTAGGAACTCGGAGTGTCCGATCGGCGATTGTGCAGACATCGCGATAAGAAAACACTCGGGGAAGCATTTACTCTTGAGCACAGAAGAACACCAAGATGTCGGTCTCGGCAGCGTTGAAAAGCAGGGTCAGGAGACCGAGTTATCTGAAAAAGGTTGCCAAGGCTGAGGACTTGCTGCATCATTTTCCCAATGGTGCCTATGTGGGATGGAGTGGGTTCACCGGCGTAGGATATCCAAAGTGAGTCTCCTATATTCTCCTTGTTTGCTCGTTGGATATTCATACACTTGCCTTGTGTTGTATCTGTAGTCGACCCGAGGCCGAACGGAAGTTTGCAAGCCGAGATATCACCGAGGGCGAAACGCGAGCACGGTCACTCTTTTGTGGGTCGCTCCGGGGTATTGAGAAACACCTCTCGCAAATGGAAAGATGAATGTCTTGGTGCAAGATGCCCGTTCACCATACAAGACATGAATGCATTCTATGGATGGCCGAAGGAACCGCTTTCTGCCTTCACCATTCAAATTCAGTTACAAGAAGCCCTAACAGGTTAAATTTAGGAAGATCCCTACTGCCATGGCCGACCATGTCGAAAAGAACAATTTGCAGGGTCAGATGAAGTACAATCTCTTTGTCGGTGCATCGTCCGGCGCCGAGACGGAGAACCGATGGGCGCGTAACAACATGATCGAGAGACGATCGCCTCATCAGGTCGGCAAAGAAATTGCGAAGGGCATCAACAACGGCAACATCAAGTTCTTCGATAAACATCTGAGTATGTTTCCGGTGGATTTGATGTATGGGTATGTACAGCTTGAATGCAGTGTTGTGGGAGCGGACGAGTCGACAGCCCAGAACGGATTTTGAATGACTGACAAATTGTAGATACTACACGCTCAATAGACCCAATAACCGCCTTGATGTCGCCATTGTCGAGGCTTCTGCCGTTACCGAAGATGGAGGCATTATTCCTGGTGCTTCAGTGGGAGCATCTCCTGAGATCATTCAAATGGCTGACAAGATAATTATCGAGGTCAACACTGCGGCACCTTCATTCGAAGGCTTGCACGACATCACTATGACTGATCTGCCTCCTCGCCGAAAGCCGTACCTAATCATGGCTCCCGAGGATCGTATCGGTACCCCGCATATTCCTATCGATCCCGAACGAGTGGTCGCTATTGTTGAGAGCGATTATCCGGATCAAACCCAGCCGAACGCCCCTGAAGATGATGCTAGCCGAGCGATTGCGTCGAATTTGATTGAGTTCCTGAAGCATGAGGTGAACCACGGAAGATTGCCAGAGAATCTGTTGCCCTTGCAGTCTGGTATTGGCAATATCGCCAATGCTGTTATCGGAGGTTTGGCAGTAAGTGAAATTTCACGGCGAAGGGAAATTTTGTAAACTAACGAAATGCAGTCTGGAGGTGCCAACTTCAAGAACCTCAAAGTCTGGACCGAAGTTCTTCAGGACTCGTTCCTCGATCTCTTCGATTCCGGCAACCTCGACTTCGCCACGGCAACGTCCATCCGCTTCTCTCCCGATGGTTTCCAACGTTTCTACAAGAACTGGGACCGCTACGCGCCGAAGCTTCTCCTACGCTCCCAACAAGTCTCCAACTCACCTGAAATCATCCGCCGTCTTGGCGTTATTGGCATGAACACACCCGTGGAAGTGGACATTTACGCACACGCCAACAGCACATGTGTCATGGGCTCCCGCATGCTCAACGGTCTCGGTGGCTCCGCAGACTTCCTTCGCTCTTCAAAGTACTCCATCATGCACACGCCCTCTACTCGCCCATCAAAAACCGACCCCACAGGTGTCTCCTGTATCGTGCCAATGTGCACGCACATTGACCAGACAGAGCACGATCTTGATGTCATTGTCACAGAGCAGGGTCTTGCAGATGTGCGTGGCCTCTCACCGCGTGAGCGTGCCCGCGTCATTATCAAGAAGTGCGCGCACCCCGATTACCAGCCCATTCTGGAAGATTACTTCAACAAGGCGGAGTTTGAATGCTTGAGGAAGGGATGGGGGCATGAGCCGCACCTGCTGTGGAACAGCTTCGACATGCATAAGCATTTGAATGAGAAGGGAACTATGAAGCTGCCGAGCTGGGATTGGAGGAGTAGCGAAGAGGGAATGACGGCTAGCAAGAGCAAGTTGTAGACGATGATGGCAACGATAAATAAGTGGAAATATCATGGCATTCTAAGGCCGAGGAAGGTTGTAGGATACATCAATGAAATCAGCCCAAATTGAATATCCAAATTTAGTGACGAATGTTTGGTCTCTGACATTTGTACCCCTTTTTGCTTGGTCTGTTTACATTTTGGTATACCATCGGTCAAGCTATGATGATAATCACCTATCATAGCTTGTTCGGCACTCAACATATAAATCGCTTCGTGTAAGTTGATTTATTTAAGTAGCAGGTCATATATAAAAATCACTCATTCTGACAGGCCCTTGGTTGCGAATATATACCTCGCCGCGTGATGAACTAAATCAGCGTCTCATTTCCTATGAACTGCCATCAGTGGCTCATTCCCACCGCCCAAATGATCTTAGTTTCTGAACAATGGCGTTGAGAGCAAACTCTGCGATTGTGTGCTGCCCCCTTAGTCTATCTACTACAGTTCTAAGATTATAATACTAAGCTTTAGCAGTAATAAAGAAAGTTAGTAAAAAAAAAATTATCTTTTCTAAAAAATAATAATTATTTTATACTACTTTTATTTTTAATATTATAAATTAATAGAGTTTTATTTCTAGTCTTAATAGAGACCTAGAGGTTTTAGAATTATAATAAAATAATTAATATAAAATATTTTATTTTATTTAGTTATATATTAAGCTATTTATCTATATTCTCTTATACTAGCTATCTATTATTTTCTTTTTAGAAATCTTTTTTTATTTACTTTTAAATATTCTCCGCAGTGTTAAGTTATAATGCTTATTTATATACTAGTAATTTTTATTTTATATTATTTTAATTAGAGTTATATACGCTTTCTATACAATAGATTTTAGTCTTTAATATATTTAGTTATTTATTAAAGAATTATACTAACTTCTTACTTTAGCGCTTTACAGTTACTAGTAACTTTCTTTTTAACTTATTTTTATTAATTAATTATTTTATATAGTAGTATAGCTATAGTAACTTTAATATTTCTTTTTTACTTAATAGTATCTATAAATCGTAGATTTTTAGCTTACTTTTTATCTATTTAGGTAGCTTTTTTTTTTAACTAGATCTAGTAACTTTATACCTATAAGTATAAAATTATTTTATATAGATATTAACTTTTATAAATTATCTATAAAGATAAATAGTAGTATATTAGCTATATTAAATATACTTACTACTGTACGTTTTTTATTTATTTAGTTTAATTTAGAAGCTTAAAATATATATTATATTTTATAGTATTGGCTAAGATAAGTTTATATATATATTTTAAAAAATTTTATTTTTTAATATATTAAGAGCGCGTACTTTAGTTACGGAGTAGTAGTATACTATTACTAGTAAATAGTATTTTAGATCGTATAACGCGTACTATAGTTATAATATATTAATATATTTTTTTTATAAATACTAACTTAGTATTAGTTTATAATAATAGATATATAAATATAAGCTACTATATAAAATAATAAATTATATTAAGCTATAAATTAATTAAGTACTATTAAGTAATTATTAGTAGGGTGGCACAGTGGGCAAGTGCCTAGAAATATATAGATTCGTTAAATTTTAATATTATTTATATATTAGAGGTTTAATTCCTCTCCTTATTATAAGTATTTTTTAAATACGCCTACTTTGCTAGTAAAAAGTAAAATTTTTAGAAGTCTAAGGTACTACTAAAAAATTAATATAAAACTATAAGAAGCCGAAATCTCTACATAGAACACGTTATATCTAAAGGTATAGGTAAGATATTTAGACTAAAATTACTATCTAAAGTTAGATAAAATAAAAATTTATATCTAAATAGGCCTAGCGTAGTAAACTAGTTCTAATTAGATAATAGATTAGTAGTTTAGTATAACTATTTAGTAATATAACCTATATATATAAGTTTAAAATTAAAGAGCTAGTTATTAATTCGCTTAGGAGATAAAGAACTTTTATTAATAATTAGGTAGCCTTAAATATAAGGTTTAATTTTTTTTAAAAAAAAAAACAATTATAAACTTAAAATTCTATTCTCTTAAAAAAGCGGTAAATCTTTTAAAACTTAAATATAAAATAAATTTACTTTTAAAAGTAAATACTTTTATTTTTATAATTATTTCGATTTTAAAAAAGTCTCTTATTACTATATATAAGGCTATAAGACGTATTAAAAATAAAGAAAATAATATAGAAAATAAATATAGTATAAAAAAAGTTTATATGGAGGATATAAAAAAGTTAACTAAAAGGGATAAAAGAGTTATTAATAGAGACTTAACTAGAAGTCCTAAAAAGGAAAATAAAAGATTATTAATAGAAAATAGTCTAAATATTAAAAAAAGAACTTTATAATCCTTTTTAAAAGCAGAGGACTACTCTATTAATATAAGTAAAAAAAAACTAATAATTAACAAAGAAAATGCTAAAAAAAGATTAAAATAAGCTAAAAAACAATTAAAAAATATAAAAAATATAAAATTAAATAAAATAATATTTTCTAATAAGTTAGCAATACAAAGGGGTAGAACTAAAAAAAAAATATTATAAAAAAAGAGGTAATAATAGAGTTAGAAAAGAATTAGCTGTTAGCCAATTATAAAGTAAGTTATTTTAATTTTTTAAAATATTAAAATATATAACTTTTTATATATTTTTAAGTTATAGTTTTAGTTTTTTAATATTAATTATATTAATTATTTTATAGGCCGAGATTTTACCCTATAAGTTTAGGGTACAATTTAGGTAAAAGGTAGAAGTAATTTAATATTTATTAAAATACCTAATTCTTCTACTTCTTATACTAGTAAGGACTATATAAATAAAGTCCTTATACCTAAGGTTAAACTCTATATAAAAAGGGGTAAGTTTTATAATACTTTTTTACCTCTTTTTTTAAT
Organism: Pleoardoris graminearum; assembly: GCA_030770415.1. Classification (NCBI taxonomy): domain Eukaryota; kingdom Fungi; phylum Ascomycota; class Dothideomycetes; order Pleosporales; family Didymosphaeriaceae; genus Pleoardoris; species Pleoardoris graminearum. The sequence goes on along the minus strand of JASEKS010000433.1, from coordinate 6,299 downwards.
AATTTAATAATATATATATATATATATATATTATTATATTATATTATAATTATAATCTTTATATTAATATTAATTTAGGTTAGTAATTTTAATAAAATAACGTCCCTATTTATAAAACTAAGGACGTTTTAACTTAGTTTAAAAATAACAAAATTAAACTATTTCTTTACCTAGCCTATAGTCCTAATTTAGCCCCTATAGAAAATATATAGGGTTTATTAAAATTAGGGCTAATTAAAAATAAAAAGGCTAATTTAGGTATAAAAAATAGTTTAAATAGTATAAAGGCCTTTAAAAGAGCTATTAATAAGAAGTAGAATAAAATACCTTAAGAAACTATTAATAATTATATTTTATTACTCCCTAACCGTTATAAGGCAGTTATAGAAGCTAGAGGCTACTATACTAAATACTAGTAATATATTATTTACTAGTTTATTATTAAAAATGTGGAAAAGTGACTTTTATATATAATTATATAATTAATATATAAATATATAAAAATATTTAATATACTAATAAAACTTAGTATCTATTATTATATATATATAAATAAGCTAATTTTACACCTTAAATAAAAAGTTATAATAGCCTAAAGTAGGGTTCTAAAAATTTTCTATATTTACTAATTTTTTTTTACTCCTAAACCCCTTAGTAAGCAGCCCCTAATAGGGTAAATAGAATCTACTAGTCTTTCTTTTTAAAATACTATTTTTTTTTATATTTTTTAGCTTACTAATTAACAAGTTATATAACTTTAAAAACAGTAACTTTTTTAAGTACTCTTTTTTTGTTGCACCCCCGTATAATAGTAGTAAAATACGTAATTTCTTTTAACGTATTATAAAATAATACTATATAATTAAAATAACTAAAAATAAAAATTCTAATTCTTCTTTTACTACTCTATAAAATCCGCTATAGTAGATAATAATATATATATTAAATCTATATCTATTTAAAAACTATTTTTTTACTTCTATATCTATTCCTATATCTACGCTAACGCTAATACTAATACTAATATCTTTCTCTTTATAATAACCTATAACGTTAAAAATTACCTTTAGTATATTACTATAGAGTAAATTAACTTTTTATAAATATTTTTTAAAGAGTAAAGACGCCGTATATCTACGTACTTAATAGAAACTTTTTAAAAAGTATATACTATACGTTAAATACGCTATAAAATATATTATTTATAAAAATATAAAACCTTTTTTACTCTTAATAATACTTTTTTATACTAACTTAACTTCTTACTTACTAAATTAAGAATAATAATTTTATAAAGGTAGTAAAATAATATTTAATATTTAAGGACTAGCGTATAACGCAGGAGGTTATAATACTATAGAATATAATATATACTTTAAGTTTTTAGATTAAACTAAATAAATAAGGAACGTAAAGTAGTAAGTATATTTAATATAATTATTATATATTTATATACTAATCGAATAAATAGTGTAGCTGTAGTAGCTTAGGGCAACTAAAAGGGGTTTTAAAAAAGGAGGAGTATATATATACCTTTATACTTAATGTGTCAAAAAAGTCAGGTAAGGCTAGATTAAAAAATATAATTATTATATTACTACCTATCTTTATAAATAACCCGTAAAAGTTTATACTTAAATAAAATAATTTTATTAATATAAGCGTAGATTTAACTGCGTATAAGAAGAAACTATAATATTTTATAAAAAAGCTAAAAATTCGCCGTTTAGAGGTACTACTAAATAAAAAAATAATATTAAAACTACTGTAGCTATCCTATTATATTAAGTAATTAATAAATAGAAAATAATTATATACTACTAATAATAACGCTAACGCTAATAACTATAGGGCGCTAAAGTAAAAAGATAGTATAGTTCTTTAATAAGTAACTTAGTATATTAAAAGCTATAGTCTATAGTATAAAGGGCGTATATAATCCTAATTAAAATAATATAAAATAAAAATTACTAGTATATAGAAGAGCGCTGTAGTTTAATACTATAAAGAATATCTAAAGGTAAGTAAAAAAGAGTTTTTAAAAAAAGAATAATAGACAGCTAGTATAAAAGAATATAAATAAATAGCTTAATATATAACTAAATAAAATAAAATATTCTATATTAATTATTTTATTATAATTTTAAAACCTTTAGGTCTCTATTAAGACTAAAAAGATATCTTAAAAACTTACTAAATATATAGTTTTTAAAAACTTTTTATAGTACTCTTATAAACTACACTTACTCTTTTTATTAAGGACTTAAATATTTTTATTAATTATAATATTTTATAGTAATACTAGTTTTTATATAATTATAGGCGTTATAAACGTAAGAGGTAACTATATAGTTTATTAGAGTTTTATTATATTTAGTAGCGTTACCTAATCTACTACTATAATTATTAACTTACTTAAACGTTTTAGTATACTTTAAAAAACTTTATCTACGTTTAATAAAAATAGGCTATATATAAAAAATCTTAACTTAATATTTTATATCACAATTGTTAAAAGTAAGTTAAAAAGATTTTAGGCTAGCCTAAAAGTAAAGTAATAGTATAAAAATATATATACTTTTACTATATATACGTATACAAGGAGGCGTATAAAAAGGGAAATAATAAAAATACTATACTAAAACTAACTAAACTACTTACTATACAGCCGTAGCTAGTATATAATTAGTAGTAATATATACGCTCTTACTAAAAAAAGTTCTAATAAAAAAAGAGATAAAGTTTAGTAAAAATACTATATTAAGAGTATACTATAAAATAGGTTATAGCTATTTTATATGTAATACCTCTTTTATAATAGTTTTTACTATTATAAATTATTACTTTATTATTGCAATAGTAATTAGTAGCTAGTATATATTTTAGTACGTTATATATAGGCTAGATTTATTAAAATTTATATAGTTTTAAGTAATCTATATAAAAATTTACTTTATATATAAGTTAATATTATAATTATAAAAAAAGAAACTGTAACTAATATTTAGTAAAAGATTACTTAGTAGTTAAGTATCTAGTAGGTAAATAAATATAATCTAATTATTTATAGGATTAAATATACCGTTAAAAATAAGCGTATTAAAAATATTATTTATATAGAAGTTAAAAAAGTAATTAAGATACTAAAGTTTTAAAAAATAGTAAAATAAGACCTAGAGGCTAAGAAAAATAAATATATATAAATAGATTTAGTTTAGTAGGGCTTCCGTAATATTACTAAAAAAAATAAAAACTAAGTACTATTAATAATAACTAATAAAAAAAATATTACTAATATCTAAGAGGTCGTATAGGCCGTAAAAATATAGGTATAAAACTACTTTTTATAGTAGTTTTAGAATAGTTTTATTTATTTTAAGTACTAAGCGTAGAACGCGAAGGGTAAAGGGCGATAAAAGGGATAGCTATATAAGATTAGTATATTTAGGGTCGTAGGAGCTTATAAAAAATAAAAAATAATAAGTAATAAATAAGTAGCGCTTAAAATATTGCGAGTTAGTAGCGGCGTAGTTAGTTATATTTTTATAACCTTAAAAGTAACTATTAAATAGCTACTAGAGCTAAGCTTCGAATAGTTATATAACTAACTTACTAATAATAAAGAGATAGTTTAATAAGAAGGATAATAATAACTAAATAAATAAGTGTCGGCTATATTTTATATTATAAAAGCTTTACTTTATATATATATATTAATATATTAATTAAACAAATAGTATAGCTGTAGTAGCTCAGGGTAACTAAAAGAGGTTTTAAAAAGAAATAAGTATCTATATACTATTATACTTAATGTGTCGAAAGCTTTACTTTTTATATAACTATATAGGTAGGTAAACTATTCTTTTTAATAGTATTAATACTATTTTACTTTAATTACTTAACTTTTTTACGATACGCTGCCTTAAGTAAAGTAAATATAAAATCTTTATAAGACTAAAGCTTATAAGAAGTATAGAATAGTAGTTAATATAAAATAATATTATTTTTAAAATAAAAAATAAAAAATTAAGAGTTTTATAAGTACTAAAACTATTAGTAATTTAAATATAAAATTTACTATTATCTTATTTTTTAGTTTAAAGATTAAAAATACGCTTAAACTACTATAGACTAATATAAAAATTAGTATATTTAGATTTAAACTATATATACTACTAACTTAAAGTAAAACTATAGTTTAATTACTTTAATATATTATATATATATATATTTGTATATTAATCGAATAAAAAGTGTGGCTGTGGTGGCTGTGTAGGCGACCAAAAGGGGTTTTAAAAAAGGAGGAGTATGTGTATGCCTTTATACTTAATGTGTCGAAAAATTAATATATTATAATTAGCTATATAATTAGAGGGTTTAAATATCTACTATTATATTTATATATTAATCGAATAAAAAGTGTGGCTGTAGTAGCTTAGGGTAACTAAAAGGCTTTTTTAAAAAGGAGGAGCATATATATATCTTTATACTTAATATATTAAAAAGAGCAGGTTAAAATTATACTAAAAAGAGTATAGTACTGCGCTAGTTACTATTATACTAGCGTACTTAGCGCGTCTCCCTAAAAAAATATTAAATTAAAAAAGTTAAAAAGTCTAGTACAGACACTATATTTAGTAAAAAAAATATATAGGTAGTAGTAATTACTATTACCTAGATATCTCTTTTCTATTTTATAATTAATAATAGTATAGCTAAACGTTTATTAAATAAAAGAAATATACTTGCTAATATTTTTTAAAATCCCTTTTAGTTACCCCGAGCCACTACAGTTACACTATTTATTCGATTAGTATATAAATATATACTTACTAAGATATTATTTTTTAAAATATAAGTCTTTAAAGCTTTTTTTACTCTTTTTTTTTAGTAGATACTATACTTATTTAAATTAATTTTAATATACCTACTATACTAATTATATTAAATATATAAACTATCTCTGTAGTATTCTGCCTATCTAGTAATATAAAATAAGAAATTCTCTTTAATACTACTAAGTATTTTATACGTAACGTAATTATTAAATTTTTATATTAAATATTAATTAATACCGGAAAATCTTAAACAATAAAGCATATAGTAATAAAATATATAATAATAAAATAAATAGAATTATAATACTAATAATAGTAGAGGTAATAGAATTTAAAAACTTAAGGTAAGTAACACTAGTTTATATAAAGGTAAAGGCAACGGCGGTAAAGGCAAAAATAGTAAAAGTAAAGGTAAAGGTAATAGTAAAGGTAGTAGTACTATACTAGTTATTAGATAAAAAAGGTAAAGTGTAGCGTTAAGACACTTATTTATTACTAGTTATAAATAATAAAAGGTTAGCGCATTAATATAGCATTTATAATAAAAATATATAGTTTAGAGTATAAGGCGTAGCTATATAAAGTACTACTAGAGGTACTAGTAATAAAGGTAAAAACGTCCTAAGTATAAAGCCTATAAAGTAATAGATAAAAAATAATAAAGCCTCTATAGAGATACTAAATACTAAGAATAATTAATATTTAAAAGTTTTAGTGGGGCCTATATATAATATATATTTTTTATATGTTTTTTTTTGTGCGTAGGCTAAATAAATAGGCTAGTAAATATATTTAGTATCGCGTTCTTATTGTAGGTAAAGAAGAAGATATAATTATAAATAAAAAAGTTAACTATTATTAAAGACTATACTACCTTTATAGGCGGAGTAAAAAGTAATAAAAATAAATATCTTTTTCGATATATTAAGTATAAAGGTATATATATACTCCTTCTTTTTTAAAACTCCTTTTAGTCGCCCTAAGCCACTACAGCTACACTTTTTATTCGATTAATATATAAATATAAAAATAAATATAACCTCTATTTTATATAAATATAAAGTTAAAAAAGTAACTAATAGGTTATAATAGTAGTTATTAGTGTTATAGTTATTATAGTATACTTAATATACGTATTTCTATAGTCTTTAGTATTATTTTTACCTATAAGAACTTTAATAAAGTCTAGTATAAATAGTATACGTTTAGTTTTATTTATATATAAATATTTTTACTAGAGTTTTTTTTTTTTTTTTTTTTTTTTTTTTTTTTTTTTTATATAATAATAGTATTTTTTTTTTTTATTTATTTTAGGGAAAAAATTTTTTTAATAATTTTTTCATTATTAATTTTATTTTAATAAAAATTATTTATTTTATTTTAATAAAAAAAATAAAAAGATAAGTATAAGTGATTATAATTCTTAATAAATATTTATTGGTGTTATATATTGTTATTTAT
>JASEKS010000432.1:0-59339 GCA_030770415.1 Pleoardoris graminearum | reverse complement strand
AATCTCTATTATTTTCTCTTTAAAACGGTATTATTCACGTATTTTTAGGCTTATTAATTAATTTTATATAATTTTTTAAAAAAGATAACTTTTTTGAGTACTCTTTTTTTGTTGCACCCCCCTGTAAGTTTTAGGCTTTTATATATAGTATATTAAATTGCCTAAAAGCGTAATTTATAAAAGAACGTAATTATATATTTTACTCTAGTAAAATACTTTTTACTTAAATTAATTAAAAAATAAGAAAATTTTAAAACGACGAATACTATATCTAATTATATTATAATAGAAATATAAAATATAGATTTAATACGCTTCTAATATACTTTAATTTTAGTTTTTATTACTTTTCCTTTATTTTTAACTAGCTCTTTTAATAGTAAAGGCGTTAGTAGAAAAAATACTAAATTAACTACTTTAAATTTTTTTTTATAATTATTTTATTATATAATTTATAAATCAGCGTAATAATTTAACCTTTTTAATTTTTAATTACCTATATTTTAAAATATTATTTTATAGTTTTACGTATCTCTATTTCGTATATTTCTAAAAGCTTAATACGCAGTTTAAAAGCATTTTACTAATAAAATTTATAATATAAAAGTAGAATATTATTTATATAAAAAAGTATAAAAATCTTATAATCTATGTTAAAAAATAAATAAAACTCTTCTTTTAAGTAGATAAGACTAAGTTTAGCTAAAGTGCTAAAAAGATTTTTATATTATAGTATAGGATAGTCGCGTAGGCTATATAAAGCTTAATTAAGTTTTATATAATTGCTTTTTTAATTATAGTTATTAAATAGTTTATACTATACTAAATTTAAGAGGTTAGTTAGTATATTAAAAAATATATTAATTATATTAAGCTATAAAATCTCTAGGTTAAACTTTACTATAATAATTATAGTTATATAAGAGGAGCGCGCTGCAGGTATTATAATATATATTAATAAAAGTATATTTTTTAACTAGAGGTTGCCTTTAATAATAAAATAAGTTTTATACTTTATAAAGTAACTATCCTAATTAAACTAATATGTAAATACCTACTTAAGTAAAAATAGTTATTTAGTATTTTTAAAGTATATAACTACCTACTAAGTTTACTTTTTAAAATATATATTTTATTTTTTATATATAGACTAGTAAAAGAGTAGACTAAATAAATATAAAAAAATTATTTTTTATATTACTAGCTTTCTTAAAAACTTATTATAGTATATATAAGTTTTATTTTAAAATACTATCTTTCTTAAAGCCCTATTTTATATAATAGTTTAAACTATTATATTAATAATTATAAACTCTCTACGCTCTTTCTATATAAGATTTATACTAAAAATAAGTATATTTATAAAGTTATACTAAAGAGAGCTATTTATACATTTAAGTAAAGTATTTATAAGCTTTATATTATATAATAACTTACTCTTTAGGTTAGGGCTTAATAATATATAAATACTAAGTAGATTTTTATATCTATCCCCTAGTTTATTAAAATCTTTAGAATTTAATTTATATTACCTTCAGCTATATTAAGTAGCTAAATTATAGTCTATTATAGGTTCCTGCGTTCTATAAGTAAAAGTACTAATTATTTTACTTTATAAAAGGAGTTTTATATTACTAATTTAAATAATAGTATCAGATAAGCTTTTACCTATTATTTAAAAATTCTATAGACTTTTTATTTTAAACTATTTTACTTTTTTACTAAAGTATATTTTATAAAAAATATTAAAGTATTTACCTTTTTTAAAGTCTATACCCCTAAATTTTTTAGACTTTAAAGTAGACTAAGAAGAGATTAAACTAATATTTATATTATATAATATACAGATTTATATATTTGTATATTAATTAAACAAATAGTGTGGCTGTGGTGGCTGTATAGGCAACCAAAAGGGGTTTTAAAAAAGGAGGAGTATATGTATGCCTTTATTAATACAGATTTATAATTATTAGTTAATTATATTAATAGCCTGCGTATATACTATTTATATAAAGCTTTACTTAACTAACTAGCTAAAAAAATAAAATAAAACCTGCGCTAAAGTACCTCTAAGCTACTATTTAGGTTACGTAATATTTATACTAATTTTTAGCTTATTAGAGTTATAGACTTATATATTAAAAATTTTATTAAACGCCTTACTTATATCTATAATTTTAATAGTATATAAAATATTTATAAGCTTTATAGCCTCTCTTTATAAAATAGGCTAATCTTCTTTTCTTTTATAAAAAAGAGTTTTATTAAACGTAATATTACGTATTATAATAACCTAGTTAAGTAATAATACTTATAGTTTATAGATATTAGAAGCTACGTAACTAACTAAATATCTAATATAAATATATAAATTTATTTTAAATTTATACCTATTACGCCCGGCTACGTTATTCTTATTTAGTAAATATATATAATAATTATAGGTATATATATTATTCTAATCTAGGCGTAGATTTACTATTTAGTACTTTATAAGCTTAGATTTATAATAATAAAAATACTCTTTAAACTAGCTATAAAAAATTTTATTTAAAAATCTTATACTCTTACAAGTTACTAAACTATTATTATAAAACGCTATAACTACTTTTATAATTTTTAATTAATGTTTTTTTAGTAAATTTGTACTAAGTCTTATAATAATAATATTATTAATAATTATTTAGCTAGCGCGTTTAGCGCCGCCGTTTAGCTCATATATATAAAAAGATAGTATTTTAATACTTATATTAAGCTTTTTTATTTATTTTTTAAAGCGTAAATGTCCGTGCTGTAGTTAAGTAGTAATATTATTATTTTAAAAATTTTTTTATAATTTTAAGTTTATACTAAGTATATATCTATATAGTAAAGCTTAAAAATATTTTTATAAGCTCTAAAAGTAACTTCGCCTATAGGCTTTATATATAAACCTTTCTACTATAGTTATTTTTAACTAATAATATCTACTACTCTCTAAGCCTTCTTTTAGGTATATTAAAAAAGTTTTATAAAATACGTTAATATAGTTATAGTAATATTTTTTTTAGTTTTTAAAAAATTACTTAAGCTATATATATAAGGGAATATTACTTATAATATATACGTTTAGTATTTAAAATATAAATATTTTACGCTCTTTAAACTAGAGTATATAAAATTTTTTAATGTAAATATTTTACTTTTTAGTACTATATATTCTTATTATTAAAATATAGATATATTAATTATAAATAAAGCTTTTAATATACTAGTATTATACTTTAAACTAAAAGATAGAAGAATAGAGACTTATATTTAATAAATATAAAATTATACTTATAAATAAGCGTTGTAAGTATAAGACTTTATTTTAAAAATTTTATATATAGTATTATCTAAATTTATATACTAAAGTCTCTTATTATATAAGCGAGGTTTAAATACTATAATTAAATAGAAACTTTTTATAATAGTTATATTTTTTAATATAAAGTTTTTTATAAAATTTCCGTTTAGGCTGTTTAAAGCATTTTTAATTACTTATATTCTTATACTAAAGATTAAAAAAGCTTATATTTTAGTTTTAAGAGTATAAATACTATTAGATTGTTTAAAAGATTCTAAAATAAGTAGAAATCTATTATTTATAAAATATAAAGTAGTACTATTATTAAAAATAATACTTTTAAAAAGCGTATAGGTATTATAATTTTATATAAAATATATACTATTACTTTATTTTAATTTATTACTTATAATAAGTACAGAATTAATAACTATATATATAAAATAGCTAGGGAATTTTAGCTTATTAAATCCCTTACTCTATAAAGTTTTTTTTTGAAGCTATTTCTTTTATTTAAGTATATTATAAAGAGCTGTAAATTTATTAAATTTAAAACGCTTAAGAAGCTCTTATATATTCTTTTTTAAAAGCGGCGCAGTATAACTAGTATAAATACTTATTAATACTAACTATAAATAATAGTACTTAGTAGGTTTTTAATAATACTTTTTAGGTTTATAAAAATACTAATATAATTTACCTTTATTTTTTAACTATAAGCTATTTAATTAGAAAAACGGGCTTTATCTACTAAGTATTATAAAAATTTTAAAGCTTTTAGTAGTTAACTTAGTAATTCTATTTTATAATACTACTTAAAAGATCTTTCTAACTTCTATTAAAGAAAGCTTCTTACTTTTAAGTATTAATTTATAGACTTAAGTTATATATATTTACTTTATCTAATTAGGTACTAATTTTTTACTAACAGTAGTAAGAAAGTTAGTAATAACTAGCTTATTTTAATTATTACTAAGCTTATATGCCTTTACCTTTATATAAAGAGCTTTTTATTTATAATACTATAGTTTAGAAACTATTTTTCTATACTCTACTTTCTTTAAATAAGTATAGTATTATTATTATATAATATTTTTAACTACTATATTAGTAGTTAAAAGCTTATATTTAAAAAAATAAATAATTAAGTAAATTAAAATATCTATCTTAATAGTATAGTATATTTAAGTAGTACTTATAAGCTTTAAAGCTACTATTATACTAATCTAGTTATAAATACTTATTACTTAGTTTACTTTAGTAGTATATTTAGATAAGTAGGCTTAGTATATAATTATTTTAGTAGTATAGTTATAGTAGATTTTTATAATTTTAGCTTTAAACGCTTCTAGAATACGTAAAAACTCTAGTATTAAAAGTAAATTATTAAAATTATTAACGCTTTTAAAGTTAAAATTAATAAAATTTTAAACACTATAAAGTATATACTATATTTTACACTATATATACTAAGTTAGCTAGCTTACTAAATTAATAAAATAGATATTATTAGTTTAAAAAAATAAAGTAGCTTTAATTATTATAATATTTAAAAAATTATTAGTTATAAGACTTACTAAGCGTTTAATAGTTAAAAATATAGGGTTTATTATTAGTATATAAATAAAATAATACTTACTAGGTCTATAGGACTAGGAGTTTTTAAATAAAAAGTTAAAGAATTAATTAAAGCTTTAGAAAATAAAATTTCTAATAATTAAGTATATAAAAAAAATCTTCTTTTACTTTTAAAACGTCGGGCTTATAAATATAGAGAAAAAAATAAGCTAGAAATTACTAAATTCTAAAATTAAAAAATTAGGACTACTTTTATGAAAGAAAGTACTAAAAAGCTATAATATATATACGTAAAGGAGAAATAAATTCTCTATTCTAAAGAGCTTAGTAAACTAATAATATAAATTCTAAAATATCTTTCCGTAATAATTTTTATTTAATAAAATCTTATAATAAAAGCTTTTATAGAGAGCGCTATAGGCTTAAATTATTAGTAAAATACTATAAAGGCATATACATACTCCTCCTTTTTTAAAACCCCTTTTAGTCGCCCTGAGCCACTATAGCTATACTATTTGTTCGATTAATATATAAATATTAGTAAAATACCAATATTAGGGTATATATTAACTATTTCTACGTACTAACTATTTTAGTATAGTATATAGAATATAGATTAGCCAGCGTTTATTATAATTAATAATAATAATCTATAAGATTATTTAAAATATTATTAATATACGACCCGCTACTAGTATTTGTATTTATATTAATATAATCTAATAAGATATATAGCTATTATATACTAAAAATAAAGTATTTAATTAGAGTTTTAATTTGTATATTACTAATCTTCTAATATTATAAAAAATTAGCTAATAACTACTGTTATAACCTATCGGTTACTTTTTTAACTTTATTTTTATATAAAATAGAGGTTATATTTATTCCTATTGCTTTTCGCTATGCCTATATATATAGGTAGTATAGCGTTTAATAATAGTTAATATTTATTTATAATTATATCTCCTTTCTTACCTATAATAATAATATAACGTAATAACTAAATACGCCTACCTACCTACCTAGCCTACGTAAACTATACTTATAGGCCCCCCTAAAACTTTTAAATATTAATTACTTTTAAAATAGTTTTACTATTACTATTTTTACTATTACTATTGCCTCTATTATTACCGCCGCCCTTACTTTTACTTTTATTATATCCTTTACGCTAAGGAATACCTACTATATTTATAAAATACTTATTTTACCTATTAACTCTACTATAAACTATACGTTATATTTTTTTACCTTCTCTACTTTTACTATATTTTTATCTATAAAAACCGCTGCTGCCGCTAATACTATTAATCTAACGTTTATAACTTTAACCGCTTCTTTTATTAATAATTTAATTAACTTATTAAGCTAGTACCTATTGTTAAAAATAGCTATAATTTTATTTAATAAGTTATAATTAAGGTCGGCTACTTTTAGATAAATAAGATATTTATACTAGTAAGCGTCTACTAGGGTCGTGTCTTTATTATTACTTATAAAGTAGAAGGAGATTATAGAAAAAGCTTAAGTAACTATACTAAACACCTTAAAATTAATTAGGATTATCTTTTTATTAGTATTAATAAAAGGAGGCCTATACTATATAAAAGCTAGATACTATTAGTAGTAGGTTTAGTATATACGCCATAACGTACCTTTATACTTAAAAAATATTTTAGTAATAGTAAGTATATTTTCTTTATTTAAATATTTAACTATATTAACTATAAAAGGATAGAAAGATATATAGATAGTAGTAACTACTACTATCTATATTTTTTTATTATTAAATACGGTGTCCGTACTAAACTTTTTATATTAGAGTTTTATAACTTAATATTTATTAGGGGGGTATACTAAGCGCGCTAGTATACTAGTATAAGGCGCTATACCTTTTTTAACCTAGCCTTATTTAAATTTTTTAATATATTAAGTATAAAGACATATATATACTTCTCCTTTTTTAAAATCCCTTTTAGTTGTTCCTAGCCACTATAGCTACACTATTTGTTTAATTAATATATAAATATAAAATATATATATATATATATATATAAAATTATAATATTAAAAAAATTAAAAGGTACTATAACTTATAGCTAGTTTTAATAAAATTAACTAGCTAAGTTTTTTTTAAATTATAGCTAAATACTTTTATAAATTATTAAAAATTAAATCTAGTTACTAACTACTAAAAGTACTATACCTATTTAAAATAATTACCTATAAAGTTATTAAAAGAGAAAAAAGAAAAATAAATTTAATTAAATTTCTAGCCGTATATATTAAGTAAAATTAAGAAAAAAAAGAGATACTATCTATATAAAATAAGTAGTAAAATATACCTAAGTAAGTTAATAACTCTATAAGTATTACTCTATACTAGAATTCTTATACTCGCTTAAGTTAGGTATAGGACTAATTTAGAAAAGTTATTAACTATATAAATAGCTATTTATATATATTTTACTTTAACTACGGTCTTATTCTATAATATTTATTAACAAAATTTATTAAACTTAAATAATATATTAGAACTAAATACTTTATAAACTACTTAGACACCCGGTTTTATAAAGGTATATAAGTTTTTATTTATAAATAATAATCTATTCCTCTTACTCTCTTCTTTTAATTTTAGAATAGAAATATACTTATATTAATTTTATTATATTCTACTATAATTTTTAAGAAGGGGCTTATACGAGTTATAGTTAATAATAACCAGTCTTTTTAAATAGTTAAGCGGCTATTATTTTAACGCTTTTTTTAATTCCTCTAACTAGTGGCTGTAATAATTAGTTATTATAAATTTAGGCTAATATTCTAGTATCAGTTTTAATAAGCTAAAGTATATTTTTTTTATAATTTTAACTAAATAACTAAAATTTTAATTATATTAGATATATAGTCTGTATCTAATTACTTTAGTTTTTTTACTATTAAAGTATATTATATTAATCGCAACCAGTAATTCTAAGAAAAGTTAATTAATTTTATTTTAATACGTAAAAAGTATACTAGTACTTTTATAATAATAGATATACTATAAGTGTTATTAAAAATAAATATTAAATTACACCTTCTAGCTATTACTTATAATACTACTAGTAATAATAATACACTTACTTATACTGTTTAAGAGAAACTAATTAATAAAAGTATTTTTTAGTATTTATAAAAAAATACTATATTATATTTAGTTTATATTATTAATCTTATTATTTAAAATAATATTAAGTATTTTAAACTAGCAGTATTAACTACAGTTAAAAATATAAAAATATTATAAAAATAATATATTTAAGAGATAAAAGTGTACGTATTTATTTTAAACTCTGTTTATAATATATATACGCTAAAGGTATATACATACTCCTCCTTTTTTAAAACCCCTTTTGGTCGCCTACACAGCCACTACAGCCACACCCTTTTATTTAATTAATATACAAATATATATATACGCTTTTATTATATATATTTATTATATACTAAGTAATTACTAGATTTAGGCTATTTATATATTTGTATATTAATCGAACAAATAGTGTAGCTGTGGTGGCTAGGGGCAACTAAAAGGGGTTTCAAAAAAGGAGGAGTATGTGTATACCTTTATACTTAATATGTCGAAAAATTATATAATACTTATTAACTAAAAAACGGCTGTCTAATATCCGCAATATTAAAATATATATATATATTAATTAAATAAAAAGTGTAGCTATAGTAGCTTAAGATAACTAAAAGAGATTTAAAATACGAGGAGTATATATATATCTTTATACTTAATATATTAAAAAAGTTAGGTAAAGCTAAATTAAAAAAGGTATAGTGCTATACTAGCTATTAATATATTAGCGTACTTAACGCGCCCCTCTAAAAAAATATTAAATTAAAAAAGTAAAAAAGATTAGTGAAGATACTATATTTATTTATAGAGAAGAGATACGTAGAGAATAGTAGTTACTACTACTTATATATCTTTCTTCTATTCTTATAGTTAACACAATTAAAAGTTTATTAAATAAAAAATATTTACTAAAATATTATTTTTATTATTTTTTAAATATCTAGCTTCTATATAGTATAGTCCTCCTTTTATAAATACTAATAATAATAAGATATATATTCTAATTAATTTTAAAACTTCTAAAATAGCGTCTAGTATAATTACTTAAGCTTTTTCTATAATCTTCTACTACTTTATATGTAATAAAAATATAACCCTAATAGCCACTTACTAGTATAGATATCTTATTTATATAAAAGTAGCTAATTTTATCTGTTTAGTAGCCGTAGAAGTCGTTTATAATTTATTAAATAAAGTTATAACTATCCTTAATAATAGATACTACCCTAATAAGCTAATTAGATTATTAATAAAAAAAGTAGTTAAAGTTATAAACGTTAAATTAATAGTATTAATAGCAGCGGCTGTAATAGCAACGGCTTTAATAAATAAGAATATAAAAGTAAAAAAAATAAAAAAATATAACGTATAGTTCGTAGTAGAGTGAATAAGTAAAATAAGTATTTTATAAATACGGTAGGTACTCTTTAGTATAAAAAATATAGTAGAGGTAAAAGTAAAAGCGGTAGTAATAGTAAAGGTAATAAATAGTAAAGCCTTTAATAGGTAAAAATACTAAAATAATTAATATTTAAAAGTTTTAGGGGGGCCTATAAGTATAGTTTATATAGACTAGGTAGGTAAATAGGTATACTTAGTATTATAGTTAACTATTTTTATAAATAAAAAGTTAACTATTATTAAATACTCTACTCCCTATATATATAAGCGGAGCAAAAAGTAATAGGAATAAATATAATCTCTATTTTATATAAAAATAAAGTTAAAAAAAGTAACTAATAGATTATAACAGTAGTTATCGGCTAATATTTAATATATATATATACGTACTTAAAATTTAAAAATATATTAATAAATAGTTAAAATAAGAGATTATATTTAATATAACTATTAGGGCGGCCGATAGCGATATAGCTAAAATAAATTTTTATAATTTTAAGTAATGTAGACTATTCTCTATACAGTAGTACTACTTTAAACTACTTATTAAAATACTAATACGTTTTAAAGATATTATAAATTTTATTAATAAAAACTAGGAATTTTAAATTTAACGTATTTAGTTTATATATAACTATCTCTTTAATTTCTTAGATAACATAATAGTTAAGTTAGATAATAATAATCTAGAATATAAAAAAATATATTAAATAGCTAAAAATAGTATAATCTATAGCTAAAAGTAATTATACTAAGTTAAGTAAATACTATTTAAAGATAGACGTAGAGTAAAAATGTTTATTTAATTATATAACTATTTTTAATTTAATATAAAAGCTTATATTATATAAAATATAATTATTATAAATATTTATTATAGTAGAACTCTAACTATTAGTCTAAAATAATATTTAAAAAACTTTACTATAAATATACCTATTAAAAATAATTCTTTAATTATTTTAATTATTATAATAATAATAGACGTATAAGTTATATACTAGTATTAAACCCCTTTATATAATAACTATAAAGTAGTAAGTAGTTTTAGAAGCTTACTACTTTATTAAATAGTTTTTTAATTTTAAGCTAGGTATTTTTTATAAAAGAAGCCGAAGAGGCTAGTAACTAAATATATATAAAAAAAAAGTTTACTAAAGTACTACTTACGTAAAAATAATTAAGAGTTTTAATATACTAAATTAGTAGTAGGTGTACGAAAATTTATTTTTTTAATTAACTTAAGTTATAAAGGACGTACTTACTATATTAATTATATAAGTTAGTATTAAGCATATTTTTAAAATTACTAAAGATATTATTAATAATTAGAGGTAATAACCTTTTACTTAAATAGTTTAGCAGATAATAATTTTTACTAATTTAATTTTTTAAAAGATAAAAGAGTAAACTAGAGTACGAGATATAGTAATAGAAATAAAAGATAATATAATGTTTTATAATAAAGTTAATAATTTACTAAATCTTTTAGAATCTTAGAAGTTTATTAGAAAGTATATAAAAAATATATATAGTGTAAATAGAAATTTAATAAAAGGTACTAAAGAGTATAAAAATAAATTACTTCTATCTTTATAAAAGTATTAAAAGTTTATATACTATTATAAGGGACTGTAATTAATAGCTATTATAATTTAATTTTTATAAATATATAAATTAAACTAGAGTCTTATACTATATTTAATTTAGTAATTTTTAAAAAAAAAATATTAATAATTATAATTTAATTTTAATCTCTAGTCTGTGTAATTCTAATCTAATTCTAACTCCTAGTTTATATAATTTTAATTTAACCCTAGCTATAGTCTATATAATCCTAACTTAACTCTAATTCCTAGTTTATATAATTTTAATTTAACTCTAATCTATTGTCTGTGTAACCCTAACCTAACCCTAATCTAATACTAGGTAACCCCGACTTATTTACCAGCGTATATAAACCTATAAAGCTAAGCGTTTATAAATTTAAAAATTAAAGCTATAGATCCTATTACGTAACTTTATTATATATTTATATTATATTTTATATTTAATTTATAAACGTAATCTCCTAAGTTAATTTGTTATAAGTTTTTAGTAAAACTATTATAGGGGAGTAATATAATAGAAGTATAATTAAAAAAGTCTAGTTTTTAAAAGCTTAATAACTCTATTAATATTATATATATATTTATATATTAATTAAATAAAAGGATGTAGCTGTAGTGGCTATATAGGCGACTAAAAGGGGTTTCAAAACAGGAGAAGTATATATATATTTTTATTTTATTAATATTAATATATTTGTATACTAATCGAACAAATAGTGTGGCTGTGGTGGCTCGGGGCGACTAAAAGGGGTTTTAAAAAAGGAGGAGTATATGTATACCTTTATACTCAATGTGTTTTTTATTAATATTAAATTTAAAAATATAAAGAGAACACTTATTTATAGAAGAAGTTCTAAACTATAATATATAGGAGCCTAATTAGGCGTAGCGTCCTTATAGCCTTAGTTATATAGTCTTAAACATAAGACATTTTTTTTACCTAATTTTACATCTTTATAACTTTTTAACTAGCGTATAAAATTAGCTATAAAATATATATATATATTACTATTCTATATATATTATTTATATAAATGTTTATAGTACAAATTAATAATATTTTATTAGAATTATCTTTTTTCCACACATTAAGTATAAAGGCATACATATACTCCTCCTTTTTTAAAACCCCTTTTAGTCGCCCCGAGCCACCACAGCCATACTATTTGTTCGATTAATATATAAATATATAATATATAGTAGTTACTAATATATATATATATTATAGCTAATTTTATATACTAGTTAAAAAGTTATAAAGACGTAAAATTAGGTAAAAAAAAGTCTTAGGTTTAAGACTATATAACTAAGGCTATAAAGACGCTAAGCCTAATTAGCCTTTATTATATTATATTTTATAACTTTTTCTATGAATTAGGTTTCTTTTTATATTTTTAAATTTAATATTAATAGAGTTATTAAACTATTAAAAACTAGTCTTTTTTAATTACGTTTTTTTATATTACTCTACTATATTATTCCTATAGTACTGTTATAGCGTAGTAGCTATAATAAGGAGTATATATATACCTTTATACTTAATATATTATAAAAGTTAGGTAAAGTAATACTAAATAGAGTATAGCGCTACACTAGTACTAGTACGCTTAGTATACTCTTTAAAAAAACCTTAAATTAAAAAAGTCTAGTATAAAAAGTCTAGTATTAAAACTATATTCTTCTTTAAAAATATATAAGTAGTAGTAGTAGCTACTATATATATATCTCTTTTCTATTTTATAGTTAATAGTATAGCTAAATATTTATTAAAAAAATATTTACTAATATATAATTGTTTAAAATATTATTTACTAATATCTTATTTTTTAAAATATTATTTTTTAACGATTTTTTTACTTTCTCTATTCTTATTTTAGTGGACACTATAGCTTTTTTTTTTTTTAAATAAGCCTTTATATTAAGGCTACCTAACTATTTAAGAAAAGTATTTTATCCTCTAAATAGACTAGAATCGGCTCTTTAACTTCTAACTAATATATTTTTAGGTTATATTACTAAATAGTTATATTAAATTACTAATTTATTATCTAATTAGGCCTAGTTCGCTACGCTAAGCCTATTTAAAAATAGATTTTTATTTTATCTAATTTTAAATAGTAATTTAGCCTAAAATATTTTTAAATATTACGTATTTTATATAGAGGATTTAGTTTTAGTAGGGCACCTTACCCTCGCTAAAAGAAAGGAGCATAACTTTTAAGGGTTTAAAATTTATACTACTCGTATATAGCCTCGTTATATATAAGCTGTTTAGTATTTATTAAGTTCTTATTATTGCGTTGTGCCGCGGCTTTATAAAGCTCGCGAAGTACGTTAATTGTTAATTAATAGAGGATATAGCTTTTAATAGTTTTATATTAATTTTTTAGTAGTACTTTATATTTTTAAAAACTTTATATTTTACTATATAAAGTAGGCGCGTTTAAAGAACGCTATAATAAAAAAAGAAATTAAATCCATAATATAAAGAATAATAATAAAAATTTACAGAATTTCGCGAATCTAAAATATTTATAAACAGTTATCTACTATACTACCCCACCAACACTGTACTTATTTAAATTAATTTTAATATATATATATATTTATATACTAATTAACTAAATAGTGTAGCTATAGTGGCTGTGTAGGCGACTAAAAGGGGTTTTAAAAAAGGAGGTAAATATATTTATTATACTAAAAGCTATTCCTACCGTGTACTATTTATTTAGTAATATATAATAAAAGATTCTTTTTAATACTACTAAGTACTCTATACGGCTAGTAATTACTAAATTCTTTAAAAATATTATTTATTAATTTTATATAATATTAGATATTTAGTATAATAAAATAAATAAATAAAAATAGTATAATTTTTTAATTAATAGTAGAGGTATTAGAATTTAAAGATCTAAAGTTAGTAGCACTAGTGTATAAAAAAGTAGTTATAATAATAAATAGTAAACGTAGTCCTATAATAGTTATAAAAAAAATTAGCGCGTTATTATTAGTTTTATAATAAAGATATATAGTCTAGAGTATATAGTATAAATATATAAGATACTATTAAAAGTACTAGTAGTAAATATAAAAACGTTTTAAGTATAAATCCTATAGAATACTATATAAGAAATAATAAAATTTCTATAGAAATATTAAAGTAATTAATATTTAAAAGTTTTAAGGTAATCTATATATATAGGTAATAGGTATTTGTTTTAGTATATAGGCTAGATATATAGGTACTTAAGATTATAGTAATTATTATAAGTAAAAAAGGAGATATAATTATAAATAAAAATATTATATATTTATATACTAATCGAATAAATAGTGTAGCTATAGTGGCTTAGGGTAACTAAAAGAGGTTTTAAAAAAAAGTAGTAGATATATACCTTTATAAAAATATTAATTATTATTAAACGCTATACTACCTATATATATATATATATATATAGGCAGATCGAGAAGTAATAGAAATAAATATAACCTCTATTTTATATAAAAATAAAGTTAAAAAAGTAACCGCTAGGTTATATAGGGGGGTGACATTAGGAAAAGATAAAAAAAAAATTACCTTTTTTAAAATAATATAACTTTTTAGTTATATGGCCTAACAATACGAGAATAATATTATATTTAAAAAATTTACTAGCGTATTCTATTCACCTACTTAGGGGCTGCTTAGTAAGGAGTTTAGGGGTAAAAAAATTAGTAAACATAGACAATTTTTAAGGCCCTACTTTAGACTATAATAACTTTTTATTTAAGTTATAAAATTGGCTTATTTTTATATATAGTATAATAGAGACTCTATTATACTAGTATATAAATTATTTTTTATATTAATATATTAATTATATAATTATATATAAAAGTTACTTTTTCAAATTTTTAATAATAAACTAGTAAATAATATATTACTAATACTTAGTATAGTAGCCTTTAGTTTCTATAACTACGTTATAATAGTTAGGGAGTAATAAAATATAATTATTAATAACTTCTTAAGGTCTTTTATTTTACTTTTTATAATAACTCTTTTAAAGACCTCTATACTTTATATACTAAATTCTACACCTAAATTAGCCTTTTTATTATTATTTAGTCCTAGTTTTAAATAATCCTATATATTTTCTATAGGGGCTAAATTAGGACTATAAGCTAAGTAAGGAAATAGTATAATCTTATATATATTTATATATTAATTAAATAAAAAGTATAGCTATAGTAACTCGGGGCGACTAAAAGGGGTTTAAAAAAGGAGGAGTATATATATACCTTTATACTTAATATATTTTATATTTGTATATTAATCGAATAAATAGTATAATTATAGTAGTTTAGGGCGACTAAAAGGGGTTTTAAAAAAAGAGGAGTATATATATGTCTTTATACTTAATATATTAAAAAATTTAGGTAAAGCTAAGTTAAATAAGGTATAGCGCCGCGCTAAGCACTTAGTACGCTTCCCCCTAAAAAAAATATTAAATTAATAAAGTCTAGTATAAAAAGTCTAGTATAGTTATTATATTTTTTAGAGGAGAGATACTGTAGAGTATAGCCTACGTATTTCTTCTTTATTTCTTTTATAGTTAACACAATTAAACGTTCTAAACTATTTATTAAAGAAAATATACTCTCTAAAATATTTTTTACTAATATATTCTTTAAAGGTACGTCGCAGTATATATACTAAACCTATTATTAATAGCGTTTAGCTTCTATATAGTATAGTCCTCTTTTTATAGATACTAATAATAACGAAATACCTATTCTAATTAATTTTAAGGCGCCTAGTATAGTTAACTAAGCTTTTTTTATATTATTTTTTTATTTTACGGGTAATAAAGATACGACTTTAGTAGACGCTTACTAGTATAGGCACCTTATTTATTTAGTAGTAACTAATAAAGAAGTTAATTATAATAAAGTTATAGCTATTATTAATAATAGATACTAGTCTAATAAGTTAATTAAATTATTAATAAAGGAAGCGGTTAAAGTTATAAATATTAAATTAGTAGTATTAGTAGCGGCGGCTTTAATAGGTATAATAAGAGTAAAAAAGTTTAAAAAATATAATATACGGTTTGTAGTAGAGTTAATAGATAAAATAAATATTTTATAAATATAGTAGGTACTCTTTAGCGTAAAGAATATAGTAAAAACGGTAGTAATAACAGTAGTAATAGTAATAGTAATAGAGGTAATAAAAGTAAAAGCGATAAAGGTAGAGGTAATAAAAGTAATAATAAAAGTAAAGATATCCTAAAAGTAATTAAAGTTTAAAAGTTTAGGGGGGGCTATATATAATTTCTTTAGTGCGGTAATACGTAGGCTAAATAGGTAAATAAGTATATTTAGTATTATGTTATATTATTATTATAGGTAAAAAAGGAGATATAATTATAAATAAAAATATTAACTATTGTTAAACACTATACTACCTGTATATAGGCGGAGCGAAAAGTAATAAAAATAAATATAACCTCTATATTATAAAAATAAAGTTAAAAAAGTAACTAATAGGTTATAATAGTAGTTATCGGCCTATACTTAATATATTAAAAAAACTAAATAATATATATATATTTATATACTAATTAAATAAATAGTGTAGCTGTAGTGGCTGTATAGGCGACTAGATAATATAATACTAATAAGAGTATAGTACTACGCTAATATATATACTAGCGTACTTAGCGTACCCCCTTAAAAAAATATTAAATTAAAAAATCTAGTACAGAAACTATATTCTTTTTTAAAAATATATAGAGAGTAATAACTACTACTACCTATATATCTCTTTATTTTTATAGTTAATATTTTATATTTATATATTTATATATTAACCGAACAAATAGTGTGGCTATAGTGGCTCGGGGCGACTAAATGGGGTTTTAAAAAAGGAGGTGTATGTATATACCTTTATTATTATTTTTAAATAAGTTTAAAACGTCCGTTATATTATAAATAGAGACGTTTTTTAATTAAAATTACTAGCCTAAATTAATATTAATATAAAGCTTATAATTATAATATAATATAATAATATATATATATATTATTATTATTATTATATTAATAAAAACAGGAGTAAAAAAGTATTATAAAACTTACCCTATTATATAGAGGGTTTAACCTTAGGTATAAAGACTTTATTTCTATAGTCCTTACTAGTATAAGAAGTAAAAGAATTAGGTGTTTTAATAAATACTAAATTACTTCTACCTCCTACCTAAATTGCACCCTAAACTTATATATAGTTTAAGATCTTATCCTATAAAATAATTAATATAATTAATATTAAAAAACTAAAACCATAACTTAAAAATATATAATATATTATATATTTTAATATTTTAAAAAGTGAAAATAACTTACTTCGTAATTAGCTAATGGCTAGTTCTTTTCTAACTCTATTATTACCTCTTTTTTTATAATATTATTTATTTTATTGTCCCCTTTGTATTACTAACTTATTAGAAAATATAAACTTTTTTAAATTTATGTTTTTTATATTTTTTTTATTTTCTTTAGTGTCTTTTAATGTTTTTTAGAGATTTTTTTTATTTATTATTAGTTTTTTATTACTTATATAAATTATATAACCCTCCTCTTTTAAAACTCTTTATAATTGTCTTTTTATAATTTCTAAATAATTTTCTAATAGTATTCTTCTATTATTCTTTTTAGGACTTCTAGTTAAGTCTCTATTAATAACTCTTTTATTGTTTTTAGTTAACTTTTTTATACCCCCTATATAAACTTTTTTATATTATATTTCTTTTCTTTTTCTTTTTCTTTATTTTTCTTTTTAATACGTCTTATAGTATTATAAATATTATTAGGGTTTCTTTTTAAAGTAGAAATAATTATTAAAATAGAAGTATTTACTTATAATAGAAGATTAACTTTAGATTTAAGTTTTATTAAATTTAGCACTATTTTAAGAAAATAGGAGTCTAGGTTTATAATATTAAAAAGATATTACTATATACTATAATATTAATAATATATTACGTAATTAGTAATTATATAAGTAAGTACTAAATTTTAACTAGGTATATAAATTTATTATTAGATTACTAATATACTTCGAAACACTAGTCACGTGACCTAGACTAGGCCTAAAAGGGTATAGTTAAAATTTTAGTTAAATATATTTACTAACTAAAAAGTTACAGTAACCTAAAAAAGGAATTAAAAAAATTACTATATTTAGATAATTTTAATGTATTACAGGTAATTAATAATTAGTAACTAACATCTATTACTAATCTCTATAATTTTCTCTTTAACACAGTATTATTTTCGTATTTATAGGCCTTATAACTAAAACGTTATATTATTTTAAAAAAGGTAATTTTTTTTTTCCTAATGTTAACTCTCTGTAATAGTAGTTAATTATATAATTTAATTAAAAATTTTTATAAATAATACCAATTTTATTTATATCTATATATTCACTATTTAAGTAATATATAATTAATATTATAGAGTATTAAAAAATAATTTTACTTTTATAAACCTAAACTTCTTTATCCTTATAATAGCGCTAAATATTTTAAAACGTAAATCTAAAGTTAAACTTCTTTTAAAAGTAAATAATTTTCTTTTCTTAATTACTACTACTTTAAAATAGCCTTAGTAAAGTATTTATAACGTTATAAAAAGAATAAATAAAACAGGAAATAATAATTATAATATAAAAAAGATTAAAAGGAGTAGAGTATTTAAAATAACTTAAAGAGATAAAAGGATTATTAATAAAAATGTAATTAAAAGCCCTTGAAAAGAAAATAAAAAATTATTAATTATATAGGAAAGGTAATATATAGCGTTAAGACACTAGTCTAATAAAAGTATAAGCTAAAAAAAGTTATTCTCCCAGATACAGTTAAAAAATAAACGTATATAAAAATTATAAAAAAAATTTTTTTTTTATTAATAAGGGTACTTAAACTTATCGTTTTAATATATAGCTTAGTATATAGCTTAGCGTATAGCTTAGCGTATTAAAATTTAGTATTTTAGCATAGGGCTACTATTACCTCTACTTCTTTTTTTTCTTTAGGCTAGGCTACTATAGTACTATTATACTCTAATATACCTACCCTACTATATTATTATTATTATTATTATTATTATTATACAATAGTATTTAGTATATTAATATAAATACTAGTATAGCGTTTATACTTAGTAGTTTATAAAGTATAGTTAGCTAATATTTATAAGTGTACTAATTATAACTTTACGTATTATAATTAACTTTAAAAATAAAATTCTAATAACTAAGTCTCATATACCCGTTTATAAAAGTATACCTAATAATAACTTATATATATAAATAGTAGAGATAGTTATAAAATACTTATTACGTATATAGGCGTATACTAATAAATTGTATACTAATAAAGTTAACGCTAAAGTTAATACTGTAAGAGCCTTTAATATATTAAAAAGAGAATACTATAATACTATATACCGCTTACTCGCTAGAGCTAAGGGAGCTAAGAAAGCTAAAAGAGATAAAAGAGCTAAAAAAGATAAGGGAGATAAGTATATAGTAATAAAAATAGAGAAAGGTATTAAGTTATACTTACTAGTATAGTACGTCTAGATATAGTATATAGTTATAGATAATATTAGTCTAGTTATACTATAAGATACTAAACTATAATAGCTTATAATAAAGTTATATCGAGAAGAAGTAGTAAAAGAATAAAAAATAGACTTTATACTAGAGATAATAGATAGAATATAGTTACAAAAGGTACTTAATATAATAGTAACTACTAAATTAGTAAATATAGTAGCTACTACGTATTAAAAAAAAATAGGTATATTATATTACGTATACGCCTAAGTATTAGTAGACGTTTATATATTAGTAAGGGCGGAGGATTCGGAGAACTATAATTATAAACTAGTAAATAATAGTTCTTTAATACTATTTATATTATCTAGAAAAAATTATCTTAATAGTTAAATATAAGATAATAACTATTATTTATAGTAAGTAAAGCCGTAAAAACACTACTAAAAATTATTATTAAAAAATTTATTTTTTATAACTATATCCGGGAGAATAATATTATATAGCCTATACCTTTTTTTTTAGTTTAGTGTCTTAACGCTATACTTTACCTCTCTTTATATAATATAAAATAACCTTAATATTTTAAAAAGATATTTATAATATATTTTATATAAGACGGGTTACTCTATTAATATAGAAAAAAAATTAATAATAATAAAAAAATATATATACAATATTAAAAATATAAATATAAAAAAAAATATTTTTTAATAAGTTAGTAATATAAAGTGGATAAAGCTATAAATAAGATTATAAAAAAAGAAGTTATAATAAAAATAATTAGCTATTAGCTAATTATAAAGTCAATTATATTAATTTTTAAAATATTAATATATATAACTTTTTATACATTTTTAAGTTACAGTTTTAGTTTTTTTATATAAATTATATTAATTAATTTATAGCCTATAATATAATATTCTATATCTAGGATACTATTTTATTATAAAGTAAAAGTAATTTAGTATTTATTAAACTACTAAACTTATTTTTTATACTAATAAGAACTTTATAAAAAAGTCTTTATATCTAAAGTTAAATTAAATATAAGACGTAGTAAATATTTGTATACTAATCGAACAAATAGTGTGGCTGTGGTGGCTCGGGGCGACCAAAAGGGGTTTCAAAAAAGGAGGAGTATGTGCATGCCTTCATACTCAATGTGTCGAAAAAAAGACGTAGTAAATATATATAGTTTTTACTCCTGTTTTTATAAATATAAATATATAAATATATAAATATATAAATATATTATTATATTATACTATAATTATAATACTTATACTAATATTAATATAGATTAGTAATGTTAGTAAAATAATACTATCTATTTATAAGATAATAAACGTTTAAAACTAGTCTAAAAATAATAATATTAAACTTTTTATTTACCTAGCCTCTAGTCCTAATTTAGTCCCTAAAGAAAATTAATAAAGACTATTAAAAAATAATTTAATTAAAAATAAAATGGCTAATATAAGCACTGGATTATATTTAGAAAGTATAGAGTCCTTTAAAAATACTATTATAATAAAGTAAAATAATATATTATAATATATTATAAATAACTATATTTTATTTCTATATAATAGTTATAAGATAGCTATAGAAGCTAGGGACTACTACACTAAGTACTAGGATTATATTATTTATTAGTTTATTATTTAAATTTTAAAAATATAACTTTTATTAATAATAATATAATTAATATATTAATATATAAAAATATTTAATATATTAATGTATTAGTCTTAATAGAGACCTAGAGGTTTTAAAGTTATAATAATATAATTAATATAGGATATTCTATTGTATTTACTTATATACCTAGCTGTTTATTTTTATTACTTTAGACCTGTTAGCCATTATCGTTACGTTAAAAAGTATTAGTCTAGAAAGGCCCTATAGCTTCTTGTATCCTTTACCTACTTTATATCTATACTAGTACCTATTAGTTATTATTATTACTCTTATAAAGTAACTTACTATATACCTTTAGTAACTAGTATATATATATTTATATATTAATTAAATAAATAGTGTAGCTGTAGTGGCTTAGAATAACTAAAAAGGATTTTAAAAAAGAAGGAGCATATATATATCTTTATACTTAATATATTAAAATAACTAGATAAAATAATATTAAAAAGAGTATAGCGTTTTACTCTAGCGCGCTTAGCGTATCCTCCTAAAAATATATTAAGTTAAAAAACTCTAGTATAAAAACTTTAGTACTAATACTATATTCTTTTATAAAAGAAAGATATATAGAGTGTTACCTATATATTTTTTTTATCTTTTTTTATAGTTAATACAGCTAAACGTTTATAAAAACAAATACTTATTAAAATATTATTTTTTAAAAAATTCTCCTACTCCTAGACTTTCTAAAATATTCTTTAAAGTTCCTACTCTTTTTACTCTTTTCTTAGCAGATACTATACTTATTTAAATTAATTTTAATACGCCTACTATACTAAATATATAAACTATTTCTTCTATATTCTATCTAGACAGTAATATATAATAAGTCTTTTTTAATATTACTAAATATTTTATATATAGCGTAATCGCCCACTTCTTTAAGTTAAGTATTTATTAATATAAAAAAATCCTAGATAATAAAGTATATAGTAATAAGGCAGATAGTAATAAAATAAACAGAATTATAATACTATTAATAGCGGAGGTAATAAAATTTAAAGAGCTAGGATTAGTTGCACTTACCTACACAAAAACAACGGCGATAAAGGCGATAGAAATAGTAAAGGCGGCGGACGAGTAACTAGTATATATCTATAAGTAATAAGCTAATTAGTTTCTTCTTTTATAATATAAGCGGATTATAATATAATAGCTACTTTTTTTATAGCCTTACGCTTTTAAAGATTTTACCTATTACGTAGTAATTATTTTTACTTATTAATTATATATTTATAGTACTATAGTATTGCGTATAATATTAAGTATTATTAGTAAACTTTTTCGATATATTAAGTACAAAGGCATGCATATACTCCTCCTTTTTTAAAACCCCTTTTAGTCGCCCCGTGCCACCACAGCCACACTATTTATTCGATTAATATATAAATATATATTAGTAATTATTACGCCTAGTATAGATTATAATAGTTTAGTTATAATATTAGTTTATTTTATAAATATTATATTATAAAAGAATATTTTAGAGCTTACGTTACTAGTTTATAAAACTTTTTAAAGTAGAAAATCTATTTCTCTTTTATATATATATAATACGACTTTTTAGCGATTTCTTTTATAAATGTAGTCTTAACTCTTTAATTTTAAAAACTAGTAATTTTTAGCTTATTTCTTCTTTATAATTATAAGTCTAGTATTTTAAAAATAAAGAAAAATTCTCTTTACGTACCTAATTATTAAAAATTCTATTTTCTAAAGCTTTAATTAATTTTTTAACTCCTTATTTTAAAGCTTTTAGTTTTATAAATCTAGTAAGTATTACCTTATTTATATACTAATAATAATTCTTATATCTTTAGCTATTAAACGCTTAGTAAGTCTTACTACTAATAATTTTTTAAATATTATAATAACTAAAGCTATTTTATTCCTTTTAATTAATAATATCTGTCTTACTAATTCCGCGAGCTAGTTAACTTAGTATATATAGCTTAAAGTATAGTATATACTTTACAACGTTTAAAATCTTATTAATTTTAACCTTAAAAGTATTAATAATCTTAATAATCTACTTCTAATACTGGAGCTTTTATATATTTTAGAAGTATTTAAAGTAAAGATTATAAAAATTTACTATAACTATACTACTAAAATAGCTCTATACTAAGCCCGCTTAACTAATTATACTACTAAAATAAACTATATAATAAGTATCTAAAACTAGATTAGTATAATAGTAGCTTTAAAGCTTATAAGTACTATTTAAATATATTATACTATTAAGAGGAATATTTCAGCTTACTTAATTATTTATTTTTTTAAATAAAAGCTTTTAACTACTAATATAGTAGCTAAGAATATTATATAATAATAATACTATACTTAGTTAAAAAAAATTAAAATATAAAAAGATAGCTCTTAAGTTATAATATTATAAATAAAAAGCTCTTTATATAGAAATAGAGGTATATAAGCTTAGTAATATTTAAAATAAATTAGTAATTACTAACTTTTTTACTACTATTAATAAAAAATTAGTATTTAATTAGGTAAAGTAGATATATATAATCTAAGTCTAAATATTAATATTTAAAGGTAAAGAGCTTTTCTTAATCTAAGTTAAAAAAATCTTTTAAGTAGTATTATAAAATAGAGTTACTAAATTAACTACTAAAAACTGTAGAATTTTTATAATAGTTAATAAATAGAGCTTATCCCTCTAATTAAATAGTTTATAGCTAAAAAATAAAAATAAATTTTACTAGTACCCCTATAGATGTAAAATATATTATTAAATACCTACTAAGTGCTATTATTTATAGTTAATATTAATAAATACTTATACTAGTTAGACCGCGCCGCTCTCTAAAAGAAAATAAAAAAAAGCTTCTTAAACGCCTTAAACTTAATAAATTTATAGCTCTTTATAATATATTTAAGTAAAAGGGATAATTTAAAGTGAATACTTTATAGAGTAAAAAGTTTAATAAGCTAAAATTCCTTAGCCCTATAGTATATATAGTTATTAATTCTTTATTTATTATAAGTAATAAATTAATAGAAAGTAATAGTATATATTTTATATAAAATTATAATACTTATACACTCTCTAAAAGTACTATTTTTAATAATAGTACTACTTTATATTTTATAAATAGTAGATCTCGACTTATTTTAAATTTTTTTAAAAAAAACTAATAATATTTATACTATTAAAACTAAAACGTAAGCTTTTTTAATCTTTAGTATAGAAATCTAAGTAATTAAAAATACTTTATATAGGCCTAATAGAAATTTTATAAAAAATCTTATATTAAAAAATATAATTATTATAAAAGACTTTTATCTAAACATAGTATTTAAAGCTCGCCTATATAATAAAGAATTTTAATATTTAGGCTTAGATAATATACTGTATATAGAATTTATAAAATAAAGTTTTATACTTAGAATACTTATTTATAAGTATAACTTTATATTAATTAAATATAAGTTTTTATTCTTTTATCCTTTAGTTTAAAGTAAAATACTAGTATATTAAAAACTCTATTTATAGTTAATATATTCGCGTATTAATACTAAGGATGTATAGTATTAAATAATAAAATATTTAGATTAAAAAGCTATATATACATTAGTCTAAAAAGCGTAAAATATTTATATTTTAAATTCTAAGTAAATATATTATAAGTAATAATTTCTTATATACGCGGCTTAGGTAATTTTTTAAAAATAAAAAAAATATTACTTTAACTATACTAGCGTATTGTATAAGATTTTTTTTAATATATCCAAAGAAAAACTTAAAGAGTAGTAGATATTATTAATTAAAAATAACTATAGTAGGAAGATTAATATTTAGAGTCTATTAGTAAAGTTACTTTTTAAGCTTATAAAAGTATTTTTAAGCTTTACTATATAGGTATATATTTAGTATAAATTTAAAATTATAAAAATTTTTTAAAATAATAATATTACTACTAAACTATAGTACAAAAGATTATACTTTAAAAAATAAATAAAAAAGTTTAGTATAAGTATTACAATACTACCTTTTAATATATATAAGTTAAACGGCGATACTAAACGTATTAGTTAGATAATTATTAATAAAGCTATTACTATAAGATTGAGTATAAACTTACTAGAAAAGCTTTAGGTAAAAATTATAAAAGTAACTATAGTATTTTATAATATTAGTTTAATAAATTTTAAAAGTATATAATTTCTAAATAAGGTCTTTTATCGCTAGTTTAGATAGTATTTTTATTACTATAGATTTAAACTTATAACGTATTAAACGGTAAATTTATATTTAAATTTAAATAATATATATATTTATAGTTATTATATATATCCTATAAATAGAAATCGCGTAGCTAAATATAATAAACGTAAATTTAAAATAAATCTACGTACCTATAGTAGATATTTAGTTTAATACGTAGCTTTTAATATTTATAAAATATATTTAAGTATAAAGTTATACACATACTGCTCCTTTTTTAATACTCCTTTTAGTTGCCCCGAGCCACTATAGCCACACTATTTGTTCGATTAATATACAAATATTTAGTATAGATTTTATTTTATTTATTTAGTTAATTAGATAAATAAAGCTCTATATAAGCGGTATATACGTAGACTATTAATATAATTAGTTAATAGCTATAAATTTAAGTATTATATAATATAGATATTAGTTTAGTCTCTTTTTAGCCTATTCTAGAGTCTAAAAAATTTAGGTATATAAACTTTAAAAGTAGTAAATACTCTAGTATTTTTTATAAAGTATATTTTAGTAAAAAAGTAAAATAGTGTAAAGTATAAAGCCTATAGAATTTTTAAATAGTAGATAAAAGCTTATTTAATACTATTACTTAAATTAGTAATATAATACTCTTTTTATTAAGTAGAATAATAAGTTTTTTTACTTATAGAACGTAGAAATCTATAAGAGACTATAGTCTAACTATTTAATAAAGCTAAAGGTAACGTAAGTTAGATTCTAAAAATTCTAAATAACTAGGAGGTAAAAATAAAAACTTACTTAGTATTTATATACTATTATACCCTAATCTAGAGAGTAAGCTATTACGTAATATAAAATTTATAAGTATTTTATTTAATAGTATAGATAGCTTTCTCTAATATAACTTTATAAATATATTTATTTTTAGTATAAATCTTATATAGAAAGAGTATAAAGAGTTTATAATTATTAATACTATAGTTTAAGCTACTATATAGGATAGGACCTTAAAAAAATATATTAAAATAAAGCTCATATGTACTATAATAAGCTTTTAAAGGAGCTAGTAATATAAATAGTAATTTTTTTTATATCTACGTAGTCCGCTCTTTTACTAGGCTATATATAAAAAATAAAATATACTTCTTAAAAAGTAAACTTAGTAAGTAGTTATACGCTTTAAAAGTACTAAGTAAATATTTTTATTTTGGTAAGTATTTACCTATAAGTTTAATTAAGATAGTTACTTTATAAATTATAAAGCTTAACTTATTATTAGAGGTAATTTCCAGTGAAAAAATACACTTTTATTAATATATACTATAATATATATAGCGCGCCCTTTTTATATAACTATAGTAATTATAGTAGAATTTAATCTAGAAATTTTATAACTTAATATAATTAATATATTCTTTAATATATTAATTAATTCCTTAAATCTAATATAGGATATTTGTATATTAATTAAATAAATAGTGTGGCTGTAGTGGCTCGGGGCAACTAATAATCTAATATAGTATAAACTACCTAATAGTTATAAATAAAAAGGTAACTATATAAAGCTTAATTAAGTTTTTTATAGCTTACGTAACTTATTTATACTATAGTATAAAAATTTTTTTAGTACTCTAGCTGAGCTTAGCCTTATCTAATTAAAAAAAAATTTATTTATTTTTTAATATAAATTATAAGATCTTTATATTTTTTTATATAGATAATATTTTACTTCTATCTTATAAAATTTATTAGTAAGGAACTTTTAAACTATATAATACGCTCTTAGAAATATATAAAATAAAAAATTATAAAACTATAGAATAGTATTTTAAAGTATAAGTAATTAAAAATTAAAAATTTAAATAATTACGCTAATGTAAAATCTATATATTAAAAAGATTATAAAAAAGTTTAGGGTAACGAATTTAGTACTCTTTTTACTAACGCCTTTATTATTAAAAGAACTAGTTAAGAATAAGAGAGAAGTAATAAAAGCCAAAATTAAAGTATACTAAAAGTATATTAGATTTATATTTTATACTACTATTATAATATAATCAGATATAGTATTTACTATTTTAAAACTCTTTTATTTTGTAATTAATATAAGTAAAGAGTACTTTACTACAGTAAAACGTATAATTATATTTATTTATAGATTTTACTTTTATGTAATCTAATATAGCGTATATAAGAAACTAAAACTTATAATTTATTTAGACGATTTATTTATAAATAATTTAAAAAGTAAATAATTTTTATATAGCTATATTATTAAACTATTTAGGGGTATAATTATTTAAAAAACTATAAGATAGGCTACTATTATAATATTAATAACTAAAACAGCGCTCTTCGCGCTTAAATATATAAGTAAAAAAATAATAGCTCTAAAGCGTTTTTTTAAAGAACTTACTTTAGATTTTAGAGCTATATAGTGTATATTTTATAATAATTAGTTAATGATTAGGCTAGTTATAGATAGAAATAAGTATATAACTACCTATTTATACTATATAAATATATAGAATATATAGCTATACTAAAAGTATTTAAAAGGGAGTTTTAAAATTAAATACCTTTAGACAATTAATATACTAGCTAATAGATTAATAAAAGCTCTTATAGCTTAGTAATTCTAAAGATTTAAAAAGTAACTAAATTTTAAAAATATAAAAGAGAAAATTACTAACCTAGAATTTTAAGAAGTTATATAATAATAAAAGCGTAAAGCGCTTTAAATTAAATATTAGATAGCTAATAAGCTACTATTTATAATAATAAATATAAAATTCTAAAGCGCAGAAAAAATAATAAAATTATAATAATTATATAATAACTTAAATAAAGGCATGCATATACTCCTCCTTTTTTGAAACCCGTTTTGGTCGCCCCGAGCCACCACAGCCACACTATTTGTTCGATTAATATACGAAATATATAATAACTTAATAAATAAACTTAATAGATTAATAATTTAACTAGCTTATTAAACTTTTAAATAACTTAAGCGCGGCGTAAAGTAATCATATTAAAAATATTATTTATAGGGTTACTTCCTAAATCTTAATTTAGCTTAATTATCTACCTAATAGTAGTTTATAATTTATTTAGCTTTATATTCTATAAGGTCTATATTAGTAAAAATTAAAAAAAAATATATTAATAGATTATACCTTTTTATAAGTAAACTCTTTTACCTTTTCACTATAAAGCGGCTTATAGTAAAATAAAAAGCGGTTAGTAATTTTTTATATATAAATAGAACTATAATTATAAGTATATAATTTTTTTTTTATTTTTTAGATTAAGATATTAGTATTTATATTAGTTTATAGCTATATCTGCTTTTATATATTTAGTAATAGAAGCTTAGTTTCTTAGTATTATAATAGCTATTATTATTTTTACTAAATAGAGTACTACGTAAATAATAAAAGTAAAATATAAAATACTTTAATTCTATAATTTATTAGTAATATTAAGTTATATAAACGCTGTTTAATAGTTTTAAAACTTTTTTACTTTTAATATAACAAAATTAATAGAGCTTAGAAAAATTATATTTTAAATAGTTTAAAATATTATTTATTAATATTATTTTTATTCTTACGGCGTAATAGAGTCTATAAAATAGATAGTTTACTATTTATATTTTTTTAGTCTATTTAAATTTACTCTTAGTTACTATAGAGCACGATTTATTTTTTAAATCTAATCTAGTAGAGCTTAGAAAAGCTAAATTAAGAAGAGTATAAATAGCACTCTATACTTAAAAAGACTAAATAGAGAATATAGGCTATATTAAATTAATAATTTTAAAAGCCTATTTTATTTTATTTTTACTATTAAGCTATTTGTAAAGTATTTAAATATTTAAAAAATGGTTATAAAATAATTATTTATAAGTATAATATAGGCGTAAGACTAGTAAACTTATAAAAATTATTAGTTTATAGTAAAAAGAAAATATTTTTTAAAAATTAGAGAGAGCTATAAACTATAATAGAGATAAAAAGAGTAAATAAACCTTTATAAGGTAGAAACTTAAAATAATTTTTTTAAGCTTGTAATAGTAGCGTATCTTTTTATAAAAAAAATTAAAACGCTTTTAAATATTATAGTATAGAAATTATTAGCTATGTATATAGAGTAGTTAATCTAAATAGATTTACTAGCATTACGGAGCGTACAGATTATATAGCTATAATTATATAATTATATAATCTATACTAGCGTGCAGAACCCCTATCTAGCTATTATATAAGTAATAAAAAAAAAGATATTAGATAATTAAGATATAACTATTATTATTTATTATTTTATACTATTTTCTATTTTCTATAATATTATAGACGACTATTACTCCGTATAAGTAAAATATAATTAATTTAATACTAATTAGTAGTTAGTTAATTAATTTATTTAACTACTCTATTACTAATAGTTAATTAGATTTCTTTATCTACCGTATAAGCAGATTAATTAATTTATTTAACTACTCTATTACTAGTAGTTAATTAGATTTATTTATCTACTATAAATTAGTAAGGGCGTACAGAAAGGTTAAGGTATTATTAACTTATACTATATAAGAATACTTTTATATATTACGTAACTCTTTTCTGTATCTATAAATAAAAGAGAGTATATTAAATTATATATTTTATTAAATCCTTATCCGTATAAAAAATAAGAATAATTCTTTTTAAAGCTAAACTACTTTATATAAATACGCTAGCACTATAAGCTAAAACTATATAATTAATTATATATTATATAAACTAAATAATATAATAGTACTAAAAGAAGTATCCTCTATAAGGAAAGGTAAAAAATATATAATAAAGACAGATCTAGATTTATTATAAAAGAAATATATTTAAGAATATAATATTTTTATATAAGTACTTAAAAACTAGACTAAGTTATAATACTAAATAAAAAATCTAAATATTTAGAATAATTTATTTACTAAATAACTTAATACGTACGGCAATAGATAGTAAAAAAAAATAATTATATAAATTACTTTTTAGTATAATTTTTTTTTTCTTTTTTATATATTATATTCTTTTACTTTATTATATAAATGTTAAAAGAAAATTTTTTAAAGTATTATACCTAAAAAAAAAATAAAAATAAAGGAAAACCCCTATTTTTTTTATATATCCCTAATCCTCCTCTATATTAATAATGGAAAGAAAATAAAAAAAAATAAAAAAAAAATAAAAAAAATCTAAATATAATACTTATATTAGGCTCTACGTAACTACTATATATAAAAACTATATATATTATTTTAGTATTTTACTAACGTATAATACTTTATAAAGAGTAAAAGTCTAGTATTACTATTATACTTTTATATATATAACTATAGCTTAAGTACTCTACGCAACTAAACTAAAAGTATATAAAAATAGTTTATATAATAGATAATCTTTATAGTAAAGAAAATTAAGTTAATATTATTAAATAGAATAATATCTATATTATATAAGGGTAGTTAGTATACTATACGCTTATTATTCTATAAGATATTATTATACGGAAAGAATTATATAGAGATATATATATATATTAATATAAAAATCTAAAAAAAAGGCTCTATTAACAGCCGTTCTAATAAAAATAATAATTTAGATTTAACTACCGGGTATAGGAGCCTGTATAAAGGTAAAGTTAAATATAATTATAACTTATTATAGTTACTATAGCTACTACTATCCGTGCGGAACTAGAGCTATTTTAAAAATTTTATTAAAAATTAACTTTATATAAAAGAGGATAGCTAGAAAGTTAAAAAAGAAAAAAATAATATCTAAAACTACGTACGGAGATAATAATAAATAAAATAAAAAAAAAATTATTATAGAGAGAAAAAAGCTTCTTTTTATATATTACTATTTTATATATTTTTAGACTAACCCTTTTTAACTATTATATAATAACTCCTTATTTATATTTACTATAATTTTACTCTTTACTTTCGTGTAACGTATAAAGTTATTAACTCCTTACTTTAGTTTATTATAATTATTATAATTTAGGTGTCTCCGCTCTAGATAGGAGCGTACTTATATAATAAGGGATATATAGTCTACGCTGCAGAGTTTTAGCCTAGTAGTAATTTATCTTTTTACTCTTATAGATAATATATACCTAATTTATTTTATATATTATACTATATTACTATTTAACCCTAATTTCTAATATTTAAATTACTCTTTTATTTTTAGGAGTAATTTAGTATAATATAGCTCTAAAAAAGTCTTATTACTCTATTACGCGTAATACATTAGTTCTATAAAATACTAAAATTATTAAAAAACCTAAAGAAGATCTTAAATCCCCTTCTAGTATTTCTAATATATAAACTTTTTAGAGTTTTATATAAACTGCTAAAACGCCCCTATTAGGCCTATTAGGGTAAAAAAGATATAAATAGCTGCTAATTATTATAGTTAAACGCCTTTATCTTAATTAAAACCCTTAGTATTTACTAATTTTAAAAAAGTACGGGCTTAGCTCTAACAAGTTAAAAATAAAAAGAAAATAAAATAATTACTTAATATTTACTATTACTTTAATATAGGCGACTAAACTGCAATTCTAAAAGACTTAACTATTTTATAAAATTATACTATTTTAGTTTTTATTTTAGCTATATATTTACCGACGCTAAAGGCCCCTTATATTTATAAAAAAAAGGGTAGATATAACTTTAATCTTTAAAAAAATAATTATAAATACTATTTTTACTAATCGTTAACCTATTTTCTAATAAAAATTTTAAAAGTTAAATTCGCTGTTACTTATATTAATAATCCCCTTTAAACTACCTAAAAGGTTAAAATTATTTTAAAACTTAGCACTAATCTACTTTAGAAAAAAATTAAAAACTTTTTAAAAATTAAAATACTAAATACTCTTAGGAGACTACTATAATAGTCTAATAAAGCTAAAATTAATTTTAAATAGACTGTTTAGCTATCTAAGTAGTTTTTTATAAAACTCTTAGACTATATCCGCCCTTTTTAAGAGGAGCTAGATATACTTAAGGCTAGTAAAAAACTCTAAAAGGTTTAAAGCTTTATAAGCTATCTAAATAAGAATCTTTAGACTAGACTTTAAATTTTAAAGAAATAACAGATTAATACTATTACTAAAATAAAAAAAAAGGCTAATTCCTTTTAGTTAATATAAAAGATAACTAATTCTAGTAATTCTAGAATAGAAAGGCCTAAAAAAAATATATAAAATATAAAGAAATTTACTAGACTCTAAAAATATTTTAGGTAAAACTAATAGATATAGTTAAACGCTAACCGGTTTAATAGACTGTTAACTAAAATAAAGTTTTTTACTAATACGCTAATTTATTACTATTATAGTAAAAAAGGCTATTATACTTCTAACTACTAATATAAAAATAAGCTAGTAGCTTTTAAGTCTAAAAAAGTAATTAAAAAAACTGCGTTATCGACTTAGGCGGAAAAAAAAAAAAGTAAAAGTAATTATAGTACTTACCGCCTATATTAAAACTATTATAAGCTACCTATTAAAAATATCTAAAATTAAGTATATTAGTAGTTTATTTAACTAGTTATATAACTAACTTAAGGGGATAGTTACCCTAAAAGCTAAAGTTATAAATAGAGGCTATATTAAAGCCCTAGTAGATCTAGAGTCTGCTTTAAATCTTATAAGCGCTAAGCTAGTAAAGAAAATAGGCTTAAAGGTAACTACTCTTAATAGATTATTAGTATAAGTAGTAAATAGTTCTAATATAATTATTTATAGTATTATAATTACTAAAATAGACTTAATTAATTTATATAGTTAAAATTAAACTTAGCTAATTTTATTTATAGTTATAAATCTCCCTTAATACGAGATTTTTCTAGACTTATTTTAGTTTAACTAAGAGAACCTAAAAATAAATATTACTATTTAAAGAGTCTTCTTTAGAGGCAACCCTAAAAAGAATAATATTCTTATTAGAAAGATTACTCTTAAAAGCGTAAAAGAGTTTAAGCGTATTATATATAACCTAACTACTTAAATATATATATACCTAGTAGGGTTAATAGAGATTTTAGTCTAAAATAAACTAAATAAGTATAAAAAATACTCTATACTGTTTAGATATTCTAATTTTTTAAATCTAGCCTTAAATAAGGATTTTAAGATCTCTATAGACTATATATTAAATAATCTAAAAATTAATTTTAAGTCTAGTACTAGTTTTTTATATTATTTTATATATAATCTTTTAGTTACTAAACTAGAGGTCCTTAAAAAGTATATAAAAAAATATCTTAAGTAAGGGTAGATTTAGTAATTAAAATTTTTTACTAAGGCCCCTATCCTCTTTATAAAAAAAAAAGAAGGCGGCCTAAGGCTTTATATAGACTATAGAGGCCTTAATAAAATTATAATTAAGAATTATAATACTCTTTTACTAATTATAGAATTACTAGACTAGCTTATAAAAATATAAATCTATACTAAACTTAATTTATAAAAAGCTTACTATTATATCTATATTATAAAAAGTAATAAGTAGAAAACCGTATTCTATATAAGATACAGCTATTTTAAGTATATAGTTATACTTTTTAGCTTAATAAATATACCTACGTAGTTCTAATAGCTTATATTATAAATACTAACTAAATTAATTAATATAACCTATATTGTATACCTTAATAATATACTTATCTTTTTAAATACTAAAGAAGAATATAAGAATTATATAAAAGAGGTGTTATAGCGTTTATATAAAGTAAAGCTTTACTTAAATCTAAAAAAGTATTTTTAGTATACTATATCTATAAAATATTTTAGTTTTATTATTTTACCTAAAGGCCTCTTAATAGACCTAACTAGAGTTAAAATAATTTAAAATTAGCCTAAACCTATTTATATATATAATATTTACGTCTTTATTAGTTTTATAAACTACTATTATAGATTTATAAACTAGTTTTCTTAATTAGCCCTACTATTTACTAAATTAACTTAAAAGGTACTAGATAGCGCTAAAAGCGGGCTAGTTATAAAAAAAAAGAAAAGCGTTTATATAGATATAGGTAATACTAGTAAAAAAGCTTTTAAAAAATTTTAAAATATTTTTTTTAAAGTACTAATACTATCGCACTTTAAGTATAAAAGATAAACTTAAATTAAAATTAACGCCTTTAATAAGGCTATTAGCGCTATTTTAAGCTAATTAGTTTTTAAAGAAAACAAATTATTTTAGTAGTAGCTAGTTAACTTTTATTTAAAAAAGTTAGACGGCGCGTAGTGCTATTATAATATATATAATAAAAAATTCTTTACTATTATAAAAAGTGTTAAGTACTAGAAATAATACCTATAGAGTATTTACTTTAGAATTCTTATAGATTATAATAATTTATAATAATTTATATAAATAAAAACTCTATTACTGCGTTAGGTATAGTTATACCTACTTTTTTTTAAATATAATTTTAACGTATTCTATAAAATAAAATTAATAAATCCGGCTAATACCCTATCTTACTACCCTAATTATATACTAAGATTTAAAATAGCTAAGTATAAATATAATATAGCCTTTATAGTATTTATAAAAAAGCTATTATAGCTTTTCACTATAGAGGTTAATAAAGTCGCGGTTTTTATAATAATAATTTATATATAAATAAACTATAAACGTAACTTAAAACTTATAAAAAAAATTTAGAATTTTAGGCTATATAATTTACTTAAAGAGGAGATAACTATCTTAAAATACTTAATAGACCTAAAAGATAAAAAATTAAATCTATTTAAAAAAAGTAATAATAATTTACAACTAAATAGTCTAAAAAGTACTAAGTTAAAGTTAATAGAGCTAATACGGCCCTATATACTTAAAAATAAAGTAAGGGTAATTATAAAATACTATAATAGTCCCCTTTTAGGGTATTTTAGTATAAAGTAAACCCTTAAGCGCGTACAGCGTAAATATATATAAATAGGTATATTTAAGGATATTACTAACTATATTTATAACTATAAGCGCTATTAGCGCGCTAATTTAAAAATATATAAACTATATAGTCTCCTTTATCTACTTTTAGTCTCTAATAGACTATAGTAATATATAACTATAAATTTTATTATAGACCTACCCCCTAGTCGCTTTACTAGAAATATTTATAATATAATTTTTATAATTATAAACTATTTCTCTAAAATAGTCTATTACGTACTAGTAAAGATAAATTAAAATAATATTAATTTAGCCTAGTCCTAGATCTGTAAGGTTATAAGATTTTATAAAAATTTAAAGATAGTACTATTTAATAAAAGTTTACTTATATAAGTAAAGTATTAGAATACCTTTTACTACTATTTAAACTTAAAATAAATCTTAACTTTTGCCTTTTACTTACAGATAGATAGGCAGATAAAATAATAAAATAAAACTCTTAAATAGTACTTTTATATCTTTTATTATTTAAAATAAAATAATTAAGTGTTATAAATCTCCTATATAGAATTTGCCTATAATAATAGTTAATATTTTATTATTAAGTATATACTATTTTAAGTCTGCTATAAATACAGCCTAAAAGAGCTAAATTAGCCCTTATAAGTACTAAGTAAAAGAGAGAGCCCTTAAGTTTTCTACTTAGCCTTTAAACTTATTAATATCTATAATAAATCTAAATAAAAACTAAAAGTAGTATAGAAGTACTAAAAAGTATTTTAAAATAAAAAGCGTCTCCTACTAAACCTATAAGTAGAGAGTAAAGTCTAGATTTTAAATTATTATATATAATTTATAAGACTAAGTAAAAAAATTAACTAAAAATAGTTAGGTTCTAGTATAATAATTAAATATATAGGTAGTTTACCTACTATATATAAAATTAAACTTATAAGTTTAAGATAAGTCTATTTAGTTTTTTATTCTTTTTTATTAAAATTATATAAACCCCGGGGTATACTGCCGTATAAGTAAAAACTAATAGTTAATATATTACGCTAATTTAGTAATAATATATATAATATAAAATATATTATAAACTAAAAATATAATAAATCCGGTTAATAGAAATATCTTATTAAATAGTAAAACTATTTAAATAAAGAGAATACTTAAAAACTAAGAGTTTTAATTAGTATAAAAGCGCTAAAAAGGTTTTAAAAATAATTTAAAATTACTTTAAAAAGATTTAGGATAACCTTACTAGACTAAATAATATAAAAGCGGGATAGACTTTCTATAAAGAGTAATAATCTATTTAAGAGTATACTAGTATAATAAGGCCGGGGCTAGCCTTCTAAAAAAGAAAAAATAGCTTAAGGTAATTTTATATAAATTCTAAAAGAGTTAAAAGAGTTACTTTTTTTCCTTTTAGTAGTTATAAGTACTAAATTAGTCTAAAAAGACTCTTAGCGTAAACTAATAGTCTAAAATAAACTACTTTAAAACTATATTTTCTAATTAAGATAAAATTATTATTTTTTATTTTTATAATTCTGTACGTATCTCCTATAAAAAGTTTAGTAATAAAAATAGCCCTATTAAAGGTTAGAATAATTTAATAGTATAATAAAAAAATTATAAAAGATATATAAATATACTATAGCAAAATAAAAACTATAACTATTATAAATTAGTACTATCCGGCCTAAATTACTATATTAAAAATCTATATATTATAGTAATAACCGTAAAGACCTAAAAAACTATAAACTTATTTAATTACCTATCTAAAATTTATAAGAATATTACTTTCTACTACCTAACTTTTTAATTATAGTTAGCAGAAAAGATAGCTAACTAATAAATATAATTACTAAAAGCA
Organism: Pleoardoris graminearum; assembly: GCA_030770415.1. Taxonomy (NCBI): domain Eukaryota; kingdom Fungi; phylum Ascomycota; class Dothideomycetes; order Pleosporales; family Didymosphaeriaceae; genus Pleoardoris; species Pleoardoris graminearum. The sequence goes on along the minus strand of JASEKS010000432.1, from coordinate 21,912 downwards.
CGTATCGCGCTATTTATAATATAGTAATTAATACTAAATTAAGTATTATAGTATACAACCCTCTTATTCTTACTACTATTAATAAAAATAGGACCTAGACTAGTAAAAGTAAGAATTTAAAAAGTAAAATAACTACTATAGTAAAAAAATGTTAAAAAAAGGGATACTATAAAAGCCTAAACCTAAGTTTAGAGCTAAGCGGTAGTATTAGTAGTTTAATAATTTTTTTTAATTTTTAAACTAATTAAAGCTACTCTATAAAAAGTACTAGATTTTTAAAAAAGTATATTAGTAACTAAGTATATTAGAAAGTACTAAATTAGTTTAAACTATACTATTATACTACTATAGGGAACACTTACGCCCTTCTTACTTTTCTTAAAACTTAACTAGGAGTTATTAAAATTATTTTTAGCTTTAGTACACTTTCGCTTTTTCTTAAAGGCCTAGTTTAAATAACTATAATTATAAAAGAGGATATTAAACTCCGTATACTTATTTATAAAATAAAAGGCGCTATTATATATATAGAACTTATTAAAGAATCTAATATTATTATTATATAATAATTAGCGCTAAATTACTCTAAATTTTTATAAACTATTTACTTACTAATCTAGCGCGTTTTAGTTATATTAAAGGGTATAGAAGGAGTAGGCTTAGCTATATAATAAAATTAACCTTCTTAAAAAACTACGGGGTACTTAATATAGTATAAATCTATAACTTAATAATTATATTTTATAAAATTAGTTTTATACCTTATACGGCATTTATCGGACGCCTTTTAGCCTAAATAAAAATAATTATCTTTATTATTAGTTAAAGCCTTACTAATAGTAGTCTTAAGTTACTTTAGATACTAAAGCTTATTATATAATAGCTAATTAGTATAATTAGTACTATATAGCGCTAAGTAGTACTAAACTAGTACTTACTATATAGTAAGCAGCGTTTTTATTAAAATAAATAAGGTAAGTCTTTATCTAATAGCCCTTAAATACAGATAATTCCTATTTATTTATATTAAAATTTATTAAGTACTAATACTTACTATCTAAGACGCCGTACTATATTATAATCTTAATATAACTAATATAAGATAATTCTATCTGCTAACTATTCTTTTTAGTTAACTTAATATAAAAATCCTTAAGAGTATAACGCTTAAGAAGTATTACAGCGGTATAGACTAGAATTTAATAAAATAGCTTAAAATATAACAGAGAAGGGCTAATTATAACTTAAAATAACTATATAATATAATTAATACTAAATTCTACTACTTCGCGCCTTATATAAAATATTTACCTTTAAAGAAAAAAGTTAAAATTAAAGTAGAAAATAGGAGTAAAGGTCCTTAAAGCTTAATTTTATAGCTAAAGGCACTAAGACGCTAATACTAATAAAATAATATTATTAATTAGCTTATTACGTAATTAATTATACCTAATAAAAATAATAAAAGATAAAGAGTACTAAATACTACTAAATAGTAACCTGTAGAAAAAGACTTTAAAAAAAAAACCTAATTTTAATATTTAATACTATAGTACTAAAATAGTCTAAAAAATACTAAATAGGTATACTTAGGCTATACGCCTTTATATTATTTACTTTTAGGTTAAGAGCGGTTCTAAGAGGGGAATAATATTATAATTTAAATATTTCTGCTCTAGATAAAAGCGTATTTATATAATAAGGGATATATAGTCTACGCTGCGGGGTTTTAACCTAATAGTAATTTATTTCTTTACCTTTATAAATAATATATACCTAATTTATCTTATATATTATACTATATTACTACTTAACTCTAATTCCTAACAATAATCTTAATTAATAAGTAGTAGTATACTATACTATTTTACTTTTTATTATTATATAAGGCGCGAATAACAAACCACAATTTAGTTATATAAAAATATATTAAAATAGAGAAATACTTATATAAAAAAAAGAGTATTCGTATAGTATTACTATAAAAAGAAGAGTTACTAGTATATATAGAATAGTTAACCTAAATAAATTTACTAGTAATATAGAGTGTATAAATTATATAACTATAGTTATATAATTATATAATCTGTACTAGTATACAGAACCCCTATCTAGCTATTATATAAGTAGTAAAAAAAAGAGATATTAGAGAATTAAAATATAACTATTATTATTTATTATTTTATACTATTTTCTATTTTTTATAATATTACAGACGACTATTACTCCGTATAAGTAGAGTATAGTTAACCTAATAAGCTAAGTTATAAAAATTTTTTATTAAGACTAAATAGTATTTTAGTTTTACTAATCTACCTATTATCTACGCGCTTTATAATAATAATTTTTTTTTTTTACCTCTTTTTTATAAAGCGTAATTATAGGCTAAAAAATAATATAAAATAAAGAACTAAAAGCTATAAAACTATATTCTATTAGCTCCTTACTAATTTTAATATATATCTTTTTTTTATATAATAAAGTTACTATTAGTAACTACCTAATTAGGAAGAAATATACTATATATACTATATAATCTAATAATTAGCTCTTAAAAATACTATACTAAGCCTAATTAAAAAAGATAGCGCTAAGATAGATACGTAATAACTACTTAAAAGTACTTAATAGTATTATAGTTTAGTATAGTTTATTATTTTATATAGTAATTTATACTAGTGTATCTACTATTATAAACTAATACTAAGTAGACATTTATATAAAAAAAAGATATTAATATATTATAATATAATATACGTTATAGTATCTAAAGTACCGTTTATTAATAATAATATATTTATTATAATTTAAGTATCTCTGCTCTAAATAAAAGCGTACTTACATAATAAGAGATATATAGTCTACGCTATAAAGCTTTAACTAAATAGTAATTTATCTCTTTATACTTATAAATAATATATACTTTATTTATTTTATATATTATACTATATTATTACCCTACCCTAATTCCTAATATTTAAATTACTTTCTTATCTTTTAGAAGTAATTTAGTATAATATAGCTCTAAAAAGTTTTATTACCCTGTTATACGTAATACGTCGGTTTTATAAAATACTAAAATTATTAAAAAACCTAAAAATAATTTTAAGTTCCCTCCTAGTATCTCTAATACTTAAGTTTTCTAAAATTTTATATAAGCTATAAAAACGCCTCTATTAGGCCTATTAAAATATATAAGGGTATATATAGCTACTAACTATTATAGTTAAATATTTTTATTTTAATTAAAACTCTTTGTATTTACTAATTTTAAAAAAGTATACGCTTAGCTCTAATAAGTTTAAAAAAAATAATTACTTAATATTTACTATTACTTTAACGTAGACAACTAAACTATAATTATAAAAAACCTAACTATTTTATAAACTTATATTATTTTAGTCTTTATTTTAGCTATACGCCTACTAATACTAAAAGCCCCTTATATTTATAAAAAGAAGGGCAGATATAACTTTACCTTTTAAAAAAATAATTATAAACGCTATTTTTACTAATTATTAACTTATTTCCTAATAAAGACTTTAAAAATTAAATTTACTATTACTTATATTAATAATCCCCTTTAAACTACATAAAAAACTAAAATTATTTTAAAACTTAGTACTAATCTACTATAAAAAGAGACTTAAAACTTTTTAAAAATTAAAATACTAAACGCTCTTAAAGGACCGCTTTAATAGTCTAATAAAACTAAAGTTAATTTTAAATAAACTATCTAGATACCTAAATAGTCCTTAATAAAACTTTTAAACTATATTTATTATCTTTTAAAGAAACTAAATATACTTAAAACTAGTAAAAAACCTTAATAGATTTAAAGCATTATAAACTATCTAAATAAGAATTATTAGGCTAGACTATAGATTTTAAAAAAATAATAATTTAATACTATTACTAAAGTAGAAGAGAAGGCTAATTTTTTATATTAATAAAAAAAAACTAATTTTAGTAATTCTAAAATATAAAGACCTAAAAAAAATATATAAAATCTAAAAAAATCTACTATATTTTAAAAATATTTTAGGTAGAACTAATAGGTATACTTAAGTATTAACTAAACTAATAAAGTACTAACTAAAATAAACTCCTCTACTAGTATACTAATATATTACTATTATAATAAAAAGGGCTACTATACTCTTAACTACTAGTATAAAAATAAGCTAATAGTTTTTAAATTTAAAAAAGCGACCGATAAGACCACGTTATTAACTTAAATAAAAAAAAAGGTAAAAATAATTATAATACTTACTACCTATATTAGATCTATTATAAACTATTTACTAAAAATACCTAAAATTAAGTATATTAGTAGTTTGTTTAACTAGTTATATAACTAACCTAAGGGAATAGTTACCCTAAAAACTAGAGTTATAAATAAAAGCTATATTAAAGATTTAATAAACCTAAAATCTATTTTAAATTTTATAAGTACTAAGTTAGTAAAGAAAATAGGCTTAAAGGTAACTACTCTTAATAGATTATTAGTATAAGTAATAACTAATTTTAATATAACTATTTATAGTACTACGGTAGCCGAAATAAATCTAACTAACTTATATAGTAAAAATTAAATTTAATTAATTTTATTTATAGTTCTAAATCTTTCTTAATATAAAATTTTTTTAAACTTACTTTAGTTTAATTAAAAAAACTAAGAATAAATATTACTACTTTTTATATTTATATATAATAAAGTTACTATTAGTAACTACCTAATTAGAAAGAAAAGTACTATCTATACTATAGAACCTAATAACCGGCTTTTAAAGGTACTATATTAGGTTTAATTAAAAAAGATACTGTGCTAAAACAGGCACGTAACAACTACTTAATAGTATTTATTAAATTTATAGCTTCGTGTAGTTTATTACCCTATAAAGTAACTTATACTAGTATATCTACTATTATAAACTAATACTAAGTAGATATATATAAAAGAAGAGATATTACAGGGGGGGAACATTAGGAAAAGTATAATCCAACAAGTTACTATGTTTAAAAATTAATATAAAATTAATTACTAATCCTAAAAATACGTGAATTATACGGTTTTAAATAGAAAATAATAAAAACTTATATTAGCATATTAGTTACGTTATATATATTACCTGTAATAAATTAGAATTACCTAAATATAAAAAAGCTTTTAGCCCCTTTTTTAGGTTCCTAGAACTTTTTAGTTAGTAAATATATTTAACTAAAATTTTAACTATACTCTTTTAGGCCTAGTATAGGTCACGTGACTAGATTTTTAAACTATATTAGTAATCTAATAATAAAATTATATTAATTATAAAAATATTACCAAAACTTATATAATTACTAATTACGTAATATATTATTAAGATTATAGTATATAATAATATCTTTTAACTATTATAAACTTAAACTTATATTTTCTTAAAATAGAGCTAAAATTCTTAAAACTCGAATGTAAAGTTAATTTATTTTTAAAAGTAAATACTCCTGTTTCTATAATTATTTTTACTTTAAAATAACTTTCTAGGACTATTTATAGTGCTATACAATAAATTAAAAATAAAAATAAAAATAAAGAAAAGAAATATAATATAAAAAAAGTTTATATAGAGGGTATAAAAAAGTTAACTAAAAAAAATAAGAGAGTTCTTAATAGAGACCTAACTAGAAGTCGTAAAAAAGAAAATAAAAGAATACTATTAGAAAATAATTTAGAAATTACTCCTAGACAACTATAAAAAGTTTTAAAAAAGGAGGGTTATATAATTAATATAAGTAAAAAAAAACTAATAATTAATAAAGAAAACGCTAAAAAAAGATTAAACTACGCTAAAGAATAATTAAAAAATATAAAAAAGATAAATTTAAAAAAGATTATATTTTTTTAATAAGTCAGTAATATAAAGGGGTAAAGCTAGAAAAAAAAACTATAGAAAAAGAGGTAATAATAAAGTTAAAAGAGAACTAGCTGTTAGCTAATTATAAAGTAAGTTATTTTAATTTTTTAAAATATTAAATTATATAACTTTTTATCTGTTTTTAAGATATAGTTTTGTTTTTTAATATTATTTATATTAATAATTTTATAGGCCGAGACCTTACTATATAAGTTTAGGGTACAATTTAGGTAGAAGGTAAAAGTAATTTAGTATTTATTAAAATACCTAATTCTTTTACTTCTTATACTGCCGACAACTGCTGTTATAACCTATCGGTTACTTTTTTAACTTTATTTTTATATAAAATAGAGGTTATATTTATTCCTATTACTTTTCGCTTTACCTATATATAGGTAGTGTAGCGTTTAATAATAGTTAATAATTTTATTTATAATTGCAAATCCTTCTTTACCTATAAAGATAGTTAACTATAATACTAAATACGCCCGTTTATATACCTAGCCTACGTACTAAATATACCTATATATATAGGCCCCCTTAAAACTTTTTAATATTAATTACTCTAGTATCTTTACCTACTAAAGGCTTTACTATTTATTATTTCTACTATTATTTCTACTATTACTACTACTTTTGCCGTATCCCTTACGCTAAAGAGCACCTATTATATCTATAAGATACTTATTTTATTTATTAACTTTACTACGAACCGTATATTATATTTTTTTACTTTTTTTATTTTTATATTTTTACCCGTTAAAGCTGCTGCTGCTAATACTACTAACCTAATATTTATAACTTTAACCGCTTTCTTTATTAATAATCTAATTAACTTATTAGGCTAGTACCTATTATTAAACATAAATATAATTTTATTATAATTAACTTTTCTATTAGCGTTAGCTACCTCTAGATAAATAAAATACTTATATTAATAAGCGTTTACTAGGGTCGTGTCTTTATTACCCGTAAAGTAGAAGAATAATATAAAAAAAGCTTAGTTAATTATACTAAGCGCCTTAAAATTAATTACAATTATCTCGTTGTTAGTATTAATAAGAGAAAGAATAGTATTAAGACCTTTAAAAAAGAATAATAATATCTTAATAAGTATTTTTTTTTTAATAAACGTTTAACTATATTAACTGTAAGAGAGATAGAGGAGAGATATATAAGTAGTAGTTACTATTACTATCTATATATTTCTAAAAAATATAGTAGTTAATACTAGACTTTTTATATTAAACTTTATTAATTTAATATTTTTTTAAGGGGGCGCGCTAAGTACTAAGCGTGTTAGTATACTAGCGCGGTTTAGCGTAGCGCTATTTCTTTTTTAATCTAGCCTTACCTAACTTTTTCGATATATTAAGTATAAAGGTATATATATACTCTTTCTTTTTTAAAACCCCTTTTAGTTGCCCCGAGCCACTATAGCTACACTATTTATTTAATTAGTATATAAATATAAATATATTACTTTTTATACTAGTAAGGACTATATAAATAAAGTCCTTATACCTAAGGTTAAATTAAGTATAAAAAGGGGTAAGTTTTATAATACTCTTTTACCTCTGTTTTTATTAATATAATAATATATATATATATATATTATTATAATATATTATAATTATAATCTTTATATTAACATTAATTTAGGTTAGTAATTTTAATAAAACAACGTCCCTATTTATAAAACTATAGAAGTTTTAACTTAGTTTAAAAAAAATAAAATTATACTATTTCCCCACCTAGTCTATAGTCCTAATTTAGTCCCTAAAAAAAAAATATAGTGTTTATTAAAATTAGGGCTAATTAAAAATAAAAAGGCTAATTTAGGTATAAGAAATAGTTTAAATAGTATAAAGGCCTTTAAAAGAGCTATTATAGAGAAATAGAATAAAATACCTTAAGAAGCTATTAATAATTATATTTTATTACTCCCTAACGGTTATAAAGCGGTTATAGAAGCTAAAGGCTATTATACTAAGTACTAGTAATATATTAATTACTAGTTTATTATTAAAAATATAAAAAAGTGACTTTTATATATAATTTTATAAATAATATATAAATATATAAAAATATTTTATAAACTTATATTTCTTTACGTTTATCTATAGGAGCTGTATTAACTTAGTGTACGCTACGTCTTTACTTAATATAAAAGTACGTAAAAATAAAGGCTTTATAACTAGAGCCTATTAAATATAAGATTTTTTAAATTTTATAGCTAGTAAAATAATAACTTAACTAATAACTTATTAGGCTATAGTAGTAATAACAGCGCGTAAGTAAAACTATAAATAAAACTATAGACCGTATATAGCGCGTTTAAATTACGCCTTTCTCTTTCTCTTACGCTATATAATACCTTTTAAAATATTTTTTTTTCTTCTTCTACTTCTTTATATTATTATAGCTAGGAGGACTTTAAAACTTATTTTTAGGCGTCTAATAATCCTAACTAACCTTAGCCACAAATTAATAGTAATTATAGTAATTTTAACTTTTATTAAAAATCTAGATAACTAGTAGGGCTATTTTAAAAATTATCTAAGGCTAAAGTATTATTATAAGTTTATAAAAAGGGCCAATCTTCTTAAAAAGCTATTTTTTTTATTAATATTTTTAATTTTAGGTTAGTTACCGTATAGCTCTTTATTTTTAAATATATAATAATTTTTAACCTTAATAATATCTACGACTTATACTTATATAGTAATATAATAAAGCTAGTAAAATAATAGCTTAAAAGGGCTAAAGGCTTACTAAGTAAGATAAAGGGCGAAGAGAAGGGCGAGGTAAAGGGTAAAAAGGAGTTCTTTAAGGCGGCGCAAGGAAAATAGGTAAAACTTTAAAAAAAAAGCTCTTAAAGGTAGTTATAGGAGCTTACTATTAAGGGAGTTAGCAGTTATTTTAAAAAAACTAAAAGACTTTACAGGGGAGGCGTTATTTTAATACTTTAATTATTATTAAAAAGGTTATTAGCGCTAGTAGAACAGTTGTTATAGTTACTATATAAAAAGCTTATTAAGAGTTAGTTAATTACGTAATATAATAAAAGTTTAAATAGCCAGCCTAGGGCTGCGTAACGTTACGGCAATAACCCTAAAAGAGGGGTTTATACACTTATATATTATTACTACTATTATAATATATATAAAAATTAGCCAATTTTACACCTTATATAAAAAGTTATACTAGTCTAAAATATAGTTCTAAAAATTTTTTATATTTACTAAACGTTTTTTACCTCTTAGGGGCTTACTAAGCAGCCCCTAACAGGGTAAATAGATTAAGCTAGGCTTTCTCTTTAAAATAGTATATTTTTCGTATTTTTAGGCCCTATAACTAAAAAGTTATATTATTTTAAAAAAGGTAACTTTTTTAATTACACTTTTCCCAATGTCTCCCCTATGTAATATATTATAATTATAGTATACGTTACAGTATTTAAAATACTATTTATTAATTAATATACTTTATAAGTTTTATAAAACTATGGCACAACGTTATAATAAAAATTTAATAAATACTAAATAGCTTATATAAAATTAGACTATATATAAATAGTATAAATTTTAAACTCTTAAAAGTTATACTCTATTCTTTTAGTAAGAGCTATAGTTACTTAACTAAATATAATAATATACTTATATTTTAGTCTATATTTATAAATTAGCGACTACTTATAATCGTCTTTAAGGGTATTAGTAATTACTACTTATAATTATATATAAAATAGTTAATTAATCTAGGGGTCGCTAGGCGTACAAATTTTAAAACTAATAGAGTTATTAAGTAGTTATTTAAAGTCTATATAATTAAATATTTAGCCTTAAAGTAAGTTTAGTTATTTATCCTATACTCTATACTGTATTATTACCTACTTAAAATACTTTACTATATTATATCTTTATAGGTCTTTTTTATTTCCGAAATAATTTATTATTATACTAATTTTAAATAAGTTACTAACTTACCGCTTATTATACTAACTACTTCTAGTAGCAGTAATACTCTAAACTAATATAAAATTTAAAATTAATTAGAACTATCTATTTATATATTACTTATTAATAAGTTCTATACTAATCTACGCGTACGTAAACTTTTAATAAAAAATAGTCTTTTTAAGCGTATTATTTTTTTTTACTTTATAAACCTCTTTAGTATACTATCCCATATAGATAAATCTTAGGGTAATAAAATAAAAGTTATATAAAAGTAGGTATTTAATAAAAAAGGGCTAAGAAATTTAGCGTTATAAAAAGAATTAAAAGTAAACTTAAAAAAATTAAGGTAATTATAATTTTAGGCTTAGACTAATAAAATAAAATAAATTTATTAGTACGCTTATAAGATTTAGAATAAGAAAAAAAATTAAATATAAACTCTAAAGCCTACTAGGGCGTATAGTATTAGATAAGTATATACTTTTATCCTTATTTAGTAAATATTATTAATTAGGCGGTAAGTACTATAGGCGGCGTAAATACTAAAAATAGTAAGTATAGTTTTTTGTTCTAATTCTATAAAACTACTAAATAAGCTAGGTATATACGTAATTTACTTTACTAGTAGGCCTTTAGGTAGTATTATTATTTTAGTAGAAAATTTAATAAGTAATATAAAAGCTTAGCGTAAAATTAAATAAAAAAATATTACTTTAAATTATATAATAAGTCTATAATAACGTTATTAGTTTATAATATTAGTAGGTGGGATAAAATGCAATAAAAATAAAATATAAAAAAATAAATAAGTCTTTTCTACTTCTACTCAGGAGTAATACTATTTATTAATAGTAGTATACTACTATTTTATAACTAAAATACGCGCTTTTAGCACGTTAAAAAATAAGATTCTAGTAAAATATATATACTAGATTTACTCTAGTCTATACTATAAAGTATAATATATACTCTAAGTGAATCGAACTAAATAAATAAAAAATATAAAATAGTAAGTATATTTAATATAATTACTATACTACCTCTCTTTATAGGCAACCTATAAAAGTTTATATTTAAATAAAATAATTTTATTAACGTAGACACAGATTTAACTATATATAAAAAAAAAACTATAATATTTTATAAAAAAAAGAAATTCACTATTTAGGGATACTATTAAATAAAAAAAATAATATTAAAAGTACTATAGCTATACTACTATACTAAGTAATTAATAAATAGGGATAAGTTACTTACTACTAATAATAACGCTAACGCTAATAATTATAAAGCACTAAAATAAAAAGACGGTATAATTCTTTAATAAGTAATTTAGTATATTAAAGACTATAGTCTATAGTATAGAGAGCGTATATAATTTTAATTAGAGTAATATAAGGTAAAAATTATTAGTATATAGAAGAGCGCCGTAACTTAATACTATAAAGAATATTTAGAGGTAAGTAAAAAGAGGTTTCTAAAGGGAGGATAATAGATAGCTAGTATAAAAAAATATAAATAGCTTAGTATATAACTAAATAAAATAAAATATTCTATATAATTATTTTATTATAATTTTAAAATTATTAGGTTTCTATTAAGACTGGATATTACTACCTAAAAAATCCTCTTTAGAGGTAAGCTTAAAAAAAATAACATTTTTATTATAAAAAGTACCCTTAAAAGTATAAAAAAATTTAAGTATACTATATATAATCTAAATATTTAAATATATATATACCTAATAGACTTAATATAAATTCTAGTCTAAAATAAACTAAATAAGTACAAAAAAATACTCTATACCGCCTAAATATTTTAATTTTTTTATACTTAGATTTAAATAAGGACTTTAAGATCCCTATAAACTATAAATTAAATAATCTAAAAATTAATTTTAAATTTAGTACTAATCCTCTATATTATTTTATATATGATTTTTTAGTTACTAAACTAGAGGTTCTTAAAAAGTATATAAAAGAATATTTTAAGTAAGAGTAGATTTAGTAATTAAAATCCCTTACTAAGGCCTTTATTTTTTTTTATAAAAAAAAAAAAAAAGAAAGGTAGTCTAAGACTCTATATTAACTATAAAAGCCTTAATAAAATTATAATTAAAAATTATAAAACTCTTTTACTAATTATAAAATTACTAAACTATTATATAAAAGTATAGATCTATACTAAATTTAATTTATAAAAAGCTTACTATCGCGTCCGTATTATAAAAAGTAATATATAAAAAACTATATTTTATATAAGGTATAGCTATTTTAAGTACACGGTTATACTTTTTAATTTAATAAATATATATATCTACTTCTAACAGCTTATATTATAATATATATTTATATATTAATTAAACAAATAGTGTGGCTGTAGTAGCTCGGGGCGACCAAAAGGGGTTTCAAAAAAGAAGGAGTATATGTATGCCTTTATTAGCTTATATTATAAATACTAACTAAATTAATTAATATAACTTATATTATGTATCTTAATAATATACTAATTGTCTTAGGCACTAAAAAAATATATAAAAAATATATAAAAGTGGTATTACAGTGGGGTGAACTCAGAAAAGAATACTTAGAAAAGATACCTTTTTTATAAATTTATATAAAATTAATTAATAAGCGTAAAAATACGTAGGTAATGGCGTTTTAAACAGAAAGTAATATAGAATATAATAAGCATTTTACCTACTACTTATTATTTACGTATAATAAACTAAAATTACCTAAACTTAGTAATTTTTTAAAACCCTTTTTTAGGTTCCTATAACTGGTTAGTTAGTAAATATATTTAACTAAAATTTTAAATATACTATTGTAGACTTACTATAGATTACGTGACTAGATTTTTAAAGGATATTAGTAATTTAATAATAAAACTATATAAAGAAAAAAATTTACCCTATGCTTATATAATCGCTACTTACGTAATATATTACTAATATTATAGTATATAATAATATCTTTTTAATTTTTTAAATCTAGACTTCTATTCTATTAATATAGTGTAATATTTAATAAAACTTAAATTTAAAGTTAATCTTTTTTTAAAAGTAAATACTTCTATTCTAATAAATATTTTTCCTTTAAAAGGACTCCTAATAGTATTTATAATACTATATAATATATTAAAAATATAAAAATAGTAATAATAATATATATAAAGTGAAAATAAGTAGAGTTCCTAAGATAATTTAAATAGTAAAAAGAATTATTAATAGAGACTTAATTAAAAGACCTAAAAAAGTAAATAAAAGACTATTATTAGAGAATAGATACAATATTTTAAAAATTTTATATAAATAACTTTTTATAAGACTTGTATTATAATAGTAATATAAGTAATAAAAAACCTCTAATTAACTAAAAAAATACTATAAAATATAATTAAAGTACGCTAAAGAAGGTATAAAATATATTAAAAATATAAATTTAAAATAAATAATATTTTTTAACAAGTCAGTAATATAAATAGAAAGCATTAAAAATAAGTATTATAGAAAAAGTAGTAAAAATAGAATTAAAAAAAACTAGCTATTAACTAATTACAAAGTAAGTTTTTTTAATATTTTAATATTTTAAAATATATTATATTTTCTATAATTTTATATAATAGTTTTATTTTTAAACTATTAATTATATTAATTATTTTATTAAATATAATATTATGCCCTAAATTTAGAACCCTATTTAGTTAAAAGATAAAGGTAATATAGTATTTACTAAAATCCTAATATTATCTATTTCTATTACTAGTAATAAGTATATAAAAAAAAGTTCTTATATATAAAGTTAAATTAAAAATAAAAAGGAGTAAGTGATTTTATAGATCTTTTAGTACTTTTTTTAATATAATAATAAAAATATATATATATATTATTATATTATATTATAATTATAAACTTTATACTATTATTATTTTGTATTAGTAATTATAAAAAGATAAAGCCCTTATTTATAAAATAACAGACGTTTTAATCTATTTTAAGAATAATTAAAATATTGTTTTATTTTACCTAGCCTATTACACGTATGTAGCCTATCTAAAACATATATAGAATTATATAAAATATAGGTCTAATATAATAAAAAAGGTAATTTAAGTATAAAATTAAGTTTAAAAAGTATAGAGGCTACTAAAGACCTATTTTTAAATAGTAAAATAAAAAACTAGAAAAAGCTATTAATAATTATCCTTTATTACTTCCTAGCTATTATAAAATACTTATAGAATCTTATGAATACTACACTAAGTACTAGTAATATATTATTTACTAGTTTATTATTAAAATTTTAAAAATTTAACTTTTAGTAATAATTATATAATAAATATATAAATATATAAAGATATTTTATATATTAATATATTATACAATCTATTACTATATATATAGAAATAGGCCAATTTTACCTCGTAAATAAAAAGTTATAATAGCCTAAAGTAGGGCCCTAAAAATTTTCTATGTTTACTATTTTTTCTTTACCCCTAAGCCACTTACTAAGCAAGCCCTAATAGGGTGAATATAATCTACTAGTCTTTTTCTTTAAAACACTATTTTCTTTATATTTTTTAGATTACTAATTATAAAGTTATATTATTTTAAAAAAGATATCTTTTTCGAGTACTCTTTTTTAAGTTCACCCCCCTGTATAGTATTTATATAAAATAAAGCTTTCCTTAAACCTAAAAAAGTATTTTTAGTATACTGTATCTACTAAATATTTTAGCTTTATTATATCGCTTAAAAGTCTCTTAATAGACCTAACTAAAGTTAAAATAATTTAAAATTAGTCTAAACCTACCTATATACGTAATATTTATATTTTTATTAGCTTTATAAACTATTATTATAAATTTATAAACTATTTTTTCTAATTAGCCCTACTACTTACTAAATTAACCTAATAGGTACTAAATAGCGCTAAAAATAGGCTACCTATAAAAAGGGAGGAAAATATTTATATAAATATAGGCGACGCTAGCAGAAAAACTTTTAAAATATTTTAAAATATTTTAAAATATTTTTTTAAAGTACTAATACTATCGCACGTTAAATATAAAAAAATAAACTTAAATTAAAACTAACGCCTTTAATAAAACTATTAGTACTATTTTAAGCTAATTAGTTTTTAAAAAAGATAAATTATTTTAGTAGCAACTAGTTAACTTTTATTTAAAAAAATTAAATAGTGCGCAGTACTATTATAATATATATAATAAAAAACTTCTTACTATTATAAAAACTATTAAATACTAAAAATAATACCTACAGAGTATTTACTTTAAAATTTTTATAAATTATAATAATTTATAATAATTTATATAAATAGAAACTCTATTACTATATTAATTATAATTATACTTACTTCTTTTTAAATATAATTTTAACGTATTCTATAAAATAAAATTAATAAATTCGGCTAATACCCTATCTTACCGCCCTAATTATATACTAAAATTTAAAATAACTAAATATAAACGTAATACAGCCTTTATAAAACTAATAAAAAAATTATTATAACTTTCTACTATAAAAGTTAATAAAGTTATAGTGTTTATAATAATAACTTATATAGAAATAAACTACAAACGTAATTTAAAGCTTATAAAAAAAATTTAAAACTTTAAACTACGTAGGTTATCTAAAGAGAAAATAACTACTTTAGAGTACCCTATAGACCTAAAAAATAAAAAGTTAAACTTATCTAAAAATAGTAATAATAATTTATAACTAAATAGTTTAAAGAGTACTAAAATAAAACTAATATAGCTAATACAGCCCTATATACTTAAAAATAAAATAAAAATAATTATAAAATAATATAATAGTCTCCTCTTAAACTAGTTTAGTATAAAGTAAACCCTTAAGCGCGTATAATATAAATATATTTAAATAAATATATTTAAAAATATTATTAATTACGTTTATAATTATAAGTGCTGTTAATATACTAACTTAAAAATATATTAGCTGTATAGTCTCTTGTATCTATATTTAGTTTTTAATAAACTATAGTAATATAAGACCGCCACTTATTTATTTAGTTATTATTATTCTTATTCTTATTAAACTGTCCCTTTATTATTAGTAAATTAGTTATATAACTTTTAAAAACTTAGCTCTAGCAGCTATTTAATAGTTACTTTTAAGATTATAAAATATAATTAACTATACTATCTACTAATTAATTTATAATACTCTAAGCGCTGTTACTTATACATATTACTTTTTATATTTTATAAGCTCTTATATTTCTAAATATACTAATTATATATAGCCGCCTCTTTTATTACTATTTACTTTTTACGCTCCGCGCTTAGCACTTAGGATAACCTTATACCTATATCTCTACGGCTTATATAACCTTCTAAATATTAGTAATATTTTTTTATTAGTTATTATTAATAGTACTTGGTTTTTATTCTCTTTAGTAGTATCCTAAAGGCTTTACTAAACTAAATCTACTTATATATATTTATTTTTCTTAGTTTTTAGGTTTTATCCTGCTATCTTTTAGAGCTTTAGTATTTTAATTACTTTTTTAATTTTTATATAAATAATATCCCTAACGCGCTTATTTTTAACGGTATATTTAACCCTATAAATAATTAGATTATATTTATTTAGCTACTAAGTACTTAACTACTAAGTAATTTTTTACTAAATATTAGTTATAGTTTCTTCTTCTATAGTTATAATATTAACTTATATATAAAATAAATCTTTATACGTATTACCTAAAACTATATAAGTTTTAATAAATTTAGCCTATATATAATATACTAAAGTATATACTAGCTGCTAATTACTACTACGATAATAAGGTAACTTATAATAGTAAAAACTATTATAAAAAAATATCGCGTATAAGATAATTATAACCTATTTTATAGTATACTTTTAATATAGTATTCTTACTAAATATTATTTTTTTTATTAAAGCTTTTTTTATTAGAAGCGTATATACTACTACTAGTTATATACTAGCTATAGCTATATAGTAAATAGTTTAGTTAGCCTTAGTATAGTACCTTTATTATTTCCTTTTTTATACGCCTCCTTATATACGTATATATAGTAAAAGTATATATATTCTTATACTATTACTATACTTTTAGCCTAGCCTATATCTTTTTTAACTTACTTTTAATAATTATAGTAATATATAATTATAAATTTTTCTTATATATCTATTGTATAGTTACTTTACTAAAATTATATATAATATAATTTTTATAATTATAAAATATTTTTTTAAAATAGTCTATTACGTACTAGTAAAAATAAATTAAAATAGTATTAATCTACCCTAGTCCTAAATCTATAAAGTTATAAAATTTTATAAAAATCTAAAAATAGTACTATCTAATAAAGATTTACTTATATAAATAAAGTATTAAAATACTTTCTACTACTATTTAAATTTAAAGTAAATTCCATTTTCCGCCTTTTACTTATAGATAGATAGATAGACAGAATAGTAAAATTATACTTTTAAATAATACTTTTATATTTTCTATTATCTAAAATAAAATAATTAGGCGTTATAAATCTCTTATATAAAGTTTACCTATAATAATAGTTAGTATTTTATTACTAAATATACTCCCTCCTAAGTCTACTATAAATATAGCCTAAAAGAGCTAAATTAGCCTTTATAGGTACTAAATAAAACCAAACTTTTTAAGCTTTTCGCTTAGCCTCTAAACTTATTAATATCTATAATAAAGCTAAATAAAAACTAAAAGTAGTATAGAAGTATTAAAAAGTAGTAAGTAAAGTCTAAATTTTAAATTATTATATATAATCTATAAGACTAAGTAAAAAAATTAACTAAAAATAGTTAAGTCCTAATATAGTCGTTAAGTATATAGATAGTTTACCTACTATATATAAAGTTAAACTCGTAAGTTTAGAATAAGTCTATCCAGTTTTTTATCTTTTTTTTATTAAAATTATATAAATCCTAAGGTATACTACCGTATAAGGAAAAGTTAATAATTAATATATTACACTAATTCAGTAATAATATATATAATATAAAATATATTATAAACCGTAAACGTAATAAGTTTAGTTAATAAAAATATTTTATTAAATAATAAAACTATTTAGATAAAGAGAATACTTAAAAACTAAAAGTTTTAATTAGTATAAAATCACTAAAAAAGTTCTAAAAATAATTTAAAATTACCTTAAAAAGATTTAAAATAACTTTACTAAATAAAATAATATAAAAGTAGAATAGACCTTTTATAAAGAGTAATAGTCTATGTAAAACAATACTAATTTTTCGACACATTAAGTATAAAGGTATACACATACTACTCCTTTTTTAAAACTCCTTTTAGTCGCCTACACAGCCACTACAGTTACACTATTTATTTAATTAGTATATAAATATAAATATAAAAAGAGTACTAGTATAATAAGACTAAAACTAGTCTCTTTAAAAAAAGAAAATAGCTTAAAGTAATTCTATATACACTCTAAATAAGTTAAAAAATTTACTTTCTTTTTTAGTAGTTATTAATGCTAAATTAGTCTAAAAAGGCCCTTAGTATAAATAAATAATTTATTTTAGACTATTTTAGGGCTATATTCTCTATTTAAAATAATATTATTATTTTTTACTTTTATAATTCTATACGTGTCTCTTATAGAAAATTTAATAATATAAATAGCCCTATTAAGGGTTAAAGTAGTTTAATAGTATAATAAAAAAATTATAAAAAATATATAAGTATACTACAGTAAAATAAACACTATAACTATTAAAAATTAGTATTCTTTAACCTAAATTACTATATTAAAAGCCTATTTATTATAGTAATAATCGTAAAAATTTAAAAAATTATTAATTTATCTAATTATCTATTTAAGACTTATAAAAATATTACTTTCTACTACCTAACTCCTAAATAAAGTTATTAAAAAAAATATAAGCCTTTAATAGCTATAACTAGTAGTAAACCTAGTTATATTACTTTTAATATAATAGTTAGTACTAAATTAGGTATTAAAGTATATAATTTTTTTATACTTATTACTATTAATAGAAATAGAACTTAAAACTAGTAGAACTAAAAATCTAAAAAATATAATAGTTACTATAGTAGAAAAGAGTTAATAAAAAAATATAATAAAGGCCTAAATCTAAGTTTAGGGCCGGGTGGTATTATTAGTAATAAAATAGTTTTATTTAATTTTTAAGCTAGTTAAAACTACCCTACGAAGAGTACTAGATTTTTAAAAGGTATATTAGTAATTAAGTATATTAAAAAGTACTAAATTAGTTTAAACTATACTATTATACTATTATAGGAAATATTTATACTTTTTTTACTTTTTTTAAGACTTAACTAAAAATTATAAAAATTATTTTTAATCTCAGCGCGCTTTTACTTCTTCTTAATAGCTAAATTTAAATAGCTATAATTATAAAGAAAAATACTAAACTTAGCGTATTTATTTATAAAATAAAAAGCACTATTATAAGTATAAAATTATTAAAAAAAATCTAATATTACT
This sequence comes from Pleoardoris graminearum, assembly GCA_030770415.1. Lineage (NCBI taxonomy): Eukaryota > Fungi > Ascomycota > Dothideomycetes > Pleosporales > Didymosphaeriaceae > Pleoardoris > Pleoardoris graminearum. The sequence continues at coordinate 2,506 of JASEKS010000432.1, read as the reverse complement.
ACTATATAATAATTGGTGCTAAATTACTTTAAAATTTTATAGATCGTCTACTTATATAGTTAAATTTACTATAATATACTTATATATAAACTTTATTTTTTTATTAGTTTTTTTTTATTATCTTAGATCTTCTTACGCGCTTTAGTTATATTAAAGAATATAAAAATAGTAAGCTTAGTTATATAGTATAATTAATCTTTTTTAAAAACTATAGGGTATATAATATAGCGTAAGTTTATAATCTAATACTTATACTTTATAAGTTAGGTTTTATACGTTATATAGCGTTACTTATACGCCTTTTAGCCTAAAGTAAAATACTTATTTTTATTATCCTCTATAGCCTTACTAACAGCTATCTTTAGCTACTTAAGCTAATAAAGCTTATTATAAAAAGGCTAATTAATATAAATAATATTATATAGCGCCAAGTAGTACTCAACTAGTACTTACTATATAATAAATAGTATTGTTATTAAAAAAAAAATATGTCTTTATTTAGTAGCCCTCGTATATAAATAATTTTTACTTATTTATATTAAAATTTATTAGATACTAATACTTTTTATTTAAGATACTATACTTTACTATAATCTTAATATAATTAATATAGAGCAATTTAGTCTACTATTTATTTTTTTTTAGTTAATTTAACGTAAAAGTTTGTAAGTATATAATATTTAAGTAGTATTATAGTAGTATAGCTAAAACATAATAATATAACTAAAAATTTAATAGATAAGGACTAATAATAACTTAAAGTAACTATATAGTATAATTAGTACTAAATTCTACTACTTTATACCTTATATAACATACTTACTTTTTAAAAAAAAAGGTTAAAACTAAAGTAAAAAATAGGAGTAAAAGTCTCTAAGACCTAATCTTATAGCTAGAGGCGTTAAAACGCTAGCGCTAATAAAATAATATTATTAATTAGCTTATTACGTAATTAACTATATCTAGTAAAAGTAGTAAAAAATAGATAGTACTAAATACTGCTAAATAGTAATCTATAGAAAAAGATCTTAAAAAAAAATACCTAACTTAAATATTTAATACTATTATACTAAAACGGTTTAAAAAGTGCTAAATAGGTATATTTAGTATATACCTTTATATTATGTATTTTTAAATTAAAAGTAGTTCTAAAAAGAAAATAATATTATAATTTAAGTATTTCTATTTTAAATAGGCGCGTACTTATATAATAAAAAATATATAGTCTACGCTATAAAGCTTTAGCTAAATAGTAATTTATCTCTTTATATTTATAAATAATATATACTTAATTCGTTTTATATATTATACTATATTACTACTCTACCCTAATTCCTAATAATACTACTATTTTATAACTAAGGTACGCACTCCTAGTATATAAAAAAAAAAAATTTTAGTAAAATATATATACTAAACTTACTCTAGCTTATACTATAAAATACGTTAAATACTTTAAGCTTTTAAATTATACTAAATAAATAAGAAATATAAAGTAGTAAGTATATTTAATATAACTAATACACTACTATCTATCTTTATAAATAACTTATAAAAGTTAATATCTACGTAGAATAATTTTATACTTATAGATATAAATTCCTAAATTTAGCTAAAGAAAAACTACTTAAATAAATAAAAAAGTAAGCTAAAAATCCGTTACTTATAGGCTCTACTAAGTAAAAAGGAGATATTAAAGTTACTATAACTATACTACTATATAAAATAGTGTCGCGGTAAGATATCTTAGAGCTTATATTAGTAGCTTATAAAGCTCTTTAGAACGGAGTATTTATTTCTCCTTTATATATATATAATACGGCTCTTTAGCACTTTTATTTATAAAACTAGTCTTTACTTTTTAATTTTAAAATTTAGTAATTTCCAGCTTATTTTACTTTAATAGTTATAAGCCTAGCGTTTTAAAAATAAAGAAAGATTTTCTTTATATACTTAATTATTAGAAATTCTATTTACTAAAGCTCTAATTAATTCTTTAATTTTTATTTTTAAGACTTCTAGTCCTGTAGACCTAGCGAGTATTACTTTATTTATATATATAAAATAATAACTTATATTTTTAGTTATTAAACGCTTAGTAAGTCTTATAACTAATAATTCTTTAAGTATTATAATATCTAAAGCTATTTTATCCTTTTTAATTAATACTATCTGTCTTACTAATTCCGCGAGCTAGCTAATATAGTATATATAGCTTAAGATATAATATATAATTTATAATATTTAGAATTTTATTAACCCTAATCTTAAAAGCGTTAATAATTTTATTAAACTTTTTTTAATACTAGAGTTTCTATATATTAAAAAAGCGTCTAAGAAAGAGATTGTAAGAATTTATTATAATTATAATATAGAGATTACAGGGGGGTGACAAAAAAAAAGTCCAATTAAAAAAGATAGCTGTTTTAAAAATTTATATAAAATTAAATAATAGGCCTAAAATTACGTAAGTAATACCGTTTTAAAGAGAAAATTACAGAGATTA
>JASEKS010000431.1:0-57500 GCA_030770415.1 Pleoardoris graminearum | reverse complement strand
AGTAAATAAAAGCCTTTTTAAGTATTTTATTTTTAGTAACTTTAAAGCCCTTTTTAGTATACTATTTTTAACTAAATCTATATAGCTAAATTTTATATTATTAAAATAAAAGCTTTATAATAGCAGGTAGTTCATAAAAAAAAGCTAAAAAATTTAGAGTTATTAAAAGAACTAAAGGTAATAAAGCGCTTTAGAGCTAATAAAATAACATAAATTTATTAGTAGACTTATAAAATTTAAAAAAAAAAGAAAAATAACTAAATTATAAATTTTAGGACTTACTAGTACGCGTCTATAGTAAATACGTTTATTTTTATTTAATAGATATTACTAACCGGGTAGTAAGTATTCTTTTTTTATTTAATTATAAGCAGCGTAAGTACTAAAAATAGTAAATAATAGTTTTTTTCTTATTTTATAAGACTACTAAATAAGTTAGGTATATACGTAACTTACTTTACTAGTAAGTCTTTAGGTGTTATTATTATTTTATTAGAAAGTTTAATAAGTATTATAAAACTTAACGTAAAATTAAATATAGAAATATTATATTAAATTATATAATAACTGTATTATAATATTATTAGTTTATAATATTAGTAAACGAGTAAAACGTAATAAAAATAAAATATAAAAAATTAAATAAGCTTTTTATACTTCTACTTAAGAGTAGATAAATTAAAGTAATAAATATAAAAAATAATAATACTTTTTATAATAAATATAATAATTTACTAAATTTTTTACTATCTTAGAAGCTTATTAAGAAATATATAAAAAATATATATAGTATAAATAAGATTTTTATAAAAAATACTTAAACCTATAAAAATAAATTATTTTTCTGTTAATACAAGATTTAAAATTTATATACTATTATAAGAAACTATAATTAATATTTATTATAATTTAATTGTTATAAGTATATAAACTAAACTAAAGGTTTATACTGTATTTAATTTAGTAATTTTTAAAACAGAAGTTTTAATAATTTTAATATAATTTTAATTTAGTATTTTAATAATATAAATTTAACTCTAATCTCTAATTTATACAACTTTAAACTAATCTTAACCTCTAGATTATATAATTTTAAACTAACTCTAATATATAGTTTATATAATTTTAATTTAATTTATATTTAATACTAGATAGCTTTAATCGATTTACTAGCCTATTAATATATTTAAAAAATTAGTTATATAATCTATACTACGTCTAAAAGAATATAGTTAAGATTATAATTAAATATAATTACTAACTAAAATATTATAAGTATCTAAAAATAAATTAAAAATTTATTATATTTAAATAATTTTAATTTACTACTTATATTTCTCTTCTACACGCCTCCTTCTACCTATGTATATAGTAAAAGTTAGACTGGTAAATCTAAAATGCTAAGCATTTTCTTAAAACTTACATAACTTTAGTAATACTAGTCCTAATTAGGTAATTTTTAGTTTATTTAGCTTAGTTACTCGGAAATTTTAATTTAGCTAAAAAATTACCTAATTTAAACTAGTATTACTAAAGTTATTTAAGGTTTTATATAAGTAACCCTAACCTAACGTTGGGTTAGGGTTACAAAAACGGGTTACGTAATAATTTTAGTAATACTAGTCCTAATTAGGTAATTTTTTAATTAAATTAAAATTTCTAAGTACCTAAGCTAAATAAACTAAAAATTACCTAATTAGGACTAGTATTACTAAAGTTATTAAAGGTTAAAAAAAAGTGGTGCAACCCGTTCAACCAGCCTAGTAAAAGTATATATATCCTTATATTATTACTTTACTTTTAGGCTAGCCTATATCCTTTTTAACTTACTTTTAATAATTATTACTACTTATGTTTCTAAAGTAGTAACTATAATATTTATAATATTTTTTATAGTTTTCTTTTTAAAATAGTACTGTTTAAGTATTTTTAAATTTATTTATTAATTTTATATTAGTTCTTAAAAATATTTTTATTTTTTTTATTTTTACTTATACTCTATAACTATTTAAGCTAATAAATATTCGGAAATCTATTTTTAGTATTTAGTAATATATTATATTATTTAGTAACCTAAAAATTTAATATAAAATAATTATAATATATTATATAATTTTTTTTATAAAAGCCTATATTTAATTTATTTAGACTACGTATATAAATTAAATACTACCTAAAAATAAATTAAAAAAGTTATTTATAAAAAATATAGTGGATTATTTATATTTAATTTAAATAAATATCTAGGGCTAAAAAGTATAATTTAATATTATATTAATAGTTTCGCGTAAGTTAAAATTTTAGTTAACTAAAATTATTTATTTATTTAAAAAATAAATTACTCATCTATACGCTAGTATAATTTTAAATAATTTTAAATAATACTAGTTAAACAATTTTAATACTAGTCTATTTTAAAATATTAATATAATATATACTATATTTATACTACGTATTTTATATTTATATATTTATTTAAATATAGTATTTAAGACCGTTTATATTTTTATTTTAATATTATTCTTTTACTTTTTTTAGACCGTATCTAATTTATATAAAATATCTATATAAATTAACTACTAAGTTAAAAATAGTAGTAAACTTTATATTCTTAGTTAATAATATAATTAATTATTTTATTCTAATTTTTTAGATTATTAAATTATTAAATATATTACTAAATACTAAAAATAGATTATTATATATTCTTAATTTTATTTTACTATTTACTCTTATATTATCTACTAATACAAATTATTAAATTAATAATTTTAGTTACTAATTAATTTATATACTTAAAATTAATTAAGTAACTATTTTTATAAATAATATTTATATAGTTATATATATACGGTTATAATTATTTTATATATAAATTAGTATTTATAATAGTTTTTTATAATATATATAGTTCTATATTTATATACTAATTAAACAAATAGTGTGGCTGTAGTGGCTCGGGGCGACTAAAAGGGTTTTTAAAAAAGGAGGAGTATATATACCTTTATATATATAGCTCTAAATAAAAATCTAAATAAATATATTACTTTTAAAAGATTTAATATATTTAGTAATATATAAAAATGATATATATATATAAATATAATATTAAATTACTTATAAAAGAATTTATAATTATAACTTAAAATACTTACTATAATTAAATATTTTATTTATAAATAAATAAAGTATAAAGTATAAATATTTAATATTCTTATAATTTTATTAAGAAAATTATATAATAATATAATTTATATAAATAAATATTATTAAGAGTACTTTGTTATTATTAATAATATCTTAACTAGATTATATAATAGAAAAGTATATATTTTAAAAATTTATTATAATACACTTTATTAAGAAATATAGAAATGGTTTATACACTAGTATAGTAAATAATTAACTTTAGTATAAGATTTTATATAAATCTTACTATCGTAGTAAGTAATTATAAAGATATATTATTAAATAACTATTTACCTAAAGCTAGCGTCGGGTACTAAGCTAAGTACACTCCTTACTCCCACTAAACCTACTATTAACCTATTTCGTCTACCTAAATATTTATTCTAGAAATCTTATATTCCTACTAACCTTTAGCTTACGAGCTTTGCTACCACGCTATAGTTTCTCATACCTTTTCTTACCCCCTTAAAGGTTTCTACAGAGTACGCGGTAATTTTCTTTTTAACCTATTTTTGTTATTAAGTTTTGGAATTTAGGGTTACGTTCGAGGCGAGGTTACCGCACCAATGAGGCGCGCTGGAGTAACCTAACACGGGGTAGTCGTGTAGATGGCTGACCAGAAAACATTGAAGAGGATGCAGCGAGGCCGGGGACGTGAAACGCATGGGTATCATTACAGCTATGTATGTGCGTGGGTCCAACTACCCCAGCGTACATCAACATCATGTCGGGATATCCTAGAATAGCCATGCAAACATCATGTCGCTATTTCTTTCTGCCAACCATGCCAGCTGCGTAGTACTGGACATACATGTCCAGACCAGAAGGGTAGAAATGCAGGACCAAATGGTGCAGCGCCAACTGGATACAGTCAGCGTTCCCTAGCGCGGCTGCACGGCGGGGAAGAAGCGCGGGCCCGAGTAGCCGTAGAACTGGACGCTCTCAATGTCAATGTTGCCGTCGTGCGTCGGGCTCCACAGCTTGAGCAGGACGTGCTTTCCGGAGCTGCAACAGCGTCAGTCTCCCCACTCGCTTCTCTTAGGGAGGCACACTCACACGGCGGGATGAAATTTGACGGTAATCTTATTCTTGTGGCGCGCAATGAAGAAGCGCGCATGAGGTTTGATGACGTCTTCCGATGCCACCCGTGTGTGCTTGGGCTCGATGCGGCTCGGCGCGCGCAGGCGGGTGGCCCTGATCGGCTCAATGTTATTCTGCAGCGCCCGCCACCGTTGCGCTCGCTCGTGGTAGCTCTGCAGGCGTGGAGAATCCAGGGGCTCGGCACGCCGGAGGGTAGCGAGCGGGTGCTGGATCAAGTATTCGCGGTCGTCGTCGTCCTCACCTTCGGAGCGGTAGCGGCTCTCTCGCCGGAGTCGATCGGCCATGATGGCGGCCGAGGGCATGGCTTCGCTCCCTTCTGCGTCTTCGGGCTCGCTCTCCGTGGTAGTTGTAAAAGGCGGAGGTGTTGGGGCAGAGATGCCTGCAGCATTGGGATCACCCTCCTCGATGTGATAGGGACATTCATTGGTGATATCGTCATCATCGGCACGCTGTTGCTCAGAAAAGTGGTTGGGTAGGCCTCGTAGCATCGGGTGGCCACGGGTCCGCAACCTCAAGCTCTCGACTCGCTCCGCCAACGCCTGTCGAGAGCGTTCCCAGACTGTCTCGTCGCGGATTGCTTCTTCAAAGGAAAGCAGTTCTTCTTCACCATCCCGCGGTAGGCTTGGCGTGGGAGACTGCCGCGGAGAGAGACGGTCTCCCGACAGCGGTGAAACGCTAGCGTTCTGAGAGTATTCAATCTCGTAGGCCGAGGTTCCAGAGATGAGTTTGTCCGGAGACATGGAGACGAATATCAGGCCTTCCTGCACGGGCGCGGTAAATCCTCGGTCGGGGGCACGAATGACCACTTTTTCCAAGCAAAAGGGCATCTCGCCAATGTGCTTGAGCAGCAAGTTGCACCTCCCACGCTGGCTGCAGTACACGCTCTTGTCGTTGCTCAGTACATTTTGCACGCGGTACAGCGAGCTGTCTCTGTCGTACTCGCCGCCGTCGCAGCTGACTACTTGCATGCGGAGTCGTCCGCGCGCCACTTGTCCCTTGTAGCCGTACTTGAAGCCGTCATACTCGGAGGCTGGCTTGGGTGGGTGGTCCAACTTCCTCCTCTTGCTCTGTCTCCGTTGGCTGTCGGTGCCGCTCAGGGGGCTGCGCTCGCGCCGAAAAGGGTTCCGTGAGAGGTCGCTCAAAGCGTCCAGAACGTCCGTGACCGGGTCTTGTATGTCATATCGAGCATCCCGTATGCGTGGGTGGGCACGGAAAAGGTAGCGCTCGCTGGGCGTCGCAGTCGGCCTGCCATGTGCGCTCTCAGACGTCTCAAAACTCTCGTACTCGGACTCTCCGATACGGGGTATCCGGACGGAGCGATATCGAGGGCTCGCGTCCCGCGGTGGTTGCAACCGGGGCTGTGCGGTGCCATCGTCGCTCTCGTTCGCGACTTGTTGGTTCAAGTAGCCGGTAAGCCAGTTCATGCGGCGCCGAGGGGATATCCGCGGGCGTGCAGGCGGCGGGGAGGCTGAAGCTTGCGGAAAGTCGAAGCCGCCCGCAGCAAAGGAAAAGCTGGCGGGTGGGGGCGGCGGCGACGGCGAGGTTGGCTGGGTTCTCGGCATCGTATACGTGCATCGGCGGTGGTTGTCGTGGTTGTCGTGGTGGTGGTGAGGAGGATCCCTCAAAGAACGGGCCCGGGCTGCGGCATGCTCGTGCTTCACCGGCGCACCCCACATCATGGGCCCGTGCACGGCCGAGCTGCGTTGCGGCTCACATTCTCTCACCTCCGGCCGAACGCTGGATTTTGGGATAGCTACAACTGCAGCTCTTCGCGCCTCACGCACCGTCACACCGACCTCGACCACCGCAGTTGACGCCCTTCACCCATGGCCGAGCACACGGCTCCTGCATTTCCCGCGCCTGCCACCAACGGCAACGGCACCGACGCGGCAGGCGAGCTTGTGGCCGCCATTGCGCAGGCGGAGACGGTCTCGGCAGGTGCGACTCTGCCGTACTCGTTGCGCTGCGCCCTTGCTAACTTGGCCAGACGAGATCGCCCTCTACGACCGCCAGATCCGCCTCTGGGGGCTCGAGGCGCAGAACAGGTCCGCAGAAAACAGCAACCAAGCCGACGCCAGCTAAGCTGTGGTAGGATCCGCAATGCGAACATCCTCCTCGTGTCCATCAAAGCCCTCGCCAACGAGATTGCCAAGAACCTGGTCTTGGCGGGCATCGGCTCCCTCACCCTCGCCGACCACGAGCCCGTCGCCGAGGAAGACTTGGGCGCGCAGTTCTTCATCAGCGAGGGCGACGTGGGCAAGAACGTAAGCCCATGTGCCAGCCGACGTTGATCCATACTGATGTGTCCCAGCGCGCCGAAGCAGCAGCGCCCGAGGTCCAGAAGCTCAATCCCCGCGTCAAGGTCCACGTCCTCGCGCGCGATGTTTCAACAGAGACGGACCCTACCTTCTTCAAGCCCTTCGACATGGTCATCGCCACCGACATGGACTTTCTGGGCCTCGCCGGCATAAACAGCTGCTGCAGGATTGCGAACCGGCCCTTTTACGCAGGAGGCAGCCACGGCATGTACGGCTTCATCTTCGCCGACCTTGGCCAGCACGACTTCGTCATCGAGCGGGAGGTGTCCCGGAAGACGGAGCTCAAGGCGGAATCGGCCACGCGGTCCATCATCGGCATCCAGCTCAAGAAGGAGAACGGCAAGAACATCGAGCTTGTCACAAAGCGCGAGCTGTACTCGCCCCTGCTGCTTGCCAACACGTCGCCGCTGGCGCCCGAGCTGCAGGGCAACACCCGCAAGCTCAAAAAGGTCCATCCCCTGCTCACCTGCATACGCACGCTGTGGGAGTGGCAGCGCCAGGGCAACGGCAACGACCCGACCCGCAGCGCCGCCGAGCTCGCCGCCTTCACCGCCTCCGCTCGGGACCGCCACAAGGAGCTCACCCTGCCGGCCGAGACGCTTACAGGCGACTTCTTGAAGGCTTTCCTTAACAACCTCAACAGCGAGCTCGCTCCCGTCACGGCCTACCTCGGCGGACAGCTGGCGCAGGACGTCATCAACGTTCTCGGCAAGCGAGAGCAGCCCATCCAGAACCTCATGCTGTTTGATGGCGAGGAGAGTGCGGGGCCTGTATACGCACTCCACCCCATCTTCGTTAACGATCCTGTCCCGCCTGTCGTCCCTATACCTGTCGAGGCGCCCATCGCGCTCGCTTAATCCGGTCGCTAATCTCCCCGCTTGGGAAACAACGGAAGCGGGATGCCTACAGCACTACAACGAAGGGCAGAATGCTGTGTGTTACCCCAGGATGGGTAATACAGTGGCCCAAAGTATGGCTGTAGGCACGGTCTTGGGAGTTCACGGCGGAGTACTTGGTTTAAAGGAGATACCCACGTTTATAGCGCCATGCCAACAGTCTTGGTACTGTGTTACGCTAGGATAGGTAATGTAAATACCGTCCAAACAATGTATTAGGCTTCGAGTACACCCAGGACGCTTCGGTAGGGGGAAGCACAAGCCAGGAAGGAGGACGCCAGCGTAACATTGTGCCACTCCATCTACAATATTTCACGAACGGCAATACAATGACTTCCACCAACCTACCCTCCCTCGTTTCTACCTATTTTTCTATCCATTCACTCCTCCTTCTCCCTACCTCCCGCGCTCCTCCTGTTACTCTTCCCCCCGCTCGCGCAAAACAACACCCAGCACAACCCCAGAAACGCCCCAACCACCGCCCCTACCGTCCCACTCTCAACCCACGCCGCGCCCCGCGTATCCAGCACTGGCACATCCACCCACGACACCAGCACCCCCGTCCCGTTGCCCCGCGCGTCAGGCGGCACATGCATGAAGCGCGTGCGCCGGCTGAACACATGATCGTAGCCTAGGTGCGTGCGGTGGAACGGGTTCAGGGCACCGGAGTCCTCGCCGGCACACGCCCAGAATACGACGGGCCAGGGGACGGGGACGGGGGTGTAAGGGGCGGAGCTGGCGGGGAGATAGCGCGTGTGCAGGGGGATGGAGATGTTCCAATCCGCATCTTCTTGCCGGGAGGATGGAGTGGATTGGGAGAAGGCGAGTTCGAACAGCGCAGACGATCCCCACTGCGGCACCACCCAGTCCGGCGCTTCGAGGTCCGTGGCGCCAGCTACATGTCTCAACCCTACGAGGTTATGCGCCGCCAGAAACACCGGGTCTGAAAACGCGTAGCGGTCTACGAAGAGTGGGGAGGGCAGCGTGAGGTGCGTGTGTAAGCTGCAGGTCTCGTCGGGTGGGTCGAGCCGCGCGAAGGGAAAGCTTAGCACGAGCGTGGGGTGCAGGCCGGTGGGCGCCTGGAAAGAAGCACGGTAGGTTAATGGAGATGGCAGCGGGTAGTGCAGCGCGGGCGCTTGGAAGCGCGTCGCTTTCGGCGCGGTGTCCCGGCCGAGCACGGTGAGGAACCCGCCGAAGGCGAGGTCGTAGGGGTCGGGGTTGGGCTCGTGCGTGAGGACGCCGACTTCGGTCGTGGAAAGGCTGGAGGGGGAGGGGGCGCGTATGTGTTCAGTCCAGCCGCCGTGGGGAGCGTCCCAGAATGCGGTCATGATCAGGGTCGCGGCGGAGGGGTCGTAGTCGATGTCGAGGTAGGAGGCGGTGAGCAGCGAGCGCGCTGCGGCACTGCATGCTGGGGAGGACGGCGGGCAGATGTGCTCCGAGGTGTAGGAGACCAATTTCCCCAGTGAGGGGAGGTAGGAGAAGTACTGCGACGATGCGGCCGGATCAGCCCCGAGTAGAGGCGTAGCTGTTTCGTTTGTGGACGAGCATTTCAGTGTACCACCGAATGCTTGGTGCAAGAGGGTGCAGAGCGCATCCTTGGGCATGAATTCGTGCTTTTCAAAGAAGACGTGTAGCCCGGGCGTGACACGTGATGTGAATGGTGGGACGGCGGGATAGGGTTTCAGAGAGGCCCATTTGATGTGGAGCGGGTGCCATTGCTTGAGCGTGTTGCGTAGCTGGACATTATCAGTACAGTGGTATTTGAAGAGAATTACATGAAAGCGGGATTTGGTGGGAATATATATACCTCTGCAGGGAGCTCATCCACGCTCAAGGTAAGGCGGTGTTCCTTGACGGCTTCGATTGCGCTGAGCGTGAGGGATCCATCTTTGACTTCGAGCTTCTCTGGCGTGAAGCTTTCGGGATCTTTGACTAGATACGTTATCCGTTGTTTCATTGTTGGTGTTGAAGTGCCCGTCAACTGTCGGCGCCCCATGTGCACATGCGGACCCGTTCACGCGATGCGGTACCGGATCGGGTGCTAGCCGTGTAGGGCAATAAATTACGCGTACGAGGAGCCCGTACTAATTGAGTCATATGCCAAGGTATTTTCAATCTAACAGTACTGCGCTTTAAGTATAATTTTTAATAATAATTTATAAAAATTTAAGAGCTAAAAAAAGAGATTTAAAGCTATTTTCCTATATATTTAAATTTTTTAATTAGTATTTTAAAGAATCGTAGTATAGTGCTGTCAGATAGAAATACCTTGGCATATGACTCAATTAGTACGGGCTCCTCGTAAAGCCGTCGCCCAATGACGAGCGCCAAGCGCACGCCTTCAACAGCTCGACCACAAACCGCATGCTGTAGCCTTGCGCTTCTGTAGTAACCACCGTGTCCTTTGCGTATATCGCCACGAATAGCCATGAATATATACATGCACGCACCAACTGCTTAACCCCCATACCCTCACACCGCTTGTCGCTTTTGGAGTCTCGTACTGGACCCTCGCACCGCCGACCCTCACGATGCACACCCTCCGTCTCTTCTCCACCACCCTCCTTGCCGCCACCAGCCTCTTCACCCCCACCGCCGCCCTCCGCTCCGACAAAGTCAAGCTCTCCCAAATCCAATCCCTCACCCTCCGCAAGGGCCTCCAAACCTCGCACCGCCGCGTCCCCGCTATCCCCCAGCTTAAATGCGTCGGCGGCTCCGCCTGCGGCCTCTACGACGTCGACATCATGCGCTGCAAGAACGCGGGCGCCGACTACGACGAGGAAAACGTCCAGTGGACGTGCACGGCGTCGCTGCCCGAGGAGTTCAAGCTGGGCAGCACGGATGTGATTTGCGAGGGGTATGACTACCCCGAGGATCCGTACATTCTAAAGGGCAGCTGTGGCGTGGAGTACAGGCTGGTCTTGACGGAGAAGGGCGAGGAGAAGTATGGGCGCAAGAAGCCGTGGTTCGGGGGTGGGGACGATGCTGGTGGGCGCGAAACGCCGGCGGCGAACATAGTTGTGGCTGCGGTGTTCTGGATGATTTTCATTGGTGTCGCGGCCTGGATCGTGTATAATGCCGTGCGGAACCGGGCGACCGGTGCAGGGCGTGCGGGAGCTGCTGGTGGCAATCGGCCGGGCTGGGGTGGTGGCGGCGGCGGCGGCGGTGGATGGGGAGGATACGGTGGGAATGATGACGATCCGCCGCCGCCGTATGATTGGCGTCCTGGGTACGGACAATACAAGAGGTCTTACGGAAGCACGCACAACGAGGGCTGGAGACCGGGCTTCTGGTCTGGTGCGTTGGGGGGTGCGGCCGCGGGGTATGCGGCGGGCCGAACAGGTGCCAGGAACAATAACCAGACGATGGGTTCAGGCTGGGGAGGCAGCAGATGGAACAATGGGGAGGGAAGTTCGCGGTCGTCGTCGTCGTCATCGTCGTTTGGGTCGTCGAGTTCGCCGAGCTACTCGTCTACGAGGCACGAGAGCACCGGCTTTGGTTCAACTTCGCGAAGATGATGGACGCGGATTTGATGGTTCCCGGTTTGGTTGAGATTGATACCATTTTACAATTATTGTCTTTGTTGACTCGTACGCCCAGATAGCCATGAACGTGAGATATAAACACCCATCATACCAATACCCGTACCCGCACAAGCTCACACCTCGCGCCCCGCCAGACGCAGATAAGAACGCCAAACGCCTCCGGGCGCCAACCTACCCCGTGTTGCCCCAGGACTCGCTTTACAACGCCCGCCTACCACGGAACATCGTCGTCCCCGACCTTCACGCATGTCAAATAGCCCACGCCGTGCGCGTCCAGATCAATCATCAACTCGTTCTCCGCCAGCTTCTCGACAACCTTCGCCGCATATGCCCGCAGCTTCACCATATCCTCCCCCAAATCCCTCCAATCCATCCTCACAATCCGCGCGAACGTCTCCCGCGCGCTCTCCGTCTCCAGCCACGGCCGATTCACCTTGAATATCCCCCGGTGCAGCGTCCCCCGATGCAGCGGCCCATCCGGGTATCTCTCCACCTTGCACACATGCTGCCCGAGCTGGTCCCGGACGTACTGCACGGCGAGCCACGTCTCGACTTCCGCGCGCTGCGTCGGGTCCGGCGCGCGGGGGTGCCGCCCGCGCATATCGGTGATCGCGAGGCTGATGAACATCAACTCCCGCTCAACTTCTATGCGCAGCTTATCGAGCGCGTCGGCTTTCGATGCGACGATCTGCTGGATGTGATCGGGGAGGGTTGTGCGGCTCGTGGGCCAGGGCCACTCCGGGTGGGAGCCGACGAGGTGGATGAGGCACTCGGTGTAGATGGCGCGGTCTTCGAGAGAGAGGGAAAGCGTGAGCCAGCGCGTAGGGTCGCGGCTGATGGCGAGGTAGAGGGTCTGTCGGTACTGCGAGTAAGTGAGGCCGAGGTGGGCGCGGAGAAGGTGGACGCAGCCTAGTGAGGTTGCGACGTTCAGCAGGGCTTCGGACTGGGCGAGCGCGGTGCTGATGTCGGTGGTGGATACTCTGGGAGCAATGTTGTAGTAGAGGCGAGAACTTGCGTGTAGCAGGCTATGGTGGCGGTATGTTGAAGTTGGTGGGTGGGCGCGTGGAAAGAGGCCCCGTCCGAGACGTCCTCGAGCTTGATTTCGACCCCGTCGATGCTCGGCGACGCAGTGGATGAGATCTCAGGACGCTCACTAGTAGCCTTCTGCCGGACCAGCTGGACTTTTCCGTCGGCCTCTTCGATTGTGAAGGAGTACCATGAAGGGCGTGCATCCCCTGGGAACAACTTTTGCAAGGCGCCCTCAAAGAACGGCGAATACCGACAGAGGACCGAACTATGTAGCTGGAACGTCTTCGGCGAGGGGCCTAACTCGGTTGTCATGGTGACGTCCCCAGTTTTGAAGATGGGAACGTGTCGGGCGGCTGGTAGTGCACGAGGCTGCCGTACGAAGTGGGTGCATGCGTACCGACCGGGGAAGGCAAGAGCCGTGCTGGTCAGTCGGTGCCACGGGCTTGCTATAGCATCGTGGCAAGAAAGTAAGATCGGTCACTGTATTGTATATCCTGGGGCAACACGCGGTACTTAAGGTCTGACAGCGAACTGTTACGTTTGTACGTACCACAGTGCCATCGTGAGAGACTTCTGGTGTCCGCCGAGTTGGCAGCTTGATGATGTTGCACTTTGACACTTCTGAAGACGGTGGCATTGCCCTTGTCTGTACTAGCGGAGTTGGTGGCTTCGAGATCGTTTTCGATGAGATGCTCCCTTGCAGTGGCGATGACACGGATAGGTAGCTGGACAAACCGGATGATCCTGGCACCAAGGAGGCATCCGAAGATGTAGAAGTAGCTGATTGGTTGCTTTGATCTGGACAATGAGCAAGTTGAGGCCGTGGAAGAGTCTTCGGGAGTAGTACTAGCAGCTTGTCACTTGCGCGCTTCTGAGGGAGAAGCGGACGCTGGTCTTTGGGACATAATGTCTAGAAGGGAAGTTTGTTTAGATAAGTAGGAACCGAGTTGTGTTGTGCAGGAGGATGATTGGCGGTCTTGGGGGTTGCTGAAGAGTACGAGCAACGCGGTAAGCTGACGCCCAGTAGTCAGCTGTAAATGTGAACCAAATCTGAAAGCAAGTAAGAGGAAAGTAGGCTAAAAAATAATCATAAAGGATCATGTGTAGCAGAGGAGGTACGCATGTGGGCTAAACAAACCCAGGTGAGAGGCATCTCGAGCGGATAGACAGTTAGAGGTAATTAGGAAGTCAATTGTCTGAAAATGAGGATGCATACACCTTTAGAAGTCAATATTCCTTGCAGTATGTCAATCGAGACACTCGTTGAAAACCAAGGGCGGACACGATCGCCTGTTGCCTTTCGTGGGCACTTCATCAGTGCCTTGTCGCGCCGCCCGTTTTAGAATTCAGAAACAGAATTGCAGCGAAAAAGTAAGCTATTACCCGGTAAGTCGCGCGCTAGATTCTAGTAATTATATAGAGCTTTCTATACTGTAATATAAATCTTAAAAAGAAGTCTAAAGTTATAAATAAAAATAACTAAAAGTAAAAAAATATATAAGTATAATAGTAAGTAAGTAATAAGAAAAAACGTAGTATATATACTTAAAAAAATATTTTTTATAATAGATTATATTCTATAAATAGCTAAAATAATAATACAGAAAAATATAAAAATAATAAAAATAGTAAATAAAATAGTCTAGTTTTTATAAAATATAAATCTATAAAAAGAATTTATAAAGTACTCTAATAAAAATAATAATATAAAATATTATAAATATAAAAATCTAATATAATATACTTATAAAATAGTAAAAAGTTAATTAATATAATAAATTATAGGTATTTTAAAAGTATAGTAAAATTATAGTTTTAATTATAATAATTAAAAATATTAGTAGTTTTAGTCCTAAATAAAACTTAAATTAAATAATTTTATATAAACTTCTTAAATTAATAATATTTTATAAGAGTATAAAATAAAGTATATTTTAATAGTAATAGTAAATAAAGAAAAAATATATAGTTTAGTAAATAATTAGACAGTAATCCTATATTAAAAAATAAATATACTTTATTTAAATAATTTAAGTCTTACTTACGGTTCCGCGCTATACATAAATCGGTAATTAATATTAATATTTTATTATATAATCCTTCTTCTTCTAATATTATTTTTTTTCTTTTTACTTTACTTCCTATTTTTTTATATAAAGGTTTTTACTACTTTATTAATACTAACGCCTGTTTTTTTTATAAAGCTTTTCTCTTAAATCTAATTACCCTATTTATAAAGTTAAAGCTGCCTTATCGTTACCGCCTAATATTTTTATTATTATTATTATTTCATAGGTGCTATCTATTTCCTCTTTTAATATAGGCCGGTATATTTTATATTTATACATATACTAAGGTCCTATAGCTAAATAATCTACTTATAAAATTTTACTAATAATAGATTTATAAGTAAAATACTTTTTTTTCTTCCCCTTTAGCGAATTTATTTATTTTAGCTTTTACTCCCGCTATAGTTAAGGAAAAAATATACTTATTTTTATAGTATATTCTAGCGCTCTAGTAGCTAATAAGTTCTAAATTTTAACTACCTCTTTTTACTTCTAAATTACTAAAATATTAACGCTTTTATAATATACTATATTACGTACTCTATTACGTATAATTTTATAAAAAATAGATTATATACTTGTTATACTACTATGTTAGCTTAGATTACTCTATCTTTTATAATTTATTCCCTTTAGCTAAGAATATTTTACTAATTTACTTTAATATTCTATATTACGCTTATATATAAGGCCTTAATAGTAATATAATTAATTACTTATATAAAATATTATTTTTATCTTATATAGTTCTAAAATATTTTATTTTTTATAAAGTATTTACTATAAAAGTAATATTATAGTATAATACTATTTTTAGCACTTTTAGAAAACTAATCCTCTTACCTATTTTAAGTTAGGTAGTATAGTTAAAGAATAGAGTTTACTATCTACTATATAGTTATTTCTACTTATAAGTTTTTATTTTTTTACGTTTATCCGTAGGAGCTATATTAACTTAGTACTAGTACACTATGTTCTTACTTAATATAAAAATAGGTAAAAAAAATAGTACTATAACTAAGACCTATTAAATATAAAATTTTTTAAATATTATAGCTAGTAAAGTAATAACTTAAACTAATAACCTTATTAAACTATAATAGTAATAACGGCGGAGTAATAACTCTAAAATAAAAATAGTTTATTATAAATAGAATTATAGTCTGTATAGAGTATATTTAGTATATAGTATATTTAAAATATTAAATATAATAGTTTTATTTTCTTCTTATAAATACTATATAAAGATTAAAAATCTTTTATTATTATATTTATAATATTAATAGTCTAACGTTTAATAATTAGACTAGGTAACATCTAGGCTCTAGTATATAGTATAGGCTTTTACTAATAGTAATAACTAGCTAGGTTATATTAAAAATTACTTTAATATTTATCTCTAGTCTCTATATAGTATAGTAGGCCAGTCTATTTAATAAACTATATTCTTTAGTTAATATTTTTAATTCTAATTTAATTTTAACGTACCTCTTCTTCCTTAAAATAGATATAATTTTTAGTTTTAATAATACCTATAAGGATATTATAGGGGGGTGACATAGAAAGAGACTAAGTAAAAAAGATACCTTTTTTAAAATAATATAAATTTTAATAAGTAAGCCTAAAAATACAAAAAAAATACTATTTTAAAGAGAAAGACTAGCGTACTCTATTTACCTACCTAGGGCCTGCTTACTAACGTGTTTAGGGGTTATTAAGAATTAGTAAAATTAAAACTTTTTTTGAATCCTACTTTAGTCCATTATAATTTTTTATTTAAGGTATAAAATCAGTCTATTTTTGTATATATAATAATAGACACTTTATTTTATTAGTATATAAATTATTATTATATATTAATATATTAATAATACAATTATTTATAAAAGTTAAATTATTAAATTTTTAATAATAACCTAGTAAATAATATATTACTAGTATATAATAGAGTACTCCTAATATTGTATAACTATTATACAGTAGCTAGAACCCTGGATCGTCGTCTAGGCGTACTTATTACTTCTCGATACAGTAGCTAGGGAATAATATAATATAACTATTAATAAGTTTTTATAATTTTATATTTTACTATTTAAAAATAACTCTTTAATAGACTCTATACTTTTTAACCTTAATTCTAAACCTAAATTAGACTGTTTATTTTTATTTACGCTAGACGTTAAATAATCCTATATATTTTTTATATGGGCTGAATTAGTGTTGTAGGCTAGGTAAAAAAGAATATATACTTTAATTATTCTTAAACTAGTTTAAAACGTTAATTATATTATAAATATAAGCGTTATCGTGTTTAAATTACTAATATAAATTAATATTAATATAAAGTTAATAATTATAATATAATATATATATATATATTATTATATTAAAAAAAGAACTAAAAAATCTAGTAAGTTACTTACCCCTTTTTATCTTCTGTTTAACTTTAGATATAAGACCTTTATATATATAGTCTATACTAGTAAAAGAAAGAAATAAATTAGGTATTTTAGTAAATAGTAAATTACTTTTATTTTTTAACTAAATAGCGTTTTAAACTTAGGATATTAAATTATAACTAATAAAATAATTAATATAATTAATATTAGCGTAATAGAACTGTACCGAAGGAATATATAAAAAGTAATATATTTTAATATATTAAAATATTAAAATAACTTACTTTATTATTAGTAAATTGCTAGTTTTTTTGCTAACTCTATTATTACTCTTTATTTTATATTATTCCTTTCTAATCTCGTCTACTTATTATACTAACTTTTTAGAAATTATTCCTTTTCTATAATTTATATTTTTAATATTTTTAATATTTTCTTTAGTATATTTTTATATGTTTTATTAGCGTTTTCTTTATTATATATAGAGTTTTCTTATTTATATTAATATTATAACACTACGGTATTATAATATTTCTATAATAATATTTAATAATATTTAGTCTATTTTTTAACTATAGTCTTTTATTTTATTTTTAGGGACTTTTAGTTAAGTCTCTACTAATAATTCTTTTTATTCTTTAAAGTATCTTAAAAACTCTCTTCCTTTTAACGTTATTTATATTATTATTATAATATTTTTATTTTTATTATATTATATAGTATTATTAACACCATTTAGAGTACTTTTAAATTAAAAATAATTATTAGAATAGAAGTGTTTATTTTTAAAAAAGATTAATTTAAAATTTAAGTTTTATTAAATATTATACTATATTAAAGGAATAGGAGTCTAGGTATATATAATTAAAAAGATATTATTATATACTATAATTTTAGTAATATATTACGTAAGTAAGGCCAGCACTTATTTATTTAGTTATTATTATCCTTCTTATTAAACTATCCCTTTATTAATAGTAAGTTAGTTATATAACTATTAGAAGCTTAGCTCTGGCAGCTATTTAATAGTTACTTTTAAAATTATAAAAATATAACTAACTACGCTACTTACTAGTTAACTTATAATACTTTAAGTATTATTACTTATTACCTATTACTCTTTATTTTTTATAAGTTTTATAATTCTAAATATACTAACTCTATATAGCCGCTCTTTTATTACTTTTTATTTTTTATTTTTTACTCTTTACGCTCCGCGTTTAGCGCTTAATACTTAAGATAATCTTATACCTATATCTTTACGGCCTATACGACTTCCTAAATATTAATAATATTTTTTTTATTAGTTATTATTAATAGTGTTTAGTTTTTATTCTTCTTAGCAGTATTACAGAGGTTTTATTTAACTAAATTTATTATTTTAGCGTATCTACTTTTTTTAGCCTTTAGAGCTTATTTTATTATTTTTTAAAATTTTAGTATTTAGATTACTTTTTTAATTTTTATATAAATAACGTTCCTAACGCGCTTATTTTTAATAGTATATTTAACTCTATAAATAATTAGATTATACTTATTTAGTTACTAAGTATTTAACTACTAAGTAATTTTTTACTAGATTTTAATTACGGTTTCTTTTATAGTTGTAATATTAACTTATATATAAAATAAATTTTTATATAGATTACCTAGAACTGCGTAAACTTTAATAGACTTAGCTTATATATAACGTTGTAAAGTATATACTAGTTACTAATTATTATTATAATAATAAGATTATTTACGATAGTAAGGACTATTATAAAAGAGGTATTATATAAGATAGCCGTAACCTATTTTATAGTATATTTTTAATATAGTAGCCTTACTAAACTTTATTTCTTTTATTAAAACTTTTTTAGTAGGAGCGCACGTACTACTACTAGCTATAGTATAGCTAGTAGCTTATTAGTTTTAGTACAGCGCCTTTATTATCTTCCCTTTTATACGCCTCCTTATATATATATATATAGTAAAAGTATATATATCCTTATACTATTACTATACTTTTAGGCTAGCCTATATTTTTTTTTAACTTACTTTTAATAATTGTTACGTAAGTAGTATATTTATATATTAATTAAATAAAAGGGTGTGGCTGTAGTGGCTGTATAGGCGACTAAAAGGGGTTTTAAAAAAGGAGGAGTATGTATATACCTTTATAAAAAACGTAAGTAGTAATTATATAAGTATAAGCTAAATTTTTATTATTAATATAATTTTATAATTAGACTACTAATATACTTTAAAAATTTAGTTACGTGACCTATACTAGGCCGAAAAGGGTAGAGTTAAGCTTTTAGTTATATATATTTACTAACTTAAAAGTTATAGGAACTTAAAAAAGGGGTTTAAAAATTACCTTATTTAGGTAATTTTAATTTATTACACGTTATTAATAAGTAGTAAGTTAAATACTTATATAATTCTTTATAGCTTTCTTTTTATTATAATATTATTTATATATTTTTAGGCTTAGTAATTAATTTTATATAAATATTTAAAAAAGGTATCTTTTTTAATTAGTCTTTTTTTATATTACCTCCCTATAAGATCTACCTTTAATTATATAGTAATATAGTAGACTTTATAATATAATAATATAAGAGAGGTAAGACTCTTTTATTAAAAGTAAAAAATACTAGCGGCGGCGGCGATAGTAGTAATAGTAGTAGTAATACTTTAATAATAATAAATTTTTTTTTAAAATAGTAAAGGAAGTAAAGCTCTAGTAAAAAAAGTTTATAAAAATAATTAAAATAATTTAGACGCGGGAATATACGTAAATATAAAAGTAGAGTAAATAGTAGGTAGTAAGAAAAGGGTACGCTATAATATTATAAGGTAATTATATAAAAGTTTACTATTAGGGAGTTAGTAGTTATTATATAAAAATTAAAAAATCTTATAGAGAGTTCTATATTATTTTAATACTTTAATTACTATTAAAAAGGTTATAAGTTATTAGTACTAGTAAAAAAGTTATTAAAAATTAATATTAATAATATAATATATAAACGTTTAAATAGCTAGTCTAGAATCGTACAATATTACAGTAATAACTTTAGGGAAGAAAACTTATAAGTTTTTATAAATTTCTTTTCTACTCTAGACGTGCTAATAGTATATACTATCTCCTTTTTTATTTTTATTCTAAGTAAATAACTCTATATCTTACACTATTATTTTAGTTTTAATATTTATATTATATTTACTCCCTTGGTTATATAAACTAAACTAATCCTTTATTATATAAAATATATTTATTTAGGCTACTCTTTTTTATATTAGTTCTATTAGGTCCTTACTTCCGTATAAGGTATACGTAACTAGTAAGGGACTAATACTTAAAATAAAGTAATTAATAGTTTAGAAATAGCCTAGGACGTACTATAAAAGATAAAAGAAAATCTACTAGTCTATTACTTAATAGTATAAAGTCGTATTAGTAAAATTACTTATTTATATACTATTTAGTACTAAATCTCTTTAATATAAAAGAGTAGTTAAGGATTAGAAAAGTAACTAACTATTAGTGGTTTTACTTAGGAATATAGGCTCCTAAATTAATAAATAATAATAGACGACTAAATTATAATTATTTATTAGCTAATTACAAAATAGGCTATAATAACTATTAATAGAGTAGGACTCTTTATACTATTTATAAGAGTAATATATTATTATTTTAAAATTATTAGTACTAATAGTTTTTAAGTTTATTTATTCTCTCTATAGACTGCTAATATATAAGTTATTACGCTTTTTATAGTAATTTTTAATATAGATACTAAAGCTATATAACCTTTGTTTACTTAAAAGTAGTATTAGTTATAATATATAAAAAGACTATTAATTTATAAAAAGTGCTGCTTTTACTAAACTTTTTACTACTAGATTATTATTAGTTTACTATATTAAAATAATTTTTTCTTATAGTACTACTTTATTTATCTCTTTATTATTTATAAAAATTATTCTATATATTCTTAAAGTATATAAGTATAAACCTAAGCTAAAACTAATATCTAAGGCTAAATTAATAGCTATAATTAAAATAGTAAAGTATAGTCGATTAGGAGTTAATTATAAAAATAGTAGAGAATAGTTCTATACTAATACTTTTATAATATTAAGTTTAAATATATTACTATTTAATTTATATAAAACTTTAGAAGTTTTTTATTTAGTAGGCTAAAGTAATACCTACTAAATAATTATTATAAGTTAATAAAATATAACTAGTATAAAACTAGTAAATATATTTACTAGATTTTATAGCCCGTCTAAATTAGAAAGTCTAGAGTATAATTAGTCTAGTAAAGAATCTCTTTTTTTATTTTTTTATATAATAAAGTTACTATTAGTAACTACCTAATTAGGAAGAAAAGTATTATATATATAATAGAACCTAATAACCGGCTCTTAAAAGTACTACGCTAAGTTTAATTAAAAAATATAATACTAAAATAGGCACGTAATAACTACTTAATAGTATTTAATAGTATTGTAGCTTAGTATGGTTTATTATTTTGTATAATAATTTATACTAGTATATTTAGTATTATAAACTAATACTAAACAGGTATTTATAAAAAAAATATTAATATATTATAATTATAGTACGCGTCGCAGCGTTTAAAATACTATTTACTAATAATAGTATACTACTATTTTATAACTAAAGTATACGCTCTTAGTATATTAAAAAATAGAATTTTAATAAAATATATATATAAGACTTACTCTAGCCTATACTATAGAGTATAATATATACTTTAAGTTTTTAAATTAAACTAAATAAATAAAAAACGTAAAATAGTAAAAATATTTAATATAGCTACTATATTACTACCTATCTTTATAGGTGACCTATAACAGTTTATACTTAAATAAAATAATTTTATTAATATAGGCGTAGACTTAACTATATATAAAAAATAACTATAATATTGTATAAAAAAACAAAAATCCGCTATTTAGAAGTACTACTAAAAAAAAAATACTAAAACTACTATACCTGTACTACTATACTAAGTAATTAATAAATAAAAATAAATTATATACTACTAATAATAATACTAACGATAATAACTATAGAGCGCTAAAGTAAAAAGATAATATAGTTCTTTAATAAGTAATTAAATATATTAAAGACTATAGTCTATAGCGTAAAGAGCGTATATAACTCTAATTAAAATAATATAAAATAAAGATTACTAGTATATAAAGAAGCGCTATAGTTTAACGCTATAATAAATATCTAGAAGTAAGTAAAAAGAAGGTTCTAAAAGAATATTAATAAATAGCTAGTATAAAAAAATATAGATAAATAGCTTAGTACATAAGTAAATAAAATAGAATATTTTATATTACTTATTTTATTATAACTTTAAAACCTCTAGGTTTCTATTAAGACCGAGAGAATTTCTTAATAATGGGCCTAACTATTATAAATAGATTATAGAAGGGAATTTAGTTATAATTAAATTATTTAGCAACATTAATTAAGATAAGTATATAAATAAATAAGAGTACTAATATTAGTAATTAGTAGTAAAATTTTTTTTTTATAAATAATAATGCTACTAACTATAATATACAGGGGGTGACAATAAAAAAGCGTAATTAAAAAAGACTAGTTTTTAAAAGTTTAATAACTCTATTAATATTAAATATAAAAATTCAAAAAGAAAACTTATTTATAGAAATCGTTATAAAATATAATATAATAATGCCTAATTAGGCTTAGCGTCTTTATAGCTTTATTAATATAATTGTAAACCTAAGACTTTTTTTTTTACCTAACTTTGCGTTTTTATAACTTTTTAACTAGCCTATAAAATTTGCTATAAAGTATATATATATTACTACTTTATATATATTACTTATATAAATGTTTATAGTATATATTAATAATATTTTATTAGAATTATCTTATATTTTATTAATATAAAAAAATAGTAAAACTTAAGAAATAGCGTAATATATCTTACGTAATTAATATTTTATATAATTTTATATATAATTTTAAATATTTTAGCTATAATTTATAGTTTATAAAATATTTTTTTTATTAGATAATATATACTTAAAATTTAACTAACCTAATTAGGTAATAATAAATATTATAGGTTTAGTATATTATATAGTCTAAAAGTTAAAATAAAATTTATTTTATTATCTTTTACTATATAAGAAGTTATAAGACTTTAAATCGTCGGTACCTACGCCGCCTATAGCACCTACCGCCCGATTAGTAACACCTACTAAATAAAAATAAAAGCGCGCACTTACTTAACCTACGCGCTTTAGTAGACTATCTTAGAGTTTATAATACTTAATTATTTTTTTTTTTAAATCTTACGAGCGTACTAATAAATTTATTTTATTTTATTAGCCTACTTTTTAGATTATTTTATTACCTTTAGTTTTATTAATAATACTAGATTTTCTGATTCTTTTTTATTAACTATTTATTTTTATAAAGCTCTTATTTTATTAACTTAAAATCTATCTATATAGAATAATATACTAAAAAGGACTTTAAAATAACTAATAATAATATATTTAAAAAGGCTATTCTCTACTAAAAGTTTACGTATACGTAAGTTAGCGTAGGACTTATTAATAAGCTATATATAGATAAAAGGATCGCGTTTTAATTAATTTTAAATTTTATTTTAGTTTAGAGTATTATTACTACTAAAAGTAGTTAATATAATAGGCGGTAATCTAGCTAAAATTAGTATAATAATAGAACGTTTTAAAAATAAAAAAAATCTATAAAGATATAATACGGTAAAGTATTTTTAAATAAAAGTTAATAATATAATATAAAGTTTAGGATAGACGGCTAGACTTACTTAAAAACTAAATATTTAATTATATAAACTCTAAGTAATAGTTTAATAACTCTCTTTAGTCTTAAAATTTATATATTTAGTAACCCCTAGACTAACTGCGTTATATATAATTATAAGTAGTAATTACTAATAACCTTAAAAATAATTATAAGTAGTTACTAATTTATTAATATATAATTAGAGTATAAGTAAAATATTACTATATTTAGTAAAGTATCTTACCCTTACTAAAAGAAAGGAGTATAACTTTTAAAAGTTTAAAATTTATACTACTTATATATAGCCTTTGTGTAAGCTATTTAGTATTTATTAAGTTTTTATTATTATATTATACCGCGGCTTTATAAAGCTCGCGAAGTACGTTAATTAATAAAATTTTAAATTAATAAAAATTAGATTAGTTTTTAGGCTATTACTAATTTTATTTTTTCGACACATTAAGTATAATAGTATACATATACTCCTCCTTTTTTAAAACCTCTTTTAGTTGCCCCGAGCTACCACAGCTACACTATTTATTTGATTAGTATATAAATATATATACTAATTTAATATAATAGTAAATTAAATAATTATTTTAATTTTAAACGTAAAATATAGTTCTACTTCTATTTAGTATTTTAAATTTTTAAATATAAGTTAAATATATAGTTTTTTAAATAATATCTTAAATCTCTACACTAAGACTTTAAATTCTAAATTTAAAATACTAAATATTTAAATAAGAAACAATATTTAAAATATATGTTATAAATAGAATATTATAGTTACTAATATATATATATTTTATAGCTAATTTTACACTCTAGTTAAAAAGTTAGAAAAACGCAAATTAGGTAAAAAAAAATCTTAGGTTTACGACTATATTACTAAAGACATAAAGACGCTAAGCCTAATTAGGCTTTATTATATTATATTTTATAACGTTCTCTATAAAGAAGTTTCTTTTTAAATTTTTATATTTAATATTAATAGAGTTATTAAACTTTAAAAAATTATTTTTTTTAATTACGCTTTTTTTTGTTACCCTACTGTAATAGGCGTTTAGCCTAGTAATATAATATTTAATTATTAGAAGGGTAATTACTATACGATTACTAGTAATAAAGAATATATTATTATATAATATAGTGGGGTCGTATAGTAGGTAAGTATCTAAAAATATATTAGCTTTATAAAACTTTTTAAATTTTTAATATTATTTATATATTAGAGGTTTAATTTCTTTTCTTATTATAAGTATTTTTTAAATACGCCTATTTTATATAGTAAATTATAAAGTTTTTAAAAGTATAGAGTACTACTAAGGAATTAATATAAAACTACGAGAAGCTAAAATCTATATACGGAATACGTTATATCTAAAGGTATAAATAAGATTTTAGACTAAAAGTACTATCTAAAATTAGATAAGATAAAAATCTACTTTCTAAATAGGCCTAGCGTAGCGAACTAGTCCTAATTAGATTATAAATTAGTAGTTTAGTATAACTATTTAGTATAATAACCTATAAAATCTAGGAATTAAAGAGCTAGTTGTTAGTTCGCTTAGGAAATAAAGGATTCTCCTTAATAATTAGGTAGTCTTAAAATATAAGGTTTATAGTTTTTAAAATAAAAATAAACTATATAATATAGTAATCTTAATTAAAAAGTAAAAGTACGCCTAGACCTTAATCCAGGGGTATAAACGATAGTAATCTTAATATAAATAAAATATACGTTTTACCTATAAAGAAAATAGAAAATATTTAGTTTAGTAAATAATATTAGTAAAATTTAAGGGGAGCTATATTAATATATTTAAAATAGTCTATTAGTGTAGAATAAACTACTTTTTAGTAATCTTAATATTATAAATAGGCTATTAATAATATATAAATAAATATATCTAGTAGCGCTAGATATTATACTAAAACTAAAACTAAAAAACCTATATCTAATAAAGCGACGAAGGCTGGCTAAGTAACTAGTAAAAAATTTTATATATAATCCAGTATTTACGTCTAAGTTAATATTTTTATTAATTTTTAGTAGTAGTACTTTCTATTTAAAAGCTATTATTAAGACTAGTTTTTATTTTTTTTTAATAATAACTACGAACGTAATAGTACTAGAGTTTTATAATAATGTTTAGGTAACCTCTATACTCTAAATAATAGTAGTTATAGTATATATAGTTATAAAATAAGTAAGAGGCTATTATATTTTATAAAAAAATTTATCTCTCTTTTAGAGAGTATAGAAGAGGAAGAATATATTTACTTAAATTTAAATAGGCGAGAGGAATATTAAAAAAAATAGTTATAAAAATACTTTAAAAAGCTATAAGAACTTACTTAATTAGAATAATTATACCTTTTATAAATTTTTACTTAAGACTTTTTAATAACGTATACGGAGCGATTATCTACTCTAAATAAAAAAAATAGTTTATTAAAAATTATTTTTAAGTAATAAGACTTAAAAATAATATAAATAAAGATATTATAGTAAATAGTATTATTCTAACTATAGTAATTATATTACCCCTAATTAATAACTAAGCCTAGTACTACTCCCCATAAATATATTTTTTAAAAATAAAAGCTAGGAATAAAAGTAATATTAATTATAGTTCTAGCTTTAATATATTTTTTAAAATAATTAATCTTACGCTCTACGCTGTCCTAAATAAATTATCTATAATACTAGGAACTATACGTTCCTATAACTTAAAAAGGACTTCTTACTTTATTACTTTAGGTTATAGATTCTTTAGCAAAGAAAGTAAAATTATTTATATAACTTAACTATTACTAGATTTGTAGATACTAGTAGAATACTAGTATAAAGATAGTCCGTTAGACTTTTATAGTTATAGAAGCCTAAATACGGACTAGATTAGTATTTTTTATAGTAATACTACTAGTAATAAAAAGGGATACTTAGAAAATAGCGATAACAACAACTAGAATAAAAATAGTAAAAAGAAAGAAGGCGTAAAAGCGTATAATAAACGTAAGTGTAGGCTGTAGCTAGAATTAGAGAAAGTGCGTTTACTCTTATTAAGAGATACGTAGGGTATAGAGTAGAAGGAGATATGCGAGCAATTCTTAAATTAGACAGAGGGCGCAGTTAAAGTGCGTTACTACGAACTGCACAAGAAGCGTTAGCTCGTAATACACTAAATGCGAACTGCAATTCTTAGCTATAGTAATTCTTCAATAGTTACTGAATATCGATCATAGGTTGTTCCCTCTACAGGCTGCCGGATCGAATCCGCCCGAAGCCCTTCAACTGAAGGCCATCAGTTGAAAGAATGGCAATCTCGGTGACCTCTGTCACCCTCTCCGTCAGATTTCAAGGTCGCACACAAATGTTTGTGGGCCGAGTTCGTTGTGGCAAAGCACGAATGAATCGGTCTCGGCCGATATTCGCTTCCAAGACCGTCGGCTAGTGTGGTTTCAAAATAACACTCCAGTACATTACGACGAGACACCACCTGATTTGCCCGTTGTTGGCATGGTTGTGGCCGAAAGAGGCACACCATAGCAATGTCGCTCAGAAGCGGTAACACTGCACAACATCGCGTCAGATAGCTGATTCTATCAACGGAGCGGTACCAAACCTGATATCGCTTCGGGTAGCTGCTTTGGTCGACAAAGCGGTGATTACGTAGGCAACAACGCTTTGTTACCAAAAATAGATGACCACATACATTTTCGGGCAACTGCATTGAGGTCAAATAGATCAAGTGTAGCGTTGACTAGCTAAGCGGAAATAAAATACCGAGTAAGCTTCGAGAAGATCCCGCGCTAGAAGCAATCATACTTCCTCTCACGGAGAAACTTTTTAAACACATGCCATAACAGTTTGAGAAGCGTCAAATGCATTGGCAACACTGGATGTCATCGTCAGAACAGCCGCAATGCTCCGAAGGGAAGTAGTATAAGTTGCATCGCAGTGCAGCAACCTTTGTGCCTGCGAGCGAGTGTCGTAGGCTTAACACCATACTTTCTTGCGATTTGCGCATATAGAAGTTTTTCTCTAGATTGTAGCGATTCCATAGTTGTAAGAACAACCTTAGTTGAGTTTGTATAGATAAAGTTACACTTTATTAAGGTTTCGTGTTAAAAACGCGGATCGGGCGTTTCGGGGTGATCCTCGGTAGAGGAGCCCACAAACATCCCTTCCTATGTAGTGTCGGCGGTTTCCCAAAGCCATCATAGGCCCTTCTTCATCGATCTAGGGCTGTTGAAGTCAAGCCATGTGAGAACAACAGAAAGAAGCAGACGCTCGGGATGAGGCACTGCTTCTACCTAAGTAGAGCCCGCCAAGACCGCTAGTGCTGACGCGCCCCAGAATATTCAGGTTTTGATCGAGATGCGGCATTGAGTTCTCGTTGTTGCGTTGTGCCGCGGCTTCATGAAGCTCGCGAAGTACGTTAATCGATCGAGATGCGGCACAGTCGCCGTTACCCATAAGAGCTCTCGTCACCCCAGTTCAATCATTGTTCTCGCCCCTCTAGCAAATCGTACCCAAGCATCAACCGCTCACTTCAGTGTCTTACTCGATCAATATGAACAAACTTTCGCAAGAACTCGTCGACCACATCATCAGTAACTTTGATCCTTACTATGACGATCGCGATCTAAAACGGATACTGACCGTGTCCAAGCCATTTCAGAATTCTGTCGAGAGAGCAGTGTTTGCACAATATCAACTAAGCGAGGACAATGCCGACAAATTCTTACGTCAATATACTGCCAAAAGGACCCGATACCTTCGTTATGTTCAGTTTATACCTACTTTGCCTAAGGCTAATGGCGACCGTGACTGGGATGACGGCTGTCGCGAAAAGTCCAATGAACTTCTCGAGAAGGATGAAATCTTCACTCGACAGGTTGGTTCTCTCTTCAGGGCACTAAAATGTCTTGAAGATCGGGTAGGAATCGAAAACATAAGGGGAAAGCTGCAACTCACCATCTTCACACCAAGAAGACCTGTTGAGGACGATCCTTGTCGTCATCTCGTCTGCGTCTGCTGGCGTGTTCATCTACTTCATCCAGAGACGCTCCCTCGACTCTCTTCAATTCATACCCTCAAATTTCAGGACGCCAC
The DNA here is from genome assembly GCA_030770415.1 of Pleoardoris graminearum. NCBI lineage: Eukaryota > Fungi > Ascomycota > Dothideomycetes > Pleosporales > Didymosphaeriaceae > Pleoardoris > Pleoardoris graminearum. Next base: position 28,985 of record JASEKS010000431.1, on the reverse strand, counting down.
GGACTTTGCACCTTCTAACCGAATGTACATATTCGATGACTCAATCTTCCATCACGTACCATCGAAACTTGACCTACGCGTTCTAATGGATCTTGCTTCAAAAATCATGTCTCTCAAGCAACTCGAATGCAGGTTCCTGACTTATTTCTCTGGAATGCATTCGACCGATGAAACCGCAAGACATTACATGCAAGACTGGGCAGGACCTCATCGCGACACTCGGCATGACTTTGCAAGGTTACTAGATTCAATCACGCTGCCTTCCTTGAGACGCATAGATCTTAATTTCCATACTAGAGGCGACCAATTTGGCGACCAGCGGGAAATACTACCCAATCTCATCCTACCTCGACAATACGATCCTTTCAGTACCAGTCTACGCGTACTCTCTTACCAACTCGAGACTATGGTTCTTCAAGTTACTGCAGATCAGACAATCTTCTGGCCTGCTGATGGAATCACACCTCACTGGCCGCACTTAAAATATCTTGATGTTTTTTTCCGTGCCCATAGCCCATCCGGGGAATGGTATTTCCAAGGACCTCGAGGAGAAGGCTCCAATACGTCTCCAGGCTACGAGATAAGCCAAGCACATTATGAGCCGATGGAAGCAAATGCAATCGACCGTTTCTATGACAGGGAATGGCACTTGACCGGGAACTCGTCGAAACTGTGCCCCAATTCCGGATAGTGCCCGTCAACAAGACCCTTCGCCTTCTTCTCGTCGCTTTCGCCAAAGCAGCCAACAACATGCCTTCTCTACGAAGAGCGTTGTTGCGGACAGGTCTTGAGTTCTATCCCGAAAACGTGTACCATAACTATGAAGATCTATCGACTGAGATCGAGGACGCGGGTGCTTCGTTAGGTGATTTGGGCTGGGGTATTGCCTACGCGAGCCCAGGAGAAAGACTCCAGAACGATGCTGAGCAAATCTGTCCAAATGAGCACTGTAAGAATGAGCGGCATCAGACTTTACGTGAGCATCATCAAGCTTTACGGCAAGTTTGGAATTATCAAACAAGCTGTGCCTCGAGGCAATTTTGGTGGTGGACGCAGGATTGGCGGCCAGACGGGACTCTGTACTCGTTGTTTGATAAAATTGGTCGGTTCGAACACGGAAATGAGGCAATACATCACCGGCCGAGTGATCAAGGGCATAAATGGTATGGTCAGTCTCTGTTCAATGGCTTGATCAGATGTCCAGAAGGTGTGCCGGAGAGGCTCAAAGACTTCCTCTGGCGCCTTGAGGACTCATAGAGCACCTCCGCTCTGCCGTAGGCGTCCTTCTCCTCATAGCATTATCTCACTGTTTTGGTCATTAACTGCTACTGCGAAAACGTTCGGTGGCGCAGGCCAGTGCACGTAGATAGGTCATGCTCACATATTTGCTGCCCCTGCCGTTACTCTTCGCCAACAAATCTAAGGCATAGGCGATCTGAGCGTACAAGCCTGCACTTCCGGACGATTCTACATGTAGATCATTGGAAAACTAGCATCTATCTGCCTTGTCCACTCTCCTTCCCCATCTCTATCAAGTTGTCAACTTCTTCCACCACCACAGTTCTAAGATTTATAAACGAATCTTTAGTTTCCAGGGCCATGGAGCCAGGACTCGGCAATCTCATGTTTGTCTAGACTGATTTGGTAAGCATTCACAAATGAGCGCAACATTTAGAGAAGTGCGCTTTTGTAGCTAGAGTTCTTGTACATAGCTAGATACATGTTCTTAAAGCTCGCCCCCCTGCATTGCCTTCTTCAGATGTGGACAGGAACATCGTCAGATGTGAAATCGCGCTTGCCGCAACTAATTCGCTCCCGAAGTCGACCCCGATCCTTGCTCCTGTTTCTTGTCGTTGTGGGAGTCGGCGTCCGATGGTTTCTGGTTTAGTTTGGGTCTTTTATCTCCCGTGGAGGCCGCTGGTGTGGAGCTCTTTTCCCACGGTCTGGCGTTCAGGTGATCTTTGACAATGGAAATCCATTTGTCATGAATGAACTTGAGCGAGGTGCATGGATCCTCCTTCATGTCCTTTGGCGCGTCTTTTTCGTTGGGCTCCTCGACCGTTCCCTGGGCTTGAATTTTTACCTCGAGGTCGCTGCACTTGAAGTCTTTTTTCAAAGCTTTGATCTTCTCGTTCATGAAATTTGTCAGCCGCGTCTCGGCAGAACCCCGGATCTTGGACATATGCGCCTTCCACGCGTTCTCAAGTCCTTCTTTGGTCTTCGCCGTTTTGCCTATGGCAGCTAACTGCTTTTCTATTGCGCCCATCGCTTCTCCCATCCGAGTTACTTCTTTCCCAAAAATTTCATTAACCTTTGGGTGTACCAAGTATTCACCAACGATGAGTACATCATGTAGACGTAACAACTCGTTTCCTTTGAAATTATCTTCACTAACGAGTGCCTGGTTTGAGAACGCCTATATAAACGTTAGCAAGCGTTAAAAATTCCCTGTAAAACTTACGCCTTGTTTGATATGCTCGTTTGGGTACTTATCAAGAAGAAGAAACTCTTCCTTGAAGTGCTTGGTGCCTGGATATGCTTGAGCAATGACTTTCGAGAGTGTTCCTGTGTGTTTCTTTCCCTCAACTGTTATCTCGAATTGGTCCGGACAACCCTCCTCACCTTCCAACTCTTTTCGATTAGTAGGAAGATATTGTTCGATTTTGGTCCCGTATTGAGCTTCGAGAAATCCTCCCACATTATGCCATTCGAGGACATGCTCAACGTCCTGCGCCGCGACCTCTGCTTGGTCTAAATCGTCTTTATGTCCGAACATCTCTTTGAGTGGTTTCTCCGTGGAGGAGACGAACTGCTCCATATTTTTAGGCTGGGAAGAGGTTAGTTCAAGTATGGGCCGATTTATATCATCGCACTGACCAAGGCGTTTTGTCCTGGGTATGTGTCCGAGACCAAAAACTTTCCGTTATCACTATATTTATGGTGCTTCCGCGATCCCCAGGTTTTGCTGGCATCCTTTTTGCCCGTATCCTTGCCGTTTCCTTTATCGGTTTGTTTACCCTTGCCATTAACGCGCTTGATTAGGTCCGGTAGGATAGCTCTGCCGGTGAGCGGTTTACGGCCAGCAGCCTTCGCCCCTTTGCCAGGTTTCTTACCCTTTTTGTCAGATTTTGCCTCGCATGCCCTGGACTTCTCAGTCTTCTTCTTGGGCTTTGCGGGAGTCTTCTTCTTGGGCTTTGCGGGAGCCTTCTTCTTGGGCTTTGCGGGAGCCTTCGGCCTGGGAACCTTCTTTCGGGAGGCTCTGCTTCCCCCTCGAGCACGTCCACGTGCTACAAGCTCGGAATGCAATCCAGGGTCGGTTTCAGCCCCATCAATGGCATAGTCGATGCCTTGAGATGCGGTGAAGCCTCCAAAGATGACATCGCCGGCACAGTCCTCGATGATAGTTGCGAAGGCGGAGACGCATGAATCATTGTCCGTGGTTTCAATGGTGCCAGCGAAGCTTAGCTTGAACGGTGCGCTATCGAACGTGGTAGCTTTGTTGTTGTTCTGAGACCACTCAGCGCAAGCTTCGCGGGTCGCTGAGCTCAGCAGCTCGAGGTGTCCATCTCCACCGGTAGAGATTGGCTCCGAATTGCAGCCTGCTGCTTCGGTCGAAAGGATGTTTCCTGATACAAAAGTACCAAGGAGTGCCGCCAGGGCTGGAGAAGTCGAAAGTCTCATAATGAGAAAAGCAGAAAACGAACGAAGTTGTAAAAGACGAATGTATTTGAGCTGTAAAGAACGAATGTGTAAATGAAGTAATAAATGTGAGCTGTAAGAAACGAAGATGTGAATAAAATGAGTGCGTTGTGATGTTCTGAAGGCAATGTAGGACTGAACATCAGCTTCTTAAATATCATTGTCTATCTGTACCCGCAGTTGCACATTTGTCTGTTATTGCCCCAGAGGATTAGGTCTCGGTGTTGCTCGTAAGCTCATGCGTACTGCTCGAATCATGCTCAACCGTAATAAGCGTATTCGCTGTAATCTTCTTCGAATGTCTGTGAAAGCCCAAGGAGTTCTTCTGTTTCAAGCTCTCATCCGTAGGCATATCGTAGCTACTGCCCTTTCCATATCGGCTCCTCAAACTCGTGACTCCGAAGATGCGCGACAGCGATGCCAGGAAGCGACTCGCGCCCGCCCCGCGCTGGAAGAATCCTGCTGTGGATGGCATGCATGCGCACGAGATGCCGAAGCTCATCTCTGCCATACTGAGGAGAAGGACAGGCCAGACCCAGTAGGTGTAGTCATTGTTGTGCTGGTTGAGGAGCACTTTGCTAACGATGGCTAGCGAGGAGCATACTACCGCTCTGTAGAGACGCAATTAGTCCTTGCTTAAACACAGGAGAGGAGCTGTGGCAAAGGAACCTACAGAAAACCTGTCGCAAATACCGCAATTACCCGGATTTTCTTTGTCCTCGTGAGTTGCAGTCTGGTGGTTACGAACATTGGGATAGCGAGGATGTAAACATCAAAGACAAGGTTCATCGCAGCGATCGGCATCGTCATCTTTTGGATCTGGAAGTATCGCGGGTTCATGAGGCTCTCTTGCCACGACTGTCCGATGCCGGGACCCTGGAAGTACACCGACAACGCGAAGATGGGGATGTAGAAGCCGCACATCAGGAAGATCCCAATCCAGGAAGACCACCGGACCCATACCAATGGGCGGAAGAGATTGATGTACATGAGGAAGTAGGAAGTCTTGACGAGAAGCCATACGGGCGCTGAGATAATGTTGCTGAAGAAGCTGGCCTGCGGTGTATTAGCGAAGCTGGCGAGCCTCGGAAACAGATAACTCACGATGATGAAGTCGTTGCTCATAGTGTGCGCTATTGAAATGTCCCACATGTGGATCCCTAGTTTTCCCGCTGTGACGGCATGGACGCATGTGCCATAGTACCAAATCGTGCCCAGCTAACAGAATCACCTTCGTGAGTGAGAGCAACAATACTCCACACGCGGCTAACTCACAATGGCAAAGAAAATTGTCACTGCTCAATGTTAGAACGGTGAGCTGACCACAGGCTGGAGGTTCTCACCATCATCAGGTGTGGTTTTGCGCTGCACGAAAATCTTCATGTAATACCGGATCCCAGCAAAAAACATCAACATGAGGAGGAACAACGCTCCGAAAATGATGACCACGAGCTTTGCTTCGGTGTGCGGGTCGTCAAGATTCGATACGGTAGGGAAGGGAGCCAGTGAAGCCGGCGTCTGAGCCAGCTGTTCAGGTGTCATCTGAGACAGATCCATAGACATTTTGGCGGTATCAAACTGATGGACTCCAGAAGCTTGACAGAAGCAGGCTGTAGCGACGATTTGGTCTCTGGAAAAAGAGAAGGCAGAAGATGGGTGGCTCGGGCCTCGCAGTATCTGGCTATCACCAGAATATCGGAGGGAGAGCGAGGCTAGATGGACGTGCCGCGTTGCTGCGTTACGCGCGAGAGTATGTGGCAAGATTGTGTTCACTCAGGGGTGTCGAGCTGCGGTTTTCCTTGATGCAGATTCCCGATATCTCTGGGGATGGTAGGGATCGTGGGGAGGGTGGTAAGCCCGGACTTCGCCGCAATATTCGTGCATACAGTGGCACTGTGGCCAAAACACTGCCTGCATTGCATCGTCCAGGATTCCAAGGTTTGATGCGCTCGTGCAGGCATCGACTTCCAAGGTCAGTTGTTATGGATCCTCCTCGCGATAAGGTCAGTTGTTGACAGGGTCTGCATTCTCGATGCTGGTCTGCACATCTGCACAGGCTCCACTTTTGTCAGCCTTGCAGCAAGCAATCATTCATGATATATCGCCTGATTCTCATGGAAGATGGGGCGGGCGTGTAGTTCTCGGGCCGCATTTTTAGCTGACCTAGGAATCATGGCGACCAAGGCCTTTTTCAATCGCGCTCAGTTGTCAAGGCTTCGTGATTAGGTATCGATGAAATAAATCCAACTCTTATAGGCCTACGAGTATGTTTTGCAGCCCAGAATTTATTTTTCCGTGGATCATATATGAGCCTAGACAATAATTTTCCTACAATAATCTATATAGTAATTTTATTATTTATATCTAATATACTAATTATAGATTATAGTAAATTATGTTTTAAAATATTTTAGCCCTTTTAAAAATTAAAGTACGCTTTTTTTTATATTAATATTTTATAATAAAATAGGTTCTATAGGTTCTTTATAAAGCGTTTTTTATAGTTTTTTCTAAAGAGCTTTTTAATTCTAAATAGCTTATTCTTAATATACTATACTAAAAGTTTTATTAAGATTAGTTATTTATTATAAAGAAGAGGTAGTTATTTATTTACTTATATTAAATTCTAATTTTAAATAGTAGTATAGTAGCTAGACTAATATAAAAAATTTAATTTTTAGCTTAAAGTAGTTATTAGAGTCTTACTTAGCTTTATATATATATTTATAAAGATTTTCTTTAATTTATTATTATTTACTTTTTTTAAAAAGCTCTAAATTAAATAAAGTATTAGTATAAAGCTTATAAAGCTGTTTATTAATATATTACCTATTTAGGTAAATTAGTAGTATAGCTATACTTAAAATAATTATTATTATTAAATAGTATAGTAATTACAGAAATAAAGATAGAGAATATAAATATATATATAATAAATAGGTAAAAAATCTATTAAAATAGTTTTATTTACTATAGTTTATACCCCTAAATAATAACCTTAACACTATTTTATTAAATCTTTTAACTTCTACTAGTACGGTTACCTCGCGCACGTATATTATTATCGCCTAAAGAGAATATATAAGCCTATAATCCATTACGGTTTGCAATCTTGCCCAAGTGTATAAGGGATCAGCGGTTAAGGTAGGTCCCTTTCGGGCACAGATAATACGGAACCTGGGACGGGCGTTTGCTTAAGTGCGTCCTCTCTAGGCAATAATAATACACATACGCGAGGCTACCGTACTAGTAGAAGTTAATAGATTTAATAAGATAGTATTAAGATTATTACCTAGGGGTACAAACTATAGTTAACAGCAAAAAAAGATATATAAAGACTAAGATTCTTTGCCCGTCTGCTATACACCTATCTATATTCTCTATCTCTATTTCCGCAATTATCACACTATTCGACGACGATAGCCACTCTAGGTGCAGCTGTGCCGCACTTAAGTGCGTCGCGCTGAAACATGTGCAGCGTCGGGGAGTACAAAGTACATCGCGCATGTGTCTAGATCCGGTTGTTCCTTGTCTGCGTATTATCACTGCGGCGCGGTTGCTGTTCGGGCCATTTTGGGCGCGGGCGATACGGGACGTTACCCGCTTAAGCACATCGGGCCAAAGCCGTTATAACGCTTTGCAAAAGACCGTCCCGACCCACTTCCTGCGTATATATAGGCACGACTAAGTAGATTCTAGTATAGCGAGCCTTACCTTGTCTTAAAGCTATATATCTTCACAATTCCTTCATAATAAACTTTATAAACTTAGTCGAATATAGAATCAGGCTACCTCTATACTATATAAAGTTTCTAGAAATTCTAATAAAGTAGATGAGGAGATAAAAGGGAAATCAATAATCTATTCTCTAATTTGCTAGGCGGGTGGGTCGGGACGGTCTTTTGCAAATCACCGATAGTAGCGTCGGGTACCTAGTATAGAGCTGATTTGCCCATATGTTCGCCACTGGCGGTAATATAGGCCATCGATAATCATCTCCACGAATATGGAGACCCCGGCGGCCGCCGGGGATAATTCTTTGGCCCCCGTTCAGCTCCAAGCTGTGTGCCAAGCTAGCAGTCAGCCTCACATTCTCGGCCCAAGTTTGCCCCGCGGGGAAAATTGCCATCTGCGGTGGAAACGCAGAAGGAACTTCTATTTTATTGTTATCAACGTGTCTTAGAAACTGGCACTAGTTACTATTAGAATTAAATATACTTTAAGTATTACTATAAGTATTTTCTATTAGTAAAGTAAATATAAGCGTATATTAAAACTTAGTCTATTTCCTGATTTTAAATAAACCGGAAAAGTCTCTTATAATAAAAAAATCTATAAGTATTATCTTTACACATATCACTACTAAATTCTATTAATAACAAAAATCTAACAATATAATAAGGGTTATTAGTATAATATACCCTGTACTAACTGAAAAACTTATAATTTCCTTTTATATAATTCGATTACTCTATCCGATATATGCAAGGATAGCGGTGGATTAAAAGATAGCGCTAATTAAGAAGTAGGCAAATGTTCTGTAGACGAAATAAGCCAATCTACCACGAACTCCTTCTGACGAGGAAACCGACTATCATCGTCTACAAGACCAATTCAAAGAACGCGCTGCGGCTACAATGAAGCATCTTCTGGCTATGGAAGGGTTCACAACCGGTATTGCTGTGGTACTATTCATTTTGGCCTTACTCCGGTACAACGAAAAGTTCTGGAAGACCCCAGGACTGGGGCGGGTCCGCCATGTGGCGGCTACCATTCGTACTATTACTAGGGATTTTGTAAGTGATCTTCAATTTTAGAGACTTGCGGCTTTGCTCACAAACATATCAGAGTTCAGGCAAATTCTATGTCCCTTGGAAAGCATCGACAAAAATCATTTTCGTTACATCCAAGAAGCATATCGCTGAATACAGCGAGGTGACATGTCTATCTCAGCAGGCCGTCTACGCAGATGTAAGTTCTCCATGAAACCCTTTTGCGCATGGAAATGCTTCTGGAGACTACGGTTGATCCCAAATCCACCCATTTGCAGTTCTGATTGCTTCTAACGCTTCATTAGATGTTTGGATTCAAACATACAATGAACAACTTCGAACACGATCGACTCGACCACAAGGTTGTGCGGAATAAATTCAATAATCGGCTCCTGGAAGTGAAAGGTCCAGGGCATTTGCGTTCCCTGTATCCGGAATTTGTCGCTAGATTCAAGAGCAGTTGGAGGAAAGAAGTTGAGAACGGGCACACTGTAGATGGTATCATTATCTTCAAATCTCACTCTGCCTCAAAGCTGATAGTATCATCAAGGGTGGACCTCGCTTCCGGCAGCACGGACATGTCGTCAACTTTCTACTCGAATGATCAGCTTGGTATTCTTCGGCGAGAAGCTGAGTGCGTATTTCCACAATATCTTATCGAGTAACTGTCTGTGCTAATGCCACAAAGCCTCCGATGAAAAACTCATCCAAACGCTACTCCAATACTCGAGAGACGTTCTGAATTGCATGATTGCATTCCAGCTTCTACCTTCCTTCCTCGCGCGGTAAGCTCATTAGATTGTTTGGCATGCAAATTCATTGGCTCACACGCTTAGGTACTTACATCCTATCATCACAAAGAGAGGCAGAGCGATGCGCACTCTTTCAAAACAGTTCATTGACATAATAGGTCCTGGCAGAATGTCATGGGATGAATCTGACAGGATCAAGGAGTGCACAATAATCCACAACGTGGCCGCGCTCTCTGAGGGCAGCAGCTACTGGAATGATCTGGATACGCATGCTCAGAATATGTTGGGTATATGGTTCGCTGCATCCCATCAACCATGGATGAATCTCACTTTCATTCTGTTAGAACTTTGCGCCCGACAGGAGTGGCAGGTGCAATTGAGGGAAGAGCTTATGGGCCACCTGCCTTTGGATGATTATGCTGAGCTGGATAGTCTACCACTTCTTGACAGTTTTATGAAGGAGACCGTAAGACTGAATCCTCTGGACAACTGTAAGCTCAACACCTCTCACCGTTCCCTTTGTTCTCTCTGTACATTCAGTAACCGAGCAGCAGATGGAATCAGGAGGAAAGCCGTCCTACCGTATCAGTTCTCCGATCGGACCGTTTCCGTTCCTCAGGGCGCCACAGTATGTGTTCCCGCGTACGAGATCCTTCACGATCCGTCGCGCTATCCGGACCCATACTCCTTCAACGGACATCGCTTCACTAAAAACCACGGAGATCATGGTACCCGGTTCACTCATGTCACACACGACTTTCCCATGTGGGGCTATGGCTCTCTAGCTTGGTAAGTTCGAGCCGCCAAGCAATATATCGTTCCTATACGCTGACTCCTTCTGTCCGATTCAGTCCTGGTCGATTTCATGCAGCCCTTGTCATCAAGGTGGTCATATCTCAACTGCTGATGCACTATGAGTTGCGGCTGGAGAAACAAAACACTAGAAGGAAGTGGACGTGGGAGACTTTTGCTATGCCATCTGAAGCTACTCGTATACAATTTCGAGAACTTGCTAAGTAGATCGATGGAATAAATTGGCGTCTAAATCTTAGTGGGCTATAATTCATGACCATGTCAAATTCACTAGCTGGAGATATTCGTTCATAGCACCCAAGTAATCCAGCTTCTGCAGATGGTGAAAGTGTTGTGGCTGTTTCCCACATGCTCAACATCAATCTTGAGGCAGGATCTCCGCTCGCTTGCACCCTAATTACTGAGCATGGGGCTGAAAAGCCTCTGACCGGCTATATTCGATCCTTTCCATGGCACTGATATTGATGTTGTCATAGAAGGCGAAGTATTCCGAGGTCTCAAAGCGAGTGTCAGCACTTACGCAAGACAAGGGAGAAGATGCGAGCCCCACGCCGCAAGATCCTTGACAGGGTCAAGCCCCACGGCAACGGTTCACCCGTTTTTCGCTTTAAGCCACATGCAGGGGTCTAGATGCCCGCGCCTCGTTCAGGTATCACAGAGTCGCACGGCATGAAGAACCTTGATTGGTGCTATGGCTCCGGCGAGTAAAGCATTACGCCTTACCCCAAACCCGTCTTGTATTCCCGGCGTCACATGCAGTATGTTGGCTAGACTGCATGTCGGTCTTTGATTCGTAATTGAAGGCAGGGTTCTGTGAGCCCACATCACGCCTCACGCCTCACGCCTCACGCCCGCGCGATGTGAAAGTGTACTTGACTGCTACTAGCAATTCCATGGACCCAATCATTACTGTGCATATATTAATTCTGCAGTGCACCCAAGGGTCCCGGTAGTTTGAACCAAGAGGTGTTCTAGCCCCCACAGCTTTTTCATGCTGAAAACCCTCGTTTTCCTGTTGGGCATCGTGCTCCGCTGCAACTTCGCAATGGCATCCTCACCCACAACAATGGAAGCATCTCTCAATGCCACATTACTTTGCTCCAAACTGTCCGTCGCTCTACCGGGCAAAGCATTCCTCCCCGGGAGCTCTGAATTCAACTCCAGCGTGGACTCGTACTTCTTTCGCACGGCAAGACAGACACCAGCATGCATTCTCGCGCCCAAGAATACTCATGAAGTCGAATCAATTGTAAAGATTCTGGCTAAGAATCCAGGTGTGAAGTTTGCGCTGCGTAGTGGTGGGCATACGCCGAACCCTCGTCAATCTAACGTCGACGATGGAGTGACGATCGATCTGCGGGGTCTCAAGACGGTGGAGAAACGAGAGGGAGAAGATGATATTCTTTCAGTTGGCACGGGAGCCGAGTGGAGTCATGTCTATGATTACCTCGAGAACACTGGAAAAGCCGTTCTCGGGGCGCGAGAATCTTCTGTCGGAGTTGGTGGGTTTCTCACTGGTGGTAAGCAGAACTCGACATTATTCTAGTTGGGTTTACTGACTATCGGCAGGTGGTCTCTCGTTCTTCGCGCCTGAAATGGGGTTCGCCTGCGACAATGTTGTCAACATGGAAGTTGTCACACCCAAAGGAATCGTCAACGCAAACGCACACGAGAATGCGGATCTGTTCCAAGCTCTTCGCGGCGGTCAAGGCAATTTCGGTATTGTAACGCGTTTCGACATCAAGATGCACGAGCGTGCTAGTTTCTGGGGCGGAGTAATCCTCTTCCCCGACACTACAGAAGACGCTCAGCTCCAAGCATGGTCTGATCTCAAGAGCGGCGATTACGACCCCTACGCGGCCGTCATACAGAGTTATCTCTACTTCGGAGCTCAAAAAGCCTTCCTGTTCAGCAGCACTATGGTATACCTACAACAGGCAGAGAAACCAGCTGCTCTGGCAGGCTTCGAGGGGATCCAGCCGCAAGTTCCGAGCACCAATACAATGAGACTGGATACAATGAAGAACTTCTCTCTCGAGCTACAGGCGTGGCAACCGCGAGACCAGTAGTGAGTCTAGCCATGCCCCTCATTCTGTAGTTGCTCTCCCTAACCGAAGCTCCTAGTGCCATCTATGCGACGGTGACCATCAAGTTCTCGTCCGCTGTGTGTAAGAAACTCAATAGTATCTGGCGCGATGCTACAAACTCCCTCGCCGACTCTCCCAACATCACCTCGGTCTTGACGTACCAACAATTCCCACCTCAGGACAAGAATAACCCTAACGGGATGGGCTTGAGCGCGGCCGATGCGCTGCATAAGGATCATCTTATTCTCATTATCTCGGTGTACTGGCATGAGATCAAGGATAGTGAGAGAATTACGAATGTTACCAAGGCTGCAGTGGACAAGATGGAAGCTGCTGCTGCGGAAGAAGATGCTTTCCATCCGTTCAAGTACATTAATTACGCAGCGTTTTGGCAACAGTCACTAAGCAGCTACGGCGAAGAGGCTGAGAGAGCAGCTAAGGAAGTCTCAGCCAAGTTCGATCCCCAAGGAGTCTTTTTCAAGCAGGCTGTTGGCTTCAAATATGTGTAGTCAAGAACAATAGTCGCATGCATAGCTCGAATCTCAATCCCAACCTACTTGCGACGTAGACTTCAACCAATGAAGTCATTATACCGCACTGGCAATCTCCGCCCCGCGATACCATCTCAACAACCATGCGTAGATAACGGAACCACCCTGAAGTCGCTGCACACGCACCGGCACTGAGGCTTAGGTAGGTGAAATTACATGAGACCCTACAAAAAGACTCATGGTCTGTCCTGCACAAGACCTCACGGGTTCGGACTGACGTCAGATTTACCATTATACTAGTGGCATATAGCCGCTTTCAATGCTATAGAGTTGTTAAGAATACAAGGTCCATTCAGTGGCTGGGTAGCCACTACCACACAACGCTATTCAATGCTACGGAACTATCAACGCTTTTTCAAGATCAGTATAAGATCATCTGATACATGCGGCAGACCAGATCCAGGAGATGGCTTGGTAGTATCGATCCTGGGAAACGATGGCAATCCCTTGTGTGTCTTCACTCCCCCAGTCCTGGTTCTCCCCAGGTCAATCTCCATATCGTAATTAACCACCATGGAAGCAATCGCATATCCTATCGACCTCTTAGCCACAAATCGCCCTGGACATAGAGTGTGTCCGCCTCCGAAAGGCCGGTAGCTTTTGGAGGCCTGCAACTTCGTATCTTTTTCAAAGCGAAACGGCTCCATTGCCAGTGGGTCTTGACCCCATACGTCTCGATTAAGATGCAGTTGTCGATAGGGTATCTGTGCAAGGTTAGAGGCGAGGTAAACGAGAGCATGTACAATGCACTTACTAAGAGTCTGTTTCCAGGTTGAAGGACCTTGCCGCCGAGTTCTGTTGGAGCAACTATCTCTCGCACCAAAGCGCTGTACACAGTCAAACGCAGAATTTCACTAACGAAAGATTCGAGTTTGGGACATTCATCCGCCAAATATCGCTCATCCAGTTGTCCATCTTTTATGGCGTGTAAAACCTCGGTACGGATGGAGTCCAGTAGGGCCGGATCATACAACAAATATGCGAAAGCCCAGAAGGCCACCTTGTACATGTTTCCAAGAATCCTTCGGGTTTCGTTAGCGGATCAATATCAATGTCAGTCCAACCACTGAGATGACTTACGCCCAAAAATAGAGCATGAAAACCTTGGCCGCATCATCCTCATTGCAGCCAACGTCCTTAACCATTTTCTCTGCCGCTGTCATAAAATGATTGCAATCCGATCTCTCCTCCAGCGGAAGTCGAAAGTACTGCAGGAAGCTATTGATCAACTCGTCTCTTGCAGACATCATGTCCTTGCTCATGAACTCTGGCGTTTGGAACATATATTTCCAGTTGGTGCGCTCCCAACGTCCGAAAGCATCCAGAAAATTCGGATTCGCCTTCCAGATAGCCTTCCCCATGAAAGATTCCGTGGTACCACGAACAAAAAGTTCGTCACAAAGCTTGAGCAACGAGACCGTCACCCCTTTACTCGACCTCGCGAGAATGGCAGGATGATCCGAAGAACCATCGAAGTCCAATATGCGTTCGATGCCCGGTATTGTTCTCTTATAGAGCAAGTCGTTCAAGTTATCCCCAGGATGGACTTGCAGTCTGATGTAGTGGTTCATGGCGAATGCAGCAGCTTGTGGCTTGGGTAGGTCCGCGTTATGAGCTGCCGATGACTCAACAGCAAACATCTTGTCGATTCCATCTTGAGAGATATGGATCCATCTGTACATATCCTGAACGATGTGGTAATTCGATATGGTGGTCGTGTTGCGGTCGCAGTGTGCAACGTCATTCGGCGAGGAAATAACGTATATGCGGAGGCCAGCAAGCCATACACTGTACGGCTCCTTGCTATCTCTGAAATAAATTCTTCCACGTTCCAGAACGCCGTTGTAATCCACTAAAAAAGATTGGACATGTCCAAGGTCTAGTAGCAATCTTAGTATACACCACTTCGATATCGTTGTTGAATGTAGCACTCATGCTAGTTGTACATACAAGGAATCCAATAAGGGAGCTCTTTCGGCTCTTCGGGATGAAACCACGGTCGTATCGTAAATTTCCACAGCCTCCAGAGGAGAAGAGTCGCAATCGAGGGGATGGTATACCACGCAATGGTAGACTCGTAAAGGCTTGAATAGAACATGCTGGATAGAATCGATGAGATAGCCATGTTGCTCAGAGACCATAGGAACACCTTCCGACGACGGGAAGCAAGATGGAAGCTTGAAGCCAGCGGGGAATCGCTTTCACCCTGTGTCCAGGGCTATTACCCAGGCGTACAGCATAGCTGTTAGCCCCCATCACACCCGACAACCGCCAATGCCTCTTTGCATCCATGTAAGCCTTGGTTTCCAATGATTTGAAGGCACTGGGCGGCGAAATCTGCCTGATGGATTACTTCCACTTTGACTCGGAGTTGTGCCATTGGCCGGAGCCATCGTGGAACAGCCTAGAATATGTTGTGTGCGCATACAAGGCAGTTCTGTCACGTGCGTGGAATCCTGTCAATGCACCGCTGATAGTGCTATTTGATAGCAGTTGTAACACCTACCTCATTGGATCAATGTAATATATCGGATTTGGGGTTAAGATCGCCCGGCCGAGCGCGCAAACTGTGCCGCATTTCTCATGCAAGCTTCACCTGCAGGGCGTACCGTTTAAATTCTTACTCCGCTGCACCATGAATGCACGCCCAGGTGCTTCATGTAGGTAAGGTTTCGGAGTCCGAGATCGCAGGGAAGGTGTATCGCTTCGATACGTTCTGTGCCTAGGTACCCGTACAGCACTGTGCAGATGTTTATCGCGCACACAACCTTGCCCACTATGGGCAGGTAACATACTCGGAATCCCGTAAATGCAAGGTCTGATCATTGTGCCTACCTACTGCATATGCGCCGATGTCTATGGAACGAGCATGATTGTGACGA
The DNA here is from genome assembly GCA_030770415.1 of Pleoardoris graminearum. Taxonomy (NCBI): domain Eukaryota; kingdom Fungi; phylum Ascomycota; class Dothideomycetes; order Pleosporales; family Didymosphaeriaceae; genus Pleoardoris; species Pleoardoris graminearum. The sequence goes on along the minus strand of JASEKS010000431.1, from coordinate 13,429 downwards.
CAAATCTGTCGCTATATTGCCTTCGGGGATACCTAGGTAACCAACTTCTACCACAGGCAGTCTTCTACCGTATATCAGGATTGCGCCTATCTAGGTAAACTCTAAGCTATAAATTTTATAGAATATCAAAGTTTCCAAAGGCAGATTCTTTTTACAACAAACACTACAAAGATTTATAGTGACGAGGATACCTGGCTTTACCGGCTGCGTAGAGACGTGCCCAATCACAGCACATGGTAACAATTCTTATAGTGCCAATAGGTATAAGAAGCTGCCAATGTCCAGCTGCGACATGAATCAAGCAGTCTCCCAATTCTGATATCACTCACCCACCACTGAATGATAGCTATGAGTTCCAAATCTGTTCTGATCACCGGATGCAGCGACGATGGAATTGGTTCCGGTCTAGCTCTCGCTCTTCATGACCGCGGCTACCGTGTATTTGCCACCCTCCGCACCCCATCGAAGGCTTCGAAGCTGAAGGGTCTCCCCAATGTGACAATACTCCAATTGGATATCGTCGAGCCGGCACAAATTGCCTCCACTCTCGAAGAAGTAAAGAAGGCGACCGGCGGCACATTGGATATCCTTATTAATAATGCCGGCCACAATCGGTTTATGCCAATACTGGATGAGAACCTAGAAGAGGTGAAAGCGCTCTTCGATGTCAATGTTCTTGCTCCTTTAGCAATAACAAAAGCATTCGCCCCACTCGTGATCAAGGCGAAAGGCAATATCGTTTTCATCACATCTATATCAGGATACGTCAATACTCCTTACATGGGTAAGTTGCATCGCAGTAGTGCATCCGAACTCAATTAATTGAGATGTGCAGGATCGTACGCCGCCACCAAGAGAGCAGTGGAGATAATGGGAGAGACTCTCCGGCTCGAGATTGCGCCATTCGGAGTCAACGTGCTCGAAATTGTGACCGGGGCCGTGCAAACGCAAGGCCAAACCTACTTCGGCGATTTTGCTTTGCCTGAAGGCTCGCTGTATAAGCCGATCGAGTCAACCATTACCAGTCGCGCCCAGGGCAATGACGGGGTACCAAGAATGAGCTTAAAAGAATACTCAACAGCGGTAGCGGACGAGATTGTTAATCGAACCCCAGGCCGTTTCTGGTACGGGCAAAATGCAGACATGGTCAAGGGTGGTACGACCGCCACTGCCGTCCCGCAGTCCGCTATGGTATGTCTCTTACGCTACCCTCGATGGAATACTCTCAGGCTGACTAGTGCAGGATGCCGGTTTGCTGATGGGCACCGGGCTGGATGCTCTTGGAGAATCGCAGTAAGCGTTGATTGAAGCGATTAACAGCTGGCGATCGCCGGGTGGAGCCTATCGCGAGGAGGATCCGGGCGGAGATGCGTGGTTTGGCCCCCAGCTGGGCATGGTGAGTGGGTTACGAATCGTGGAGCTTATGTGGGAACGTTGAGGGTGTTGTGACCAATGCGCTAGGGCAAACGGCGATGCTCCTCGGCGGCGCCGCAGCTACTTTGTCTGGCTGCAGCCGCCTAAATTGAACATTTCCCGACGACCAATGAAACCGGTTTACTATTTCCTCATTGCTCCATTATAATCCCTCACACCAGGCTCGCTTTCTTCCTCACTCTCGCAATATCTTCCATCAGTTGTACCCCTGTGCATATGTAGGATTGCGGGACAGTTTTCCGGCGCGAATGCATCTCGGATCCCGCGCGAAGATATCCGAGGTGTTAAAGTAGAACACTGGTTGATCACATCTTACGTGGGTTCTGTCTCCTCTCTATGATCGGAACAGCCAGAATGCGATTCCAGGGGGCAGTGCCACCTGAGAAGCAAAGCCTTGCCGACAACGTGCCCTGACGTCTCTTAAAAAGACACTGCAATTGGTTATAGATACAGTCTTCTGTGTGTCTCCTGTAGCTAAAATCTACAGCCGGTAACATAATGATTGTCACCAAAGCATTCGGGTACTTGTGCATTTTTGCCACGGTATCCTCTCTCACTCTCGCACAGTCCAGTCATAACGCTACAGATTCTACTTGCGTCACGCTTGCGGAAAAGCTCCCCAGCAAGGTGTTCCTACCTGGCACTGAATCCTATGTCACATCAACACAATCGTACTTTTTCCGAGGCAACCGTCAGCATCCGTACTGCGTCGTCGCTCCAAGCTCAGCGGAGGATGTATCCGAAGCTGTCAAAATTCTTATCTCATCAGAAACGACAATATTTGCTATTAGAGGCGGTGGCCATTCTCCGAACGCGAATGCTTCGAGTACAGGCGACGGTGTCACCATCGACCTGAGCTTTATGAACTCGATCCAACCGCGTGGTGAGAGTTGGGAGATCATAGAAATAGGGTCGGGTACGAGATCTGGAAGCGTTTACCAGGTCCTCGATCGACACAATCGCACTGTCGTTGCAGCGCGAGTGGCTTCGGTGGGCGTGGCCGGATTCCTTACAGGGGGTACGTACACGGGGTCGCCCAGGAACGTCGAGATCACTGAATGAACTTTTACTAATACTGGTTTAACCTCAGGTGGCTTGTCATTCTTCTCGCCCAGGCATGGATGGGGTTGCGATTCCGTCGTGAACATACAAGTTGTCTTAGCTTCTGGCGAGATTGTTAACGCAAATGCCACGTCACACCCCGATCTCTTCCGTGCCATCAAAGGAGGACAGAACAACTTTGGGGTCGCTACACGATTCGACCTTGCCACATATCCTCAGGGAGATTATTGGGGCGGAACCCTCCAGTTTCCGGCGGAAGCGGATGATGCCCAGCTCGAAGCCTTCACAACGTTTAAAAGCCGAGACAATTACGATCCAGATGCTACGCTAGAACAGTCTTTTCTTTACTATGGAGGATCTTTCTTCAGTTCCAATGGCATGTTCTACGCTAAACCTGTAGTGAATGCGAGCGCGTTCAAGGTCTTCACAGACATACAACCACAGATATTGAGCACGTTGCGCATCTCCAACCCAACCAGTTTCTCAGCTGAGATAGAAGCATCACAGCCTAGAGACACTTAGTAAGTTTCCACCCACTCATTCGCATCTCACATAGGCTAATCCTTCTAGTGCAATCTACGCCACGAGCACGATCGTTGTTTCTCCCACTATCCTAAAGAAGGTTCAGACACTATGGAAAGACACGACCAACAAGCTCACACGTGTCGAGAATCTCACTTCGGTTTTGACCTTCCAACCAATACCACCACCACCTCCTCCTCCGAACCCCAACAGCTTAGGATTCGACTCGGGTTCCACGCCGCACGAACATACCATTGTTACTCTGGTGTCAGTCTATTGGTCATCAGCAAGCGACAGTGAAGAGATCGAAGATGCCGTCCAGGCATTGTTCTCTTCAATTGATAAAGCTGCTGAAGAGGAGGGGGTTCTGAGCCCGTTCAAGTTCATTAACTACGCGTCAACGGCATTTCAGAAGCCGATCGAAAGTTATGGAACAGAACAGGTTGCATTCCTGCAACTCGTGGCAAGCAAGTATGATCCCGGTCTTGTATTTCAACGCCAGGTTCCCGGAGGGTTCAAGTTGCCGTGAGTTGTAGTATAGAGGTGTGATCGTGGTTGACGAATAAAAGTACATTGCCAGGCGAGTATCTCAGCAGGCGGCTATGGGCGTGCAGAGATCGACGGCAAGAGCGTGATTGCCTAATCACTGATTTGCTGTCATACTTTCTTTGGGAATCTGGGCGAACCTGTATTGGAGATTCGTATCATATAGAACAAAAGTCTGAGAACAACAGCCCGTCCACTCCAGTCTTGAGTGGCCTCTCAAAACATCAATATTATCCCAAACTCTAGACCCTAACCACCCTACCGCTTACATCCGATGCACGCTGCTATTCCTTAACTACCGCCTAAACGTCTTCCCCTTTTACTAAAACAACACTCCGAACAAATCCTAGAGGAGAATTAAACTCCTATTTATTATAATAGGAGGTATAAACCCCGCTTTCTCTATTTACAGCGTAATAAACGTATTAAATTTATAACTCTATACGTTTTTATTTATCGTAATACTAATAAATAGGTTATCTATAATAGGCTTATAGCTATCGACCGTAGAGGTGCTTATAATACTAGAAATAGCGGCAACTTATCTATAATATTAGTATATCTAAGTAGACTTAAACACTAAAGAGATTAATATACTAAGGAGAGAAGGGTATATTTAGATACTAGTATAGGTAATATACTTTCTAGACAATAATAATATACGTGCGCGAGGCAACCGTACTAGTAAAAATTAATAAATTTAATAAGATAGTATTATTAAGATTATAGTCTAGAGGTATAAACTATAGTTAAGGGTAAAGGTACGCGTAAAGAAATATATATAAATTCTTTACCTATTTACTATACTTATACTTATATATATATCCTCTATTTCTATTTCTGTAATTATTATACTATTAAATAATAATTATTATTTTAAGTATAACTATACTAATATTTTATTTAAAAAGATAATATATTAATAAATAGTATTATAAACTCTATACTAATACTCTATTTAACTTAGAGCTCCTTACAAAGGGTAAAAAGTAGTAAATTAAAAATAACTTTTATAAGTTTATACGTTTAGCTAAGCTTACTTTTAATAGTAATAATTTTAAATTTTAAATTTAGTTTTTTATGCTAGTCTAACTACTACACTACTATTTAAAATTAAAATTTAATATAAATAAGTAATTATATTGTATAATAAATAACTTTTAACTTATATAATAAATAACTAATATTAATAAAACTTTTAATATAGTATATTAAAAATAAGTTACCTAAAATTAAAAAGCTCTTTAAAAAAAATTATAAAAAAGTTTTATAAAAGACCCGTAGAACTCCTTCTATTATAAAATATTAATAAAAAAGAAAAAAGTGTACTTTAACTTTTAAAGGAGGTAAAATATTTATATAAATAATTTACTATAATTTATAATTAGTATATTAAATATAGATTATAAAATTACTATATTAATTATTATAAAAAAATTATTATCTAGTATAGATAAAACTAATAATAATAATAAGTTTTTATGTCTAGTAGTTATTATAACTAACTAATATAATAATATTACTAAGATATATAATAATACTATAATATAGAGAATTATAGTAAAAAGTTATATTTTTAGCTTATAGATACTATTATTACGGCGGGTAGAGTAGGCAGAGACCTAATTAAAAAGAAAACTAGTAGTTATAAAACTAATAAAAACGCTAATAAGAATAGTAAAGATTATAAAATCTATTTTTACTATTAGTATAGTATTTTAGGTATATACCGTTTTAAAAAAAATAAAATAAAAGATTTTACTTAAGGAATAATTATACTAATAAATAAAGGTTTAAAATTTAATAATAGTACTATAAAAGCCTAACTCTACGTAAAAATTAGAGTAAGAAAGGAACTATAGTTTTAGCTTATAATAAAGCTTATAAACTTAATAATAAAATAGTTAAAAAGTAATTAAAGTATTTATAAATTAAATATTATACTTTTAAATAGATATATTTTAGCTAAAATATTTATTACTCTTATTTATTTAATATACTCTTTCCTAAAAAATAGTTACGTACTATAGTCTTTTTATAAATAAAATTTTTTTTATAACTAGTAGTATAGAACTTATTATAGATATATAACTAATTTTCTTATTTTTTAAATTTTTATTTATATAGTTATTATATATGTTTTTACGTTTATCTATAAGAGCTGTATTAACTTAGTATATACAACGTCCTTACTTAATATAAAGGTAGATAAAAATAGAGATACTATAACCTAAAATCTATTAAATATAAATTTTTTAAATTTTATAGCTAGTAAAGTAATAATTATAAAATAATAATAATATATTTATAAATTATTATTATTTTAGATAGACCTATAAGTAATTTTATTATTTTTACGTTTATCCGTAGGAGTTAAATTAACTTAGTATATACTACGTCCTTACTTAATGTAGAGATAGGTAAAAACAGAAACACTATAATCTAGAGCCTATTAAATATAAAAATTTTTAAATTTATAGCTAGTAGAGTAATAACTTAATAAATAACTTATTAAATAATAATTATAATAACGGCAACTTAACGTAACCTAATTAGTTATTGCTATTAGCAAAAGCCTATACCGTACACTAAAGGTTACTTAGTAGACTAATTATTAAATACTAGAATAAAGCTAACGTCGTAGATATAATAATAATAATAAAAAATTTTTAGACTTTAAGTATATAGTATTAATAAAAAGAAGAGAAAGCTACTATAGTTACTATTTTAAACGCCCTGTATATTAAACGCCCTATATACGGCCTATAGTTCTACCTAAAATAATAATAACTTATAAATACTCTATTACTATTCTATAGTTGTTACCCTACTATTGTTATAGCTACCGCCTAATAAGTTATCTATTAAGTTATTACTCTACCAGCTATAAAATTTAAAAAATCCTATATTTAATAGGCCCTAGGTTATAGCGCCTCTAATTTTTACCTACTTTTATATTATAAGTAAGGACGTAGCGTACACAAAGTTAATACAACTCCTATAAATAAACGTAAAAAAATAATAACAGCAAAGTAATAACTATAAAATAATAATAAAATATTTATAGATTCTTATTATTTTAAGTAAATCTATAAGTAGAACTATAGGCTATATATAGTATATTTAAATTACGTCTTTTTCTTTCTTTTATTCTATATAATACCTTCTAAAATATCTTCTTTTTCTTTTTCTTTAAATTATTATAGCTAAGAGGACTTTAAAGCCCGCTTTTAGGCGCCTAATAATTATAACTAATTCTAGCTAGTTAATAGTAATAATAGTAATAATAGTAATTTTAATTTTTATTAAAAATCTAGATAACTAGTAGGGCTATATTAAAAATTACCTAATACTAGAGTATTATTATAAGCTTATAGAGGAGGCTAGTTTATTTAGGGAACTATTTTTTTTTAATATTTTTAGTTTTAGGTTAATTACTATACAGCTCTTTATACTTATATATAAAATAATTTTTAACTTTAAGAACGTTTATAGTTTATACTTATACGGTAATATAATAAAACTAGTAAAATAATAACTTAAAAGTACTAAAGGCTTACTAAGTAAAATAGATAGTAATATATATTTAAGAATAAATAAAAAGGAATTTTTTAAAATAGCGTAAAAAAGATAGGCGTAGTTTAAAAAAAAAAAACCTTCTAAAAATAGTTAAAATTATTTATTTATACGCGTAGAAGTAGGATAGATAGTATATAATAAAAAAAGGGTATACTATAGTACTATAAGGTAGTTATATAAAACTATTAGAGGAGTTAGTAGTTATTTTAAAAATATTAAAAAATTCTATAAGGAGCGCTAGTAAAAAAGTTATTATAGTTATAAATTATTATAGTTACTATATAAGAAGTTTATAAAAATAAGTTAACGTTAATAATTACGTAGTAAAAGTTTAAATAACTAGTTTAGGAATGCGTAATATTACGGTAATAACTCTAGAAAAAAGGATAAATAATTTTATAAATAATTTTATAAATAAAACTATAAATAAAATTATAAATAAAACTATCGACCGAACTATAAGTTATATAATATATTTAAAATTACTAATATAGTAACTTTATATTTCTTTTATAAATAATATATATAAAGTTTAAAAATCTTTTATTATTATTATATTTTTAACGTTAGTATTCTTATATTTAATTATTAAGCTAAGTAATTTTTAGTATATAGTATAAACGTTTACTAATAGTAATAACTAGCTAAATTATATTAAAAACTATTTTAACTTTTATCTTTATATAGTATAACTAGTTAGTGTATTTAATAGTTTAAATTCTTTAGTTAATATTATTTTTAATTATAATTTAATTTTTATATACTTCTTTTTACTTTACTAAAATACTATTTTTAATTTTAATAATATTTATAAAGACTATAAAGTTTAATGTTACTTATATAAAAATATAAAAAAATTTATAAAAGAATAGTAAAAAAAGAATTATACCTTTTTATATATAATTAAATATAGTCGTAGCGGTAGTAGTAGTAGTAATAATAGTAATAATAGTAATATTTTAATAATAAAAAAAAAAATTTTTTAAAGCAGTAAAGAAAATAAAACTTTAGTAAAAAAAAACTTATTAAAATAATTAAAATTATATAAATATAAAAATTTCTTTTCTTAGAGTTATTACCGTAATATTATACGACTATAAATTAGCTATTTAAACTTCTACTATATTACGTAATTAATTAACTCTTAATAAACTTCTTACGTAGTAATTATAATAATTTATAACTATAATAACTTTTCTACTAGCACTCCCTATAGGACTCTTTAGTCTTTTTAAAATAATTACTAACTTCTCTAATAGTAAGCTTTTATAATTATTTTATAGTACTATAGCGGAATTTTTTTTTTACTATTTACTATTTATTTTAAAACTCTATTTTTACGCGTACGTATATCTCTGCGTTTAAATAATTTTAACTATTTTAATAAGCTTTTTTTACTAAAGGTTTACTTCCTTTACTGCTTTAAAAAAGTTTTTTTTTTATTATTAAGATACTACTACCGTTGCTATTATTACTATTTTTTACCTTAAATAAGAGAGTATAACTTTGTTTTTACTATTTTTTTATAAATTTTACTATATTTTTATATAGGTAAAATTAAATTTTATCTTTATAGGTATTATTAAGATTAAGAATTACGTTTTATTTAAATAAGAAAAAGTATATTAGGATTAAATCGGAATTAAAAATAATATTACCTAAAAAATTTTATAGCTTATTAAATAGACTAGCTAGTTGTACTACGTTAAGATAGAAATTAAGGTAGTTCTTAATATAACTTAACTAGTTATTACTATTAGTAAAAGCCTATACTATATATTATAAATTACTTAGCTTAATAGTCGGACGCTAGAACGCTAATATTATAGATATAATAATAATAATAATAAAAGATTTCTAAACTTTATATAGTATTTATAGAAAGAAGAAAAAGCTATTATATATATTATTTTAAACGCGCTATATATAGTCTATAATTTTATTTATAGTTCTATTTAAGATAATAATTAATAAATACTTTATTACTATTTTATAGTTATTACCCCGCCGTTATTATAGCTACTGTCTAATAAGTTATTTATTAAATTATTACTCTACTAGCTATAAAATTTAAAAAATTTTATATTTAATAGGCTCTAGGTTATGGCGCATTTATTTTTACCTACCTCTATATTAAGTAAGGACGTAGTATATACTAAATTAATATAGCTCCTACGGATAAACGTAAAGAAATATAAATATAGAAATATATATACGTATAAAAGTAATAAAAGTAATAAATATATAATATACTATAGCGCTATAAAGTCGTTATAGGAGTTTATTATTAAAAAATAAATAATTATTATAAGAAGACTAAAAGTTTTATAAAAAGTACTTCGCAATATTTTAATATTTTAATTATTATTAAAAAGTATAGAGGAAAAATAAGCTAAAAATTACTAGTTTCTAAAATTAAAAAATTAGGACTACGTATATAAAAGAAAGCGCTAAAGAGCTATATTATATAGATATAAAAGAAAAATAAATACTTTATTCTAATAAGTTTTATAAACTAGTAATATAAGTTTAAAAATATCTTTTTATAATATACTTCCTAATTAAATTAATTAAAATAGCTTAACTATTTAAGTAGTTTAACATTAATTCTTTTAAGCTTATAGAAGTAATAAAATTAATATTAAAAAATACTTTTTTATATAAATTTTTTAGTAGAAAGCGTTACTAAGTAATAGAGCTTTAAAATAAAAAACTAATTATAGTAACTACGCTAGCGTTTACTAATATAAATAGTATATATATAATCTTTTTACTAATTTTTTTTAAAATAATTTTTACTTTTATTTTACTTTTTATTATTATTTTTTTACTTTTTTATACCGTGTATACTATTTTATAACTTTTTTTTTATTTTTTTTAACAGCTTCTTAAGCTCCCTAATTATTATAAGTAAAGTAAGTTAGTAGTTTATATTACTACTACTATAGCTATAGTAAGCTATAACACTTTTTAAAATTTTTACTTTTTAAAATTTTTTTAAAATATTTAATTTTTAATTTTTTCCCTGAAAGACTTTACTAATTTTTATTTAATAGTTTTAAAAAGTAATAAATAATTTCTACTATAATTATAAGCTTAATAGCTGAAATTTAATTAAGTATAATTAGTATTTAATATATAATATATATTTAGTATACTAAAGTTAGTAAAGAGCTAATAGAATTTTATTTTTAGGTTTTAGCTTTTTATTTTATTTTATTTTTAAGCCTATAATTACGCTCTATAAAAAAATAAGTACTATTATTAAGTACGTAAATAATAACTAGTTAAGTAAAATAATAATACTATTTAGTCTTAATTAGAAATTTTTATACTATAACTAAAAATTTTTATACTATAATATCTAAAAGCACTTTTATTATTTTTATAAAAAGATATACTTCTATTATAAATTTAAAAAGATCTATCTACGTTTTTATTTTAAAAAAATCTATTTACTTTTTTATTTTAAAATATTTTATAGGCTCTTTAAGCTTAAAAAAATTTTTTTTCTTTTCTACTAGCTAATAAATTTAATAATTTTATTAATCCTACTTCTATATTACGCTTTTAAATAACTATTTAATAACTAGTCTAATAGTATATAATATTTTTATAAAAAGCTTAATACAATTAAAAAATTAAATAAACTTTTTAAATTATTAATTTTATTTTGTCTAGTTTCTTTATTTAATTTTTTTAGCTATAGGGTACTATTTACGCCCTCTTTAATTAAGCGCTTTTAAGTCTTATTAGGTTAAATTTAAAAAATAAATTATATTTTCTATAAACTAAGAGCTAATCTAGAAAATTTAAAAAAAATAAAAATAGTAAATAAATTATTTTTTATACTTTATTACACTGTAGAGATAAGAATAATATTAATAAAAAATATTTTAAACTTTTTAATTTATAGTTTTTTAAAGCTTTATCTATTCTTTTATATTAAAATTAATTAAGTTTTAAAACTATTATACAGCGTTTATATATATTTATATTACTAATAGATTATAAAATTAAAGTATATAATATCTTACTTCTAGTATTTATATAGTATTTTATTTAGTAAGAGTAATAAAAACTATTATAATATTAAAAAACTAAACTTGTATTATTAAATATATAAAAGTAGATATAGCTATAAACTAATATATATACTAATATTCTAATATTAAAAATTTAAAATAGTTATATACTTACTCTTATAGTCCTATTTATATTTAAAAAATTATTAAATATTATTAATTTTTTTGTAAACTACTGTATAGTAAAAAGTAAAAGGAGTTTATATATAAAAAAATATAATTTCATATTTTACTTTTTTTAATCTTTCCTAATATAGACCTTATATAATATAAAACTTAATAAATTATAAACCACTATTATATAAATAATTAAAATAGATAAGAATTTAGGTAGTAACCTTATAAATAATATATATAATAAAATTATTTTACGCTGTACTTATAATATTTAAAAGTTTAATAAACTAATTAAATTATAAAATTATTAAACTTTTTTATAAAGTTATAAATATAGGTTTTATAATTATATTATTATTTTAATTTTTTATTATAAAATTTTTTTAAGCGGTGCGATTTTAAATTATTATTATAAATAGTAGTTTAAAAGCTATTTATTATTTATTTTAATATATTCTACGCTTTATTATTATATAAATTTTTAAAATTTAGGTTTAGTAATTTTTTTTCTATATCTCTAAAATTTAATTACCTTTTAAATTTTTAAGAATACTAAGTTAAAAGGGTTTTATTTTATTTATTAGTTAGTATATTACTTATTTAAAAGTATTTAATTTTAAAACTTTTATTTAAATATTTTTAGTATAACTATATATTCTATATAGCTATATAGCGTAAATATAAAGGTATATATTTATTTTTATCTATAACTAGTCTAATTATTTACTAATTATTATAGAATATAGGCTACGTAGTTGTAAAATATTAAATAAATTTTTTAAAGAAGCACTTTAGAGCTATTAATTTATTATTTATATATTTAAGGGTAAGAAGCTCTATTTTAGTAGTTAATATTATAATAATAGTCTATTATACAACTTTTTAAATAATTACTATACTAAATAATATAATAATATAGCTATATAACAATTACTTATTTTTTAAATTATTTATAAATAATGCGTTTAAATTAATTATATATTTTAGGCCCTTATATATGCGATATTAGATTACCGAAAAGTAAAAATTATAAAAAAAATATAATTATATATTTTACTATCGTAAAGTGTTCTTTACTTAAATTAATTAAAAAATAAAAAAGTTTTAATATAGTAAATACTATATTTAGTTATATTATAATGATAATATAAAATATAAATTTAATAAATTATTAGTATATTTTAATTTTAGCCTTTATTACTTCTCTTTTAATTTTAACTAGCTCCTTTTATAGTAGAGGTATTAGTAAAATAAATATTAAATTAACTATTTTAGATTTTTTTATATTCTTTTTAATATATAAATTATAAATTAGTATAATTATTTATTTTCTTTAATTTTTAATTACTTATATTCTAAAATACTATTCTATAGTTTTACACTTCTTTATTTTATATATTTCTAAGAGCTTATTACGTAGTTTAAAAGCTTTTTACTAATAGGTTTTATAGTATAAGAGTAGAATATTATTTATATATAAAAGTATAATTATCTTATAATCTGTATTAAAAAATAAGTAAAGCTCTTTTTTTAAGTAAATAAGGCTAGGCTTAGCTAGAGTACTAAAAAATTTTTATATTATAGTATAGGTAAGTCGCGTAAGTTATATAAAACTTAATTAAGTTTTATATAGCTACCTTTTTATTTATAGCTATTAGATAGTTTATACTATATTAGGATTAAGATGTTAATTAGTATATTAAGAAACCTACTAATTATATTAAGCTATAAAATTTTTAACTTAAATTTTACTATAATTATTATAGTTATATAAAGTAAGTGTACTATTAATATTATAATATATATTAATAAAAGTATATTTTTTAATTAAAAATTACTTTTAATAATAAGGTCTTGGGGGGGGGGGGGGGGGGCCTAAATATAATTTATTTACGCCACAGGGGGGGGCCTAATTTTTTTTTATTTTCCCTTTACCTGCTTTTTTAACAAATTAAGAAAAAAGGTTTTTTTTTTTTTTTTTTTTTTTAAAATTTTTTTTTGTTCACCTAAACATTTATTGACCCTCTTTTTTTTTAATTAATATATAAATTTATAAAAAAAAAAATATTTTTTTTTTTTTAAAA
>JASEKS010000430.1:0-60390 GCA_030770415.1 Pleoardoris graminearum | reverse complement strand
ACTTTTACACCTATGCCCCTAGGGGCAGACACCTTTCCACCTTTGCCCCCGGGGGCAGACACCTTTTTCGCCCCTGGGGGCAACCTAACCCTACCTCAGTGGTACGGTTTAGGGACATAGTATACTAAAAACTATATAAAAATATTTAATATATTAAATATAGTACTATACGCTATAATAAATATAATAATAATATAATAGTATAGAACTAAATTTATTATATTATACTATATTAGCTATACTAAACTATATCTTACCCCTAGAGACTTACTTAGTTTTTATTCCTAGGTATAACCTAATCTAATATTAAATATTTATTTTAGAAATATAATATTATTATTAAATATATAGATTTATTATTTTATAATTTTATAATTTTATAACTTTATAATTTTATAATACTATAATTTTATAATTTTATAATTTTATAACTTTATAATTCTATAACTTTATAAACTCTATAATTCTATAAATTTTATAATTTTATAAATTTTATAGTTTTATAACTTTATAGCTTTATAATTTTATAAATATTATAATTTTATAAATACTATAACTCTATAAATACTATAATTTTATAAATATTATAACTTTATAAATATTATAATTTTATAAATACTATAATTTTATAAATACTATAACTTTATAAATACTATAACTCTATAAATACTATAATTTTATAAATACTATAACTTTATAAATATTATAATTTTATAAATACTATAACTCTATAAATACTATAATTTTATAAATATTATAATTTTATAAATATTATAACTTTATAAATATTATAATTTTATAAATACTATAATTTTATAAATATTATAATTTTATAAATACTATAACTCTATAAATATTATAATTTTATAAATACTATAATTCTATAAACACTATAACTCTATAACTTATAATTTATTTAATAGCTAAATAAAACCTAAAATTTTTTTATATAAATACTTATAGATCTATTTTTTAATTAAATATATAAAGTATAATAAATAATTTCTTTTAATATATAGTATAACTACTAAATAAACTATTAATATAAATATACTAATAAGTATAATATAATTACTAAGTAGTTAAAACTATTATTAGATTTAAAGTATTATCGGGATAAAACCTGTTTTTAGTATAAATAAAAATAAAAATACGTAGTATAAAATTAATAAATTAAAATACTAATATAATTTTATAGTATACTAGTTTAGTTATTAAATATATTAAAGTATACTATTTAATTAATTTTTAATTAAGAAGATTAACTCTATATAGTATTTATAGTAGTAAAAGTTAATATATAAAATTTTTTATTATTTTTAGTATACTAATATACGTTTCTACTTTTATAAGCCCCTATTATAAGTTAGTCTAGTAGAGAAAGTTTAATTTACTATAGTACCTACTAATATACTTATTTAAAAAGTATATAGTAGGATTTAAAAATAAGTAAAATAAATTAAATAAAGTGTATAGCTATTAAGGCACTTTTTTAAACTTTAGTTTTAGATATATTTTATATAGTTAATAGTAGTATTACTTAACTATTAATAATACTTATAAGTTAAATTAAAATTTAGTGCCCGTTAATAGCTTTATAAAATAATATATACTTAAAATCTAGAGTTAACTTATTATTAGTAATTTAAAAAAAAGAGTAAAGTAATAGAATAATATACGCTTATATTAAATTTAGTAAAAAAATTTAGTTTTATATAAATATTTACGTTTTTTTAAATTAATAAAAAAGTATAAGATATAAAATAGATCTAAGACTTACTTATAATATTTTTTTAGTAAGTATTCTTAACCTTTTAGTATACCTATTAATAATTACTAATTTTTTATAAAGTATATATATTTTAAATCTAAAAAAATCTAGTATATACTATATAATATCTAAGTATACTCTTTTAGTTATTAGTACTATAAAACTTAAAAAATCTTTATATAAAAATTATTACTATAATTTTAGTTTTTTTTTAATATTTTTAAAATTAATATTTAATTATATATTATATAGATAGTCTAGAAACGTAATAGATTTAAAAAGACTAATTTTTCTTAATATAATTAGACTACTTATAAGTTTTTATACTAACTTATAGTTTTTAATAAATTTTTATAAATAGTTATAAAAGGGTATACCTATTAGCTAAAACTTATAAGATAGAATTATAGCTTACTTAAATTTATTTAGTATATAAAACTAAGTATTTTATATAACTACTATATTAAAAGTACTAAAATTAGTAAAATAATTATAAAAATTTTTAATATAGGTCTAAAAAGTATTAAAAAAGTTTTAGTTATATTCTTTAAGGTAAAATATTAAATAAATAAGTATTTAAATTACCTATACGTATATTAGTAATACTTACTTAGTACACTAATAGGTATAAAATTAATTTTAAATTAGCTATAGCTAGAGTAATTAAATAGTTAACTAATATTACTATATATAAGTTTAAGATCTAGTTTATTCTTTTTATTAATATATTATATAGTAACCGGCAGGTTATTTTTATAGTTTAATATAAAAATTTTAAGTATTTCTATAGCTAGAGCGTATTAGTGTAAGTTAATAACTAATTTTAAAAAAAATAGACTTAATTATATAAAATACTAAAACTTACTAAGTTCTGCGTAAAATATATTTATAAAAAGTATTAATATTAGTTTTACTTAAAGTACTGTATTAGTTCGGTCTGTTATATAAGCTAATAAAAAAAATAAATTAGAGAAATATATAGTAGTAGGCTGGTTAGTATAGTAAAATAATAAAAAAAAAAAAAAAAGTAAAGGAATAATAAGACTCCTATAATTATAAAAAGGAAGAAAAAAAAAAGTAAAAAAGTAATAAGGCTCCTATAACTTAAATACCGGCTAAAAAGTCTTAATACCCCTTTTTATTTAGTATATACTATATATTATAGCAGAAACTATATAAGTATACTTAATAAATTAAATATAGTATAATATACTATAATAAATATAACTATAGTATAATAGTATATAATTAAATATATTTTATTATACTATATTAATTATATTAATATACTAAATTATATTACGTAAGCTATATTATTTATTTATATAAATTATACGCCTAACGCCTAACGCTTTTATTTTATACTCTTTATTACTTATTTTTTAACCTTTTTTACTAAAACTCTATACTACCTACTACTTACTAAATAAGTAAAAAAGATTAGAGTTAAAGGTATATATTTTTTTAAAAGCCCTCTTCTCTAAGTTACTTATATGGGTATATTTAGCTTTAACTACTTATATTACTAACTTTTTTACTTTTATTTATAATTTTTTTTTTATAGAGGTTTGCTACTCTATATTAAAGTTAAATTTAAGTTATTTTCTAATCTCCTTTTTTATTAAATTTATTTATACTATTATTATTATCTTTTTTTTATTACTATATTCTGTTTTTCTATTAGCTACTAAAAGAATTAAAAAATTAAATTAATTATTTAAAGTAGTAGTATTACGGGCGCTATAATTATAGTAATTAAAAATTAAAAGGACTTTATATATAGTACGTATTATATTAGTAGTTTAAGTAAATACTATTTTAATAAAAGTAGTAGGCGTACTATTACTAATAATATTACTTTTATCTAGTAATAGCTTTATAATTTTAGTTATAGTACCCCTTTAGTCTAAAGACTTAATATTAAAATTAACTTAATTTTAGTATTAAAATAACGCTAATAAAGCTTTAGTAATAATTAATAGCTTCTTTTTTTTTAAACCTTTTTAGGTAGCTTTTTATTATTTTTATAGTATAAGCGGTCGCGGTATTTAATAAGTTAATTATTAAAATATTTAAGCTTAACGCTATACTTTTTAAATAGAGTAGTATTAGATAGCGTAGATATAAAAGTACTAAAATAATTATTAACTAAATTTTTTACTATATAAGCGTTATATATTCTTACTATAAATAATTAAATAATAAAATAGAAATAGGACTATCTAAAATAAATAATACGCCTAATAGCTTAATACTAAATTAATAGAAAAGTAATAGGTAAAAAAATAATTATATATAAATATTACTTCTATAAGTTTAGTTCGCTATTTATTAAATAAAAAAGTATAATAATATTAATAAAGCTAATACTGTTTATTATAGTCTTACTAAAATTATTACTTATATTAGTAGCCTAAAAGAAGTATAGGGCGTTAAAAGCGTTAATAGTAGTTTTTTACTTTTTAATATTATTAGTAAATATAATTACTATTATATAAATTTTAAAATAACGCAGCGTAATAGTTACTAATATTTACTTTAATAAATAAAAATAAAAAATAATAGCCTTTTTAGACTAAATAATAATAATATTAGTAATTAGCGTATATAGGGCTTATATATATAGTAATATACTAGTAAATATAGTAAAATATTTATAAGTTTTAATAAGCTTTAATTATAAAATATTATTAGTAGGCGCCGGCTTTTAGTAAATACTAAAGGCTTAAAAAAATATAGAGAATATATTAGAACGTTTATTTTTAAATATTATATTAAACGCCTTTACTATATTTATATTAATATTAGTAAAAAACTTATAGAGAAATAAATAATTTTTATACTTATTAAATTACTTTTAAAATATACGTAGTTTAGGGTTAATATATATAGTTTTAGCCTTTATTTTAGCTTTACCTAAATAAAGTTAGCAGAAATAATAAAAAAATAAATAAAAAAAAAAAAAAAGAGGGAGTAGTAAAATTCTATTTAATTTTAAAGTCTTATTACTCTCTTTCTATTAATATATTATAGTTATGTTAAACTTACTAGTAGTTTTTATCTTTATCTTTTTTAAATATTTAATAGGGTAGACTAAAGATTATTACTTAGATTTCTTAATAGCCTTTTTTTTACCCTTAACTAATAGTTTAGTTAGTACTAGTACTATTTATATATACTTATAGGGGTTACTGTTCTTAATAATTTTTTTATACTTATTACTAGTTATTATAGGTTTATTATCTAAATCTTTATCTAATTTTAAACTAGAGTTTTTATTAGCGCTTTTTATAGATTTATTAATTTTACCTATATTTATTAGCTTGTTAAACTATTCCTTTATTACCTTAATAAAGTGTACGTTACCTAAAAAATAAAATTCTAAATAAGTTATTATACTAGTAAAAATATAAACTATTTGTCTATTAAGTAAAATAATATTTTTTATTAACTTATAATTTATTATATTTAGTTTTAACTTATAAATAAAAGTATACTTATTATAAAAATGCTACTACTTATTTTTAAAATAGTATATAAGGTACACTTTACGAGATAATAGTATAAACTATTTAAGTAAATAAACTTAAGTGCTATTATATTTATAATAGAAAACTTTATACTCTAAATAATAATTATATTTTAGTATAATTACTTTATATATAAAATACTATATAATACTAATAGTAGTATAGTCTTTACTTAATTTTAAAAATACTTAGTAGTATACAACAGTAGTTAGGCGAAGAGGAATATAATTAAAAAAGTAAGTATTAGTATATAAATTCTTACACTTATTAATACTAAGATTTATATTAATATAGTTATTATTATTTAAATTATAAATTATATTAAATTATTTAGTAAGATCGTCGTAGCTTTAAAAAATTAAAATAGCTATTATTAAAACTATAAAATAGGCCCCTACTAATAAAAAATAAAATTAGTTATAGAGTATATTACTAATTATTTTAATTATATAGGACTCGTCGCTAATAAAAAGATTTATATAATTAATAAGGTTAATAGAATACTCTAAAATAAATATATTAAAATTTAAACTATCTAAATTTACGTTATATTTAGTTACGTAGTATTCTTTTAACTATTTTTTTTATATATAGTACTTATAACGTATAATACTAAATAGGTAATTTATAATAATTATTATATATAAGGTAAACTTATCTACTAGATTTAATAATAAATATTTAGTATATAATGTATCTAGCTTAATTTTATACTTTAATAATAAATAACTAAAGGCGTAATTAATATTTTTTTTTCGCAAATAATACTTTATAATTTATAATATATTACTAGCAGCTTTCTAAAACTTATAAACTATTTAGTATATAAAATATAGTAAATACTATTAGATATTAATTTTTAAGTTTAGTATTACTTTTATAGTATTAATATCCTTTACGTCTATTATAGCTTATATATATTTCTTTTTAGTATTTAGATTTTAAGAGATAGTTAGCTAATATTAAAGTATATAAAGGGGGAGAGGGGAGTAAAATAGTAAAACTCTAAATAATAATAAAAAAATTTTATTACCCCCTATTAGAAACTCTAAAAATATATATTATAGTATACTAATTTACTATATACGTATAATATAACTAAAAATATAAAAAATATTTTTTTAATTTTAGTACTATTTATTATTATAGTATCTTTTTAGTATTTTTTATACTTTAGTTTTTTATTTTACTTTTAGTTATTTTTTTATACTTTTACTTAGGCTATAGTATTTTTAATAGCTATATTAATTTTATTTATTTTTTAGAGAATTTTAACAGCGCCTATTATTTATAGCTAAATTAGGTATTTTATAATATTTTATTTAGGTAGTACGAAGACTAAACGCGACTTTACCTATATATATATAAGTAATTTCTAATAGTTTTTAGGCTATATTATAGAGGTTATACTATCTATTAACTATTTAAGCTTCTTATACTTTTTTTTTATTCGTATAAGCTATTCTATATTAAATAGTTTATATAGTTAGTATTATTTTTATAATAATTTTTTTATTAAATCTTTCGCGTAGTTAGCTTAGTATAGAATAATAATATCTAATTTTAATTTAATAGTCCTCGCAACTTTAGCGGAGAGATTTATAAATTTAATATTTAAATTATTTATAAACTTTACCTACTTTACAGCTATATATTTTAGATAAATAAAATTAGTATTATTAAATATAAATATATTATTTAGATAAAAAATATTTAATAATTTAATTTTATACTATTTTGCGCACTTCTTAAGCACTTTACTTATAAAGTATAATATAGACTTAAATACTACTACTAAATCTATATAGTTTACGTTATAACTACTTAGGTTTATTATAAAATTTTTTTAAAAAACTCTATATACGTTTTAATTTACTTATATTTTTAGTAGTATAGGTTTTTTTATATTTATTTTATTCTAGTCTATTACTTTATAGAGGTAATCTCCTCTAATTATATACTTTTAACTTTTTTTATTAATATACGTCTAACGCTACTACGGGTTCTATTTTTAAAATAGTATAGATTTTATATTACTACTCTTTATTAAAAATTATTTATATAGCTAATATACTAATACTAACTTTTTAGTTAGTTTTTAGACTTTTTCTTTAAAAAAGTCCTTTTAGTAACCTATTAATTTATTTTTTATAAGCTTATCTACGTCTTACTCTTTTTTAGTAATAATAGTAATAGTAAACTTATCCTCTATTTAAATATTTATATTAAAAATAGTATCTTTATATTCTTTTATTTTATAATATTCTTTTTTTTAACGCTCTTTATTATAATACTCTTTTAATTTACTATTAGAGTATTTATTTTTACTAAATTTATTAATATTTATAAACTTATTTAAAATATTAGTATATAGCTCTTTAATTACGGCGTTGTTATTACTATTAATAAATTTAAGTTTATTAGCTATAAGCTTTATATATTTTTTTAGTCTATCTTTTACCGTATTATATATTTTTACGTTATTATTCTTAATAATATTTAAAGCTTTAGTAATTTTAACTCTATTATTATACTTTTTATACTTAATAGCGGTATTAATCTAGTAATATTTAATATAATAAAGTTCTAAACTATTAAATTTTATATTTAAAAAAGTAAGCGTAATATTATTAATAATCCCTTTATTATCCTTAAATAATTTAAGTTAGTAACGCACTTTACGCTAAGGTTTTTACTTATAGTATAAAAATTACTTATACTATTTTACTCTAGATATATTAGTAAAACGGATATTTTTTTTTTTAAAAAATATATTTAAAAACTTAAAGAGTAGGACTACGTAATCTAAATATAGGCTAAATAAAAGATTTTTATTATAAATAAGTAATATAGACTTAGCGATATAAATATTATATAAGTAATAAATAGTATATAAAATAATTTTTTTCTTACTTAAAAACTTTTAATCTTAATTTAAAAAAAAATATATTTTATTTAGTAACGCTACGATCTTAAAATTAAATAAAAAATTTCTTATAGGTAAAAGATAATTACTCTTACCCCTCTATATAGAATTACTTACCCCTTATTTAATAATATATAAAAAAATTTTTATAATTTTATTAACTAACTTTAACTTTATAATATCAGTAACTAGAATATTTAAAAAAATAATAATATTTTTTTTATTTAGCTTTTAGTTTTTTTTTTTTAAAATACTATTTATCTATTAATTAGTCTGCAGGAAGGGCGTATTTAAAATTATAATAAAAGCGTCTATAAAAGATACTATAAACTCTTTATTAAACTTTTTAAAATTAAGTACTATATACTTGGACGGGATAGGCGTAATAGGTAAAAAAAAATTTTTTATAGTATTATACTATTATATAAACTAATTTAGAAGAGGACTATAACTATTTTTAAAAAAAAGAGCCGTAAAACCTTTTAAGCTATAAAATAGTTAAAAATAAAAGCTAAAAAAAAAAAGTAGGAGTAGTAAAACTTTAATAAAGTATAGAGTTTTACTGCCCTTACTCTTAGAGGATAATTTTACCTACTTACTTTACCTATTTTTATAGTAATTATTAAAATACTTCTAAAAAAAAATAAATTATAAATTTAACTAACTTCCTATTACGCTAAAAAAATATAAGTAAAATTTAAAAAAAAGTTTTTTATCTTATTTAAAAAATCCTGCTATAATACGCGTATTTTTTTTTTTTTTTTATATTTATATCTAAAGAATTAAAGAATAGTGTTAAACAGATTAGTAGTTTTAATAAAAAAAAATAGTTAAAAAAAGGTATAAAAACTTTTTATAAGGCCTTAATAGCTACTAAATTAAGTATTAATAATTTTTAGCTAAAGTAACTATTTCTGTTAGAAGAACCTAGTAAAAGAAAAAGGGGGGGTAGTAAGACTTTATAGAAGTTAGCGCCCTAGCTTTTATTATAGTAGAGTAAAATTTTAGTAATTACTATTAAATAAAATATAACGCGCGCAACTAGCGTAGTATTTAAAATAAATAATTTTAAATATAATTTATAGATAAAGAACTTATACTTTACCTATACGTAATTATATAACTAAATAAATTATAGGTAGCTGTTTAGGAGTAAAAAAAATAAAATTATTATAAATAAAAAGTTAGTATTATAAGTTAAAGTAAATTTAGTAAGTAGAAACTTTTATAAGCTAGTACTACTAAGCTAAAGTTTAGCTAGCGCTAGTGTCTAGAGGTTTTACTATTTTTTTTTACTTTTAGTTACCTATATATTTCTTTTATACTTCTTTATATTATATATTTATAATTATAACTTTAGAGTTATTATTACTATATTCTATAGATTTTAATTAATATTTACTTTACTAGTATTACTAAGCTAAAGTTTAGCCGGCGTTAGCGTTTAGAGGTTTTACTATTTTTTTTTTACTTTTAGTTACCTATATATTCCTTTTATACTTTTTTATATTATATACTTATAGTTATAACCCTAAAGTTATTATTATTATATTTTATAGATCTTAATTAATACCTACTTTAAATATTCCCCTTCTTTTTCTACCCTTAAATATCTTTACTTTTTTATATATTTTAGTATCTAGCGCTCTAGGGTATAGAGAAGCGATTATTAAGTATATAATATAGCAAGACTTTAAAAATTAAGCTAAATAGTCTTTACTATATAGACTGCGTAGAAAGAGTTTATAGAAATTAAATATAATCTTATAGTTTAGCAGTAAAAATAGTAAATTATATATTTTTTTTTATATTTAAGTTTACGTTACTATACGCGGGTAATAAGTATAAATAACTTTTTTATAAGTTTTTATATCTATCTTTTCTACGTACGCGCACTACTTTTATAAATTTTAGTATTTATTTTTTTTACGCGTATACGCTGTCTCTCTTATAAATATATATAAAAACTTATTTTAAAATTATACTATAAATTTTTATAAATATCTATTTTAGTACTATACCTACGCCTATATATTTTTTTATTTTTTTTTTTTAGGTTTCTCCGCCGCCTATAAATCTTAATTAATATTTATTTTAGATATTTCCCCCCCCCCTACGGCGCCTATAAAAATCTAGTAAATATTTTTTAAACTACTATACTATAAAAAGTAAGTAATAGAAATATAGAGTTCTAAATAAAAAAATAGTAAAAGTTTAAATAGACTTTAAATACTTAACTAAATATTATATTATAAAAATAAGTATTTTCTAACTACTTTTTTTAGTCTATAGGGGAATAGTATTAATATAGATAAAGTACTTTACTACGTATAAAGGATAAGAATATATAAAAATATATATTCTTTTTTTACTACTATTTTTAATTATAGCGGTTTAGGTGCCGCTATTTAAATATATAAATATTTTAAAATATATTTTAAATATACTACTTATATAAGTAACAGGCGCGACTCTATTATAAATTTTATAATATTTTTTTTAGGTTTACCCGTCTACTTAGCCGTATAAAAGTAATTTTTTTAAATTTTTAGACTCCCTACTACTAAAGTGTAAAATTAATATAAAAAAAAAAGATAGAATTAAAAAGAGTAAATATATATTACCTAGTTTAGCACGTAGAAATAACTATAATAAAAATTACTATTATTTTAGAATTTTTATTATAGTTACTAGTATACGCTATAACTCTTTTAAATTATATTTATAACGGCTTAAAAAGTATTATATATTTATTACCCTAGTTATATAAAAGTTATATAAAGTTTTTTTTAAACTCTTTACTACTAAAGATATAGGAGAAAAAGGCGGTAGAGAAGTAGGTATAAATTTTTTAGTTATTATTTTTAGTTTACTATTCTTTTAACTATTTTAAAAGTAATTAATATAAAACTACTATATACTTATTTAAAAACTACTTTTAGAGTCTAGCTTAGCCCCTTACGCTATAGGGCCCTAATTATATTATTTTTAGTATTACGGCCGGCGCCTTTAATTATAAAATTAAAAGTAAATATTTTTTTAAATTATTATACTATAAGAGTAGTAGTGGGATCGTATATAACTATAAATAAAGGGGTAATAGGTTTATATAGATATTAGTCGCCCTAGTATAAAAATATATATAGGTTTTAGGTATTTTACTTTTAAATAGTATATTTTTCTATTACTACGTTTTAGTATAGTAAGGCTTTAGGTCCTACTATATATATAGGTTTTTTTTAAAATTAATTTTAGACCTCTTAAATACTTATAAATTATTTTTTTTATTTATTTTAAATTTTCTCCGCGTATATATAGTTTTACTAAATTAATTTTTAGACTTTTTTAGTACTTATATACTTATTTTATTTATTTTAAATATTTTCTGCGCATATAGGTTTTATTAAAATAAATTTTAAAATCTCTTACCCTTTTAGTACCTATATATAGTTATTAATATAATTTTTAAATACTTTTTACGTATATAAACTTTTACTAAATTAATTTTAAACCTTTCTAGTATCTATATTTAGTTTTTTTATTTATTTTTAGGCGTTTTCTGTATATATAGGTTATATTTAAATAGATTCTAAATCTCCTCCCCCCTAGTACCTATATCTTATTATTTACGTTATTTTTAAACGCTTTTTATATATATAGAGTTTTATTAAATTAATTTTAGACTACTATACACTAAATAGTAGATAATAAAAAAATATAATTTTAAATAAAGAGGTAAAGGGTTTATATAGACTTAGGGTATTTAGCGTAAAATAATAATAATAAATATTATTAATTATATTATAGAGTCTTATTACCTCTATTTTACTTTTTTTAGTATTTATAGTTATTATTAATATTTTTAGCACTTTACTTATTTTAAACCTAATTAATTTTATATATATATTAACCGTATATATATAAGTTTTTTAGCTTATTATTAACTTTTCTATCTCTTATATTTTATTTATTATAATTTCTCTTTATCTATATCTAATATTACTAATAGGAGTATAGAATTAACTAGTTTAGTTATAAGTCTATCTATATTAGTATTAAATTTTATTTAGTTACTAAGTGTTTAATTTATATATTTTTTAGACCTTAGTACATATTTTATTTTTAATATTTATATTAGTATAACTATTAGCGAGTAGAATTTTTTTATTTAATATATTAGCCTTTAGTATTTCTTTATATAACTATTTTTTTACTTTATATATAGCGTATAGTATTAGAAGTTACCTAAGTTTTTTTTTACTTTATTATTTACGGCGTTTTCTTTTATAGTTTATACTATTACTTTTTTTCTTTTATATATATTTAAAAACGTACTATTTTTAGGCTTTTTTATTTTTACGTAGTATAATATATTCCTATAGTCTTAATATAGCTTTAATAAAATTTATAAATATTACTACTACTAGAGGTTTATTTTCTTTTATAAATTATACTATAATAGGTTAAGTCGGGTTTATATTAATAGTAGCTAATAGTTATTACTTAAATTTAGTTTCTCTCTCTATATGCTGTAGATATTTTTTAAAATTTAATAAAATAGTTTTTTTCTCTACTATACTCTTATTATTATTATAGTCCTGTTTATATATACTCTTATAATATTATTACTAGAGTTAAAAAATTCTATTTAGGCCTAAGCTATTCTATTTATATTTATTAATATTATATATATTATAGTTATTTTATATTTAATACTAATACCTATAATACTCTAAAGACTATTTCTAAACTAAAGACAGGGTTTCTTATACTATTAATAAAGGATTATAGTTATTACTATTAAAATTAGAAATAAAAGTAGTATAGGGCGTATAGGGTCTAAAGTAAATATATTTTATTATATTATACTATTATATACGATCCCTATATTAGTAAGTAATATAAATAAGTATAGTTATACTAGACTTATTTATAGTTACTATCGCCCTTTTTAAATTTAAAGTTACTATTCTATTTAATACGCTGCGTATTAAAATAATACTTAAAAAAGTTTAACTATACTTTTATACCTATAAGTGCTGTTAGTAACTTATTTTATAATAAAAAAAGAGACTATTTACTAGTATTTTTTAGAGTAGTAAGTAATATTTAATTAGTATTATATACTTTTTTAATACTACCTTTTAGTCTACTACATTTATACTTATAATTAATTATACTCTTATTAGAATTAGCGTTTATAGTTAATAATAGATTAATATAGTAGTAATAAATAAATTATAGTAATATTAGTAATTTTAATATATTTTTTTTACTAGTATACGTCTATATACCGCTATTTATATAATTTTATAATTTATATATAGTATATACTATATAACGTTAATAAAATTACTTAATAATATAAATAATAATTTCTCTATTAAATAATAATCTAAATAAGAGAAAGTTTAAAAATATAGTTTTTATATATAAATAGTTACTATTATAGGTAAAATAAATATTATATATAGTATAATTATATATATTTATATTAAAATATTATAGTCTACTATACTAGATTTTTTTAATATATTACTTATTTTATTATTTTTAGAGACTATAGAATCGTATATCTATCTTTATTTAAAAGGATCTAGCTAGTTATTATCTTTTTTTTTATTATTACTTAGATACTTCTACTATTCTTAAAACTTAATATAAAATTTACTAATATAGTTTTAAATTATTAGTAAAAATTTAAGTTCTTTAGAATTAGTAAGCAGAAATAGATATATAGTTATAAGGCCTTAATTATTTTAAATAAATATATAATAACGCTAGAGTAGTTTTTAGAGTTTAAATACTATAAGTTCCTTTTTATCTTCTATAATTTTTTAAAATATCTTTTAATTTAATAGAGTAATACGGGGAAATATCTACTTAATTTATTATAAATTATTTTATACTACCCTTTTAGCTTATATACTTTAGAAGTTTATTTTTCTATTAATACTAATAAGTTCTAATACCCTAGTCTTAGAGTAGTATAATATTATTTAAATATATATACTAATAAATTTAAAAAGAAAGTCCTAGTAATTACTATATACTAATAATAGTATTTTATTCTTAAGTATAGTCTAAAAAATTTTAAAATAAAATAAAACTACCTGTATTTATAAGGTATTCTTTAACTAGTATAAATTATCTTTATAAAAAGTAAAGAGGGGTATAATCTAGTCTTACTATATATAATCTATAAATAAAGTAAAAAAAAGTATTTATTTACTATTTTATTACTTAGTAGTTTTAAAATAGTTTATATTAAAATAATTTTAAACTACGTCTAATATACTAAAAAAAATAAGTAAAGTAGTACTATAGGTATATAAATCTTTTATACCTATTTTATAAAAAAAAGATTTAAGATTCTTTTAGTTAGAGGCTTTAGTATATTTAAGCTATTTCTAACTAATTATTTCCTAAATATATAGATTATACGTATATACAGCCTATATAGCTAAAAAAAAAAAAAACTTCTACTATATATTTTATTTAGTTATATTTTTACTAAATTCTAGAATACACTCTATTATATAATATATAAAATTAAACTAAAGAGCTTTATTAGTACGTATTATATAAAGAAAGTATTAATATTTAGATTTTTATAGTACGTAGTAGTATACATTTAAATATAAATATTTATTAAAATAAAATTTTAAAATAGTTTTATTTTATATTCTAAAATAGAAAGATATCTAGACTATACTAAACTTTTTAATTAAAGTAGTAAATTTAAAACCTTATTGCTTTTAGGGTTATATTATATTCTTATACGTAGGAGTTATAGTAGTATTTATATTTTTTAGTTTAAATATATAGGGTTTCTGATACTCTTTACCTATTATAAGTAATAAAATACTATTAAGGTCTTTATAGTTAAGTACAAAACGTAGTATATAAATAAATATAATTATATTAATATAATTAACTTCCTACTCTTTTATACTAGGATTTATATAATAGGCGATAGTTATAATTAATTCTAAGGCTACTAGCTAGTAGTTATATTTAGTTATATAAAACTTATTTATATTATAGGTAAATAAAACCTAAAATATATAATATTTACTATCTATTTTAGATTATATAAAGTAGTATTTACTACTAATTCTAATTAGAGCTAAAACTTTTTATAATTAATTAAGATAAAGTTAGAGCTTTTAGCGATTAAAATATAATATACTATAAGTTTTATTTAATAAGATTATATAGATTCTATTCTTAGAAAGCTTAATTTAGTTAAGTAACTATTTTATTTATATAGTAGTATATTTAGTACGTCTAAACTTACTAAATTTAAATATATTAAGTAGTTTTTATATAACACCGAGGACCTTATAGAATAGATTATTAAAAAGACTATATTCTTAAATAGAAGCGTACAGAATCTCTTTAGTAATATTATAAACTTTTATATATATAATTTTATTTTAGTAAAATATATTAAAATAAATAAGTTTAAGTTTAGCGGAACTAGTATTAGTACTAGTAAATATATAAAAGTAAGACTTATTATAATAATTAGTATAACTATAATTAAAAAAAAATACCTACTACTTAAGGTATTATATTTTATAAAGAGTTATAGTGCCTAATACTATTAAGCCTATTTAGATACTAAGATCCTAGTAAAAGTAAGTAGGGTTAAAAAAAATTTAGTTCTAGTTCGTCTTAATAAACTTTTTTAATATAATATAATATTTAGTAAATATTTTAAATCTATTAAACTTAAAAAGTTTAAGGTTATACTATAAAAATATAAGAACAGAGTTACTAAAAATATTACTTAAAATATTAGTATCTAAAATAGTAACACTTTAAGCTAGTTTTACTAAATAGTTTTAAAATAGTTTTAAAATCTACTTCGGAATATTATAGTAAGTGTTAATTTAATTTTTTTTAAAAGTATAGAACTAAGCAGTCTCGCGTTTTATATATAAATTTATTTTAATATACGTAAAACTAATAGGGTAATATCTAAAACTAGTTAAGTTATATATACTTTATAAGGCAGGTAGGATAACTATATTTATTTAAATAGTAAGTGCTTTATTATTAATATACTAAAAGTGGGCCGATATAACGCAGCCTAAGAATATTTTATATTTTATAAAAAAATTAGGCTAAAATATATAATAATAGAAGCTATTACACAGTCTAAATAATATATTTTAGTAATATTATAAGTTTACTAGTAAAAATAAAACGTATTAATTACTAGTAAACCCTTTAGAAAATACTAGTAAAAAAAATATAAAAAAATTATATTTAAAAATACTAAGATTACTAAGTAAGAATATAATACTATTATAATTAAATTATTAGAAAAGTTTATAAAGCCTATTACTTACTTTTAAGAACTTAGCTTCTAAGCAATCGAGGCTAAGAAAAAATTAAAATTTAAATTTAAAATTAGCTATACTAGTTAGAGATTTAGTCTAGTTTTTAAAATTATAAGTTATAGCGTAAGAATAATAGGCTAAGATATATAGTAATACTAAGGGTTAGAATTAAACTATTATAATAGGTATAAATATAGATATAAAACTATTTATTTATTATATTTAAGTATATAAATAATTACTAATATTTTAAGGATATAAGCTATAATTATATATTATAGTAATATACTATTAAATTATACGCAAAATTAATTAGTTACTAATAAAAATTAAACTAGCTAAATAAATTATAAAAACGTTATTATAATATTAAAAAAAAAAAAATAGGGGGGAATAGGAGCAGTAAGACCCTAGGTAAAAAAGTAGAGTTTTATTACTCTACCCCCGCTATGCTATAGGCGTAGAGATTATTATACTAATTAAAAAATACTTACGTATATTTAACTAAGCTAATAGTTTATTATTATTATTATTATTATTATTAAAGCTTTTAATTTTATAAATTTTATCGCTTTTAGTTTTAACGTAATTATTAATAAATACTAAGTTCTAAGAGTTCTTAAATAGTAATAGTAGAAATAAATCTAAAAAAATCTATTATAAAATATTAACTAACTCTAATAGTAAGAGAAGTTTAGTTACTAATATAAAAATCTTATTTAGTAAATCTATTTAATAATCTAGATTCTAAGAGCTATTTATATTTTTAAAAAATAATTTAAAATTACTAGTAGTTTCTATATTAAAATTAGGTAGTATAAAATCTTTAAAATAGGGTATAGGACTATAAAGTTATAAAGAATCTACGCTAATATTATTAATAGTTTTTTTAATAAAAAATAGGCCTAATCTATTAATTAGTTTACTTAGGTTTAAAGTAACTAACGCGGTCTATAGAGAGTATTTTAAATAAATAATAATTTACGCGTTTAGTAAATATAGTACTTATACTCTATTAGCGTTACTATAAGACTTTTATAATTATATAATAAGTAATAATTACTCTATAAGTAAAATTTATAAAGGCCGAATAGAAATTATAGGACGTAAATATATAAAAATAAACTATAGAGGTATAGGTAATATAGCGTTTAATATTATAGGTACCTCTATAATAGATATATAATCTCGTATATATCCTAATAATAATAATTATACCTATTATAGTTAAAAGAATAGTTATATATAAGCTATAAATACGTAAAATACTTAAGTATAAACTACTAAAAACTATAAATTAGTATTTAAAAATACAGGCAGTACTTTTAAAAATAGTAAAAATAAATAAAATTTTATATAATCTATTTTAGTAATAGAAGTAGAGCTAGTTAGATTTTTTAGTTAAAATAAAAGTAAAAATAATATTAATAATACTTTAATAAAGAAAACACTAGCGCTTTTTTAAATACTTATTAAGTAGTATTAGATTTCCGACTAGACTCTTATTTATAAGTAAGCTTTTCTTTAGTAGATAGATTAAGCTTTAAAAGTATATTATAATATAAGTATTTAATATAATATAACTATACTAAATAGATATATATTATAAAGAGAAGTATATAAAGCTGTCTAAGAGAAAAGAAGCTAAAATAATAAAAGTTCCCCTACGCATAATTATAGTAGTTTATAGTTTCTATTAACTACTATATATATAGTTATAATAGTCTATAACTTCTATTAGCTACTATGTATATAGTTATAATAGTTTATAACTTTTATTAGCTACTACGTATATAGTTATAATAGTTTATAGTTCCTATTAGCTACTACGCGTATAATTATAATAGTTTATAACTTTTATTAGCTACTACGTATATAATTATAATAGCCTATAGCTCTTATTAGTTACTATATATATAGTTATAATAGTTTATAGCTTCTATTAACTACTACGTACACGGTTATAATAGCCTATAATTCCTATTAGTTAAAAAAAAAAGGTAGTAAAACCCTATTATATTAAAGTCTAGTAGTTATAAATATCTAGATTTAAAGTATAAAGGGTACTATTATAATAAGTATAAAAATATATTTTAAAATAAAAGTATAGAAATATAAAATTATATTTAATAAAAAGCTAATTATAAAAAAATAAAGTTTATATACTACTAAATACTATATTAAAATAATATTATTTTTATTATATTTATTATTTTAATAATTTTAATTATTTCTATTATATAGCTTATAAATAATAACTTTTTTTTTACTATTAATAATTATTTTATTTTTATTTTTAAATAAAAATAAACTATAAAACATCTTACTAAAAACTAGTTAGATTAAATATATTATAGTAAAAATTAAAAAAGTAGTAATAAATAATTATTTAAATTTTATTTTTACTTATACTAGTTCTAGTTTTAAAACTTATAAAATTTTTAAAATTTTTATTATTTAATTACTATAAAAATTATATACTTATAAAATTAGTTTTTATACTATTATTTTTTTCTATAAAAAGAAACTTTAAAAAAAAAACTAAGTATATAAAAAACTAAAAATTATTTAATAATAATATTTTTACTTAACTAGTAATTAGTATTTTATATTTTACTAAATTAGTTTATATTTAATTTTATAAAAATATTACTATATCTATCTTTAAATATATATAATAGAGTAGTAGCTAATTTATATATAATATATAAACTAAAGCGTCTAAATAATAAATATAAAATTTATATAATATATTATATAAAGAAAAGTAAAGTATAATACTAAAACACTAGTCTAAAAAAGGTATAAGTAAAAA
Organism: Pleoardoris graminearum; assembly: GCA_030770415.1. Classification (NCBI taxonomy): domain Eukaryota; kingdom Fungi; phylum Ascomycota; class Dothideomycetes; order Pleosporales; family Didymosphaeriaceae; genus Pleoardoris; species Pleoardoris graminearum. The sequence continues at coordinate 40,997 of JASEKS010000430.1, read as the reverse complement.
AAAGTTATTTTTTTAAATATAATTATAAAAATAAGCGTATATAAAAATTTTAAAAAATATTTTATTTTACGTTAGTATAGTACTCTATATATAATATATAATTAAAAAAACTATTATATTAAAAATATATATAAGAGACTATTATTATTTTATAAAGATTATTAAGTTTTAAAAAATAAATTTAATAGTATAATTTTTATTTTATTATTATAATTATTACTAATAATTTAGTAAAGAGGTATATAATTATTATATAATTACTAGACGAGATATAAGTAAATTTTATATATAGATATTAATAAGATAAAATAGTTTTAATTTAAATATATATATAAGCGCGATAAAGAGTTAAAAGAGTAATATTAAGTAAAAGAGCTAGCTAGTAAATATTAATATAAAAACTACTTTTTAATTTACTACTTATTACTAAATTTTTTAAACTTTATCTAAAACTAAAACTACTAGCGCCCTTAACTATTTTAATTAATATTACGACCTACCTATATCTTTAAAATACCTATAATTTAAAATTTTAATTAATTTTTAACTACTCTATAAGCCTATTATATTAAATTTTTATTTTTATAATATTTTATTTTATTTTTTTAACTAACGCTACTTTATAAACTCTTTTTATAAATCTACGCTTTATAAAGTAAAATTAATTTATCTATTATTTTTAATTTTTCTTTAATTATTACCGCAGCTATCTATAGGCTAAAATTAATAACTTAAAAATTTTTTTTAAATATATATACTACGTATCTTTTTACTGTTATATATCTTCTTTACTACTAGCTATTCTTATTTATAACTCTAGCCTTTCTTTTAAAATCCGTATTAAAGTGTAAAAATTTTTATATAATTACTAGGATTTAGCGCGCGACTTATTGGGTAATTAATTTCCCTTCTCGATATTATCGCCACTTTCCCCCGTACCCCGGAACCAATCCTGCCCTGGAAACTAGTCCAATCGCCCTCGAGCTGGTCTATCGCCTTAAAAACCCCGTCTGAAACGTGCCCAGCGGTCCGAAACCACCCAATCACCGCCAAAGTTGACCAATGTCTTCCCAGTGCACCACACCCACCTCTGCCAACATTCTAACCTAATAAGTTACTCTCCAAGCTTCGATACTCAAGGATTTCGAAAGCAAACCGCTCTGCGAGTTGCGTTCTCCTCTCTTGTGGTCTCCGGAAATTTGAGGTCTCGCTATTTTCGTTCCTCCGCCCTAGTGACTGTCCCTAGGCGCACGTTTCTGCATTAGCTCTACCTCCAAGAGAGACATGTTCGTAACCCTCGCCGCTGATGTTTGCATGATGAGAGAGGTGAACGCACTGAAACCGTTGGATAGATGTCATGTGCAAGCAAGCTTTACTATTGCCGAGCCGCCGACCCCTAAGAGGCGGTAATCAGGCGAGCATTTATGTCCAACACCAACTCTCAGAAACGAGGTGATAGTGAGATCAAATCAACGCCTTGTAGATATCATTTATAGTCTGTACCTTTCTCAACGCTATCATATTTACTAGAATGCCAGCCTCCTTTTAGTGTCTGGTTCTCTCATGAGATAGCAATTCTCTTAAGCAGTTTCAACCTCATTCCACTCGAACTTTCCGAAAAACTTCTCTGCTGCCAGTTTACTTGCCTTGACTACCTCACAAGCCCACTTCCCCATCTCAGTCTCGTACCCACCGATGCTCTCTTCAGTGATGCCTCTCAGAATGGCCTCGAGAAGAATGTTAACGTCACGTAAAGCACTAACGGCGCCTAGTCCAGCAGTCGGCGGAAGTGGGTGAGCAGCATCCCCTATCAGTGTGATTCGTGCCGATGGTTTCCAAGCAGGTATCTCTGGCGTGGCAGAGATGATCTTTAGTGCGGACGCAGAAGTTCGTGACTGTTGGGTTAGAATCGGCGTTACCATTTCATGCCAGCCACGCGTGACCATTATCGATAGTTCGGCGGCACCTGTCGAATCTAGCTGATGGAACCTCGAGGTCGTGTCCTTAGAGTCATGTGCTTTACTGAGAAGAACCCAGTAGATGTAGTCTCTGACGAAATCTTCCTTGCCCGTTTCTGAGTTGAAAACAGGGACGATATTTGGATTTGGAAATCGGATCGGCTCGAGGAAGAGCGTTAGAGGACCATCCTTGCGCTGCTGCTGGATTACTGTCATGTTCTTCTGGGCCTTGGGTGTCACCAGTCTCTCTAAATCTTCCGTAATGTAGGTCTTTCCATAGATGCATCGTCCTGTAGTGTCCACAACTCTTAGTTTGGGGAGATACTGTTTGCGGACACGGGAGTTGGCGCCGTCAGCTCCAACGAGAAAGTGTCCCTGGCAACTTGTCCCATCCGTGAAGAAGACAGTAATGCTCGTATCCTTAATATCATATTTTTGGAATTCTTTTCCAAAAGTAATATGATCTTGAAGACCATCGAGAAGGATTTGCCTCAGAACAGTTCTATCCACTGCGATCGGTTTCGCATCATTCTGCATTCCTTTCAGTTCACCTTTCGAATCGATTCCAACTCTTCCAGTCGTAGATGGGCCTGGCGGTCCTCCGCCAGGCCCAACGGGTAGTTCCTCGCCTGTAAGTGCATCCAGCTTGGTCAATGCGATGACACCTTGTAAAAATAAAGGTTAGTGCTACAAGCTCTGGGCCAACCGGTAAGGATAATCATGACACACCTGCGGCAGCGCTGGCTTCCACCTTCTCCCAAAGAGATTTAGGGAGGCATTTCTGTAATGAACTGACCCCATCTCCGCTAATTCTGATACGGTAGCCTTGCGCGCGATAGGAAGATGTGGTGTCCCGTTCGTAAATGTGAAAGGGGACATTGTTTTGCAACAGTGCTTGACCAAGAGCTAAGCCGCCAACACCACCTCCCACAATGAGAATCTTAGGTCTGCTCTGTTCATACGAGGACGACATTTTCGCAAGCTGACGGAGTAAATAGAGCGTGGCAGGTGAGATAGGAAGGTTTCAGTGAATACGTAGTGTAAAAAACCATATGCACATGATGGTGCTGCCCTTATATCTAGTAGAATGTTTTAGAGCCAGCGATTCTGGCCGATTCCAACGACTTCGGTGCTTAAAAGGCTCCGAAAATCCTAGTCCCTTGAAACCTAACCTTCTGAAAAGGCGTCCGGGTCGGAGTCCTTCGAGTCTCGGTGGTTTGCTTACTTCCGAGACCGAACACCCGCATACATGGGCACAATAACCTGTTGGTTGGTTGGTTGGTTGGTTGGTCTATTCCTACTCAGTTTCAGCCGCATTTTCCTCGCAGCTATGCCCGGGTTGGCAAACAGCCGACGCTTTGCCGAACGAATCAACACGCCTCACTTTACCACTGCGGAAGAGGTGATTAGGAATCTTACTATAGCGTTCGCACTAATAACACTTTTTATATTATACTATAATATAAAACAAATAATAATAAAGGCATATATATACTCCTCCTTTTTTAAAACTTCTTTTAGTTACCCTAGGGCACTATTGCTATACTATTTGTTTAATTAATATATAAATATAAAATATATATTATACTATAGTATTATATTAAGTAGTAGTATAGCGATTATTTACTACTAAAATTTTAATAGACCTTAGTAAATTTTAATTATTAATATAGTTTTATAAATCTTTTTTTAAATTTTTTAAAGTTTTAGTACAAATTATTTTTTATTTATTAATTAAATTTAATTAGCTTATAAAATAAATAATTTTATTTTATATATAATATTATACTACTATATATAGCGGCTAAGGGCTAAAGTATTTATTAAATAAACTATAATAGTATAGTATTAAAATAATATAAATCTTTAAGTATATTTTAAATTAAGTAATAAGATATTTATTTATAAAATTATATCTTAAATATTTACTACCTAAATTTAGCTAAAGGAAAATAAACGCCTTAATTATACTAATAAAAAAATAGTTAACTAGTTATAATTTTATAATATAGTAAATTATATAAATATTATTAAAATATAAAATTAGTAAACTAAATAAATAACTAAAATTATATAAAATTTATATAATTATAAAACTAAAATTAGTTTATTTATTTTTTTTTTATTTTTTTTTTTAAAAAGTAAGTCTTATATTAAGGCTACTTAATAATTTAAAAAAAGTATTTTATCTTCTAAGTAAACTAATAATTAGTTCTTTAATTTCTAAATTAATATATATATTAATAAATAAAGTTATATTAAATTACTAATTTATTATTTAATTAAGTCTAGTTTACTACGCTAAGCCTATTTATAAATAAATTTTTATTTTATCTAACTTTAGATAGTAAAATATACTTAATAATATAATATATTTTTTATAGAGATATTAGATTTTTATAATTTAATATTAATTTTTTAATAGTATTCTATACTTTTAAAAATTATATATTTTATTATATAATATAGGCGCGTTTAAAAAATACTTATAAAAAAATTAAATCCCTAATATATAAAAGATTTTAAAAATTTAAAAAATTTTAGTATATTTAAGTATATACCTACTATACTACTTCGCTAGTTTATATATTAAAATTTTATATAATAATTAATTTAATAATATAATAATTATAGTATATATATATAAAATAATTTTAATTAACTATAGTTAATAATTAGTTTAGTTAAATATATTTACTAAAATAGTAGTTTTATATAAATTTATATATACTATAATAATAAATATAAAACTAATAATAGTTTTTTAAAATTAAAATAAAATAATGTATAAATAATATAAAATAATATAAATTTTATAATAATATTATTAAAAAAACTTTATATAAATTAAATATATAAATATAATTTATAAATAAAAATAAATTAAATTTAAATATAAAAATAAAATTATAATTATTAAAATACGTATAAATTAAAAAGTAAAATTATACCTAGACCTTAATCTAGGGGTATAAACATAGTAAGGGAACTTTATTAAATATTAAACCGTGTACGTAATAATTAAAAGCTAATAAATATATATAAATATTATATAAAATTAATATAATAAATTTTTTATTAAATAAAAAAACCTTATATTTTATTTTTTTAGTTAATTTATATTAGAGTAATAAATATATAAATTTTAGTTTTATTTAATAATATATTTAAAAAAATATTATAAAACTATAAAAATATATATTTATATTTATAATAAATAAAAAGTCTAATATAAAAATAAAAGTAAATAATTTAAAATAATTTAATTATAAACTATAATAAAATTTTTAAATAATATATATAATATTAAAATAGATTTTACATAATTAGAATTTAAGTTTTTAAAATATATAATATAAAATTAATTTATAATAATTAAAAAGTATTTATTTATTATTAAATAATAATAAATTATATAAATAAGATTATAAAATTATAGTTTTAAATAAAATATTAGTTTTATATAAAATAATTAAATTATAAAATATAATAATATATTTTTTAAAATTATTAAAATATAAATATTTATTATATAAAGTATATAATTTTTTAAAAAATTAAACTAGTTATTATAAATATATAAATTATTATTTAATTAAAATAATTTTTATTTTTAAATAAGTATAATATTTAAAATAAAAATAATAAATATATAAAGATTTTATATATTTTAATTAATTTACGTTTATATAATTACTAAAAATATATATTAAATATAAATTTATATTTATATTAAATTTTTATAAATATTAAATTTTTATAACTATTATATTTAGTTAAGTTTTATAATTTAATAATAAATAATATAATATTTTTATAAAATGTTTTTTATTAAAAAGCTATATTATTTTATATAAAAAATAATATTTTTAATATTAATTATATTATAAATTAATTAAAATTTTAAAATTATTTAATTAAAATAAATATTAAATTATTTTTAAAATAATTATATTAAAAATAATATTATATTAAAGTTATTATATATTAAATATTATATATTATTAAATTTAGAAAAATATTTAATAATATAAAAAATCTATTTTTAAAATTGTTATTTTTAGTTTTATATAAATATATTAATATATATTTAATTAAAATAATATTTAATTTTTTATTAATATTAATATAATTTAATTTTTTATAAAAATTAAATTTATAATTAATATAATTATTTATATAATTATTAAAAATATTTAATTATTATTTATTAATATTAAAATATATATATTTATATAAATTATGTTTTTTTTATTAAATTATAATTATTATAAATAGACTTAGATATATTTTTAAAAAATAAAATAATTATATAAAACTAAGTAAAATATAATATTAAAATACTAGTTTAATAAAAATAAAGGCTAAAAAAAGTTATTTTTTTAAGTATAATTAAAAAAATTAGTATATATAAAAGTTATAAAAAATATTTTTATTATAATTAAATTTAAACTTAGAGTTATAATATATTATTTAGTATAAAACTTAGTATACTAAAAATTAGTATACTAAAAGTATATATTTTAATAAAGTTAATAATTATAATATATATAAAAATATATTATAAAAATATATTATATTTATAATTTATATTTATTTATATAGTAATTATTAATATAATAATAATTTATTTATATATATATATATATTTTAAATATTATAAAAAACTAAATAAATATTTATATTTAAGGGAATCTAATAGTATTATAATAATAAAAACTATAATAATAAATAAAAATATTTTAATTATATTATAATATAATTATATAATAAATTAATATTATTAATTTATATTAAAAATAATATTTAATTATAATTTTATTTATAATTTTTTAAAAATAGTATAAATAATATAATTATATTTATAAACTATATTAATAATTTTTTAAATTAGTTTTTTTAATAATAAAAATTTTAATTTTAATTAAATAATTATTTTTTTTATAAAATTGTATAAATATTAAAATTTATATATATTTTATATATTTTTAAAAATTTTATATTTATTTTAGTTATAATTATTATATAAATAAATATTTTTATATTAATATTATTATATATTATAGTATAATATAATATAATTAATTATATTATAAATAAAATCTTATTTATAAATATTTAATTAAAATTAAAAAAATAATATTATTTATAATAATATATATAAATATACTAATATTAAAAAATAAATATAATTATATAAATAATTTTATAATTTTTTTATATATATTATTATATATATTATAAATAAAAATTAATAATATAAAATTATTATATGAATTATATATTATTTTAAAATTATTAATATTATATATTTATTATTTTTAATTTTATATTATTTAATATTAATATATTTTAAAAAAATTAATTATTACTTTTAGCAGTAAAATAAATATAATAATATAAATTACTTAATAATAATTTTAAATTAAATTAATAATTAATATATTAATAATAAATTTAATTTTATATATATTAAAAAAAATTTAAAATAATTATATATTTTATAAATATTAAATTAAACTAATATATATATATATACTTAATATATATTTTATATAATTTTAATATAATTTTATTTTATATTTAATAAATATAAATAAAAAACTATTTTTATATAATTTTTTATTAATATATATTATATATTATTATAGTATTATTTAAATATTTAAGTTTATATATAATAATATTATTTTTATTTATATTTATATATATATAAATAGATAATATAATTGTTTTAGTTTTTAAAAAAAATATTTTTATAAAAATATAAAATTATAATAATAATTAATAATTAAATTATTTTATATACTTTTCTTAGAATTTATAATATAAAAATAAATTTATTAATAATAAAAAAATTTTATATTTTTATATTTAATTATTTATATAATTAATTATATATTAATTTTTATTTAATAATTTTTATTAATACTATAATATAAAAAATTTTATTTATAAATAAAATTTTATAATTAATATAAACGTAAATAATATAAATTTATAATTTAGTAATTTTTATATTATATTATAATTATTTAATAAATAATATTAAACTATATTCTAAAAGTGTTATTATACTTTATAAAAATATAATAAATATAAAAATTATTTTTATATAATAATATATAAATTAAATATATATATATTTATATATAATTTAATTTATATCTATATTAAATATATAATATATAATTAATAATACTTTAATTTATATATTAATATAATAAAATATATAATATATATTTAAACTAAAAATATCTATATAAAAAAATTATATAAATTAAAATTTTATAATAATTAATTATAAGTTTTTAATATAATTATATTTATTATTATTTTATATATTATTAAATTTTAAATTTTAAATATAATTTATATTATTTAAATTTATTATTATAATTATATATTATTAATTATGTTTTTAATTTTATATTTATAAAAAATATAAATTATTTTTAATTTTATTACTTATTATATTATATATATATATAGAATATAGAATTTAATAATTATTAATATTTTTATTTATAATTATAATTATTTTATTTATAATAATAATTATAATATTAATTATTTTTTTATATTTATCTATAGGAGCTATATCGACTTTATATATACTACGTTCTTACTTATAATATAGAAGTAGGTAAAAATTAAAGACACTATAATCTAGGGCCTATTAAATATAGGATTTTTAAATTTTATAGCTAGTAAAGTAATAACTTAATAAATAACTTATTAGGCGGTAGCTATAATAATAGTAGGATAATAATTATAAAATAATAATTTATCTATAGTAAAAATACGTTTCTATAAAAAAAAAAGACAACTAATAAAATATTTATAAGTTATTATTATTTTAGGTAGAACTATAGGCCGTATATAGAGCGTTTAATATATAAAATATTTAAAATAGTAACTATAGTAGTTTTCTCTTCTTTTTATAAATATTATATACTTAAAATTTAAAAATATTTTATTATTATTATTATATATATAATATTAGCGTTTTAGTATTTAATAATTAATTTACTAAGTAATTTTTAGCGTATAGTATAGGCTTTTACTAATAGTAATAACTAATTAAATTATATTAAACACTACTCTAATTTCTATCTTTACGTAGTATAGTAAGCTAGTTTATTTAATAAGTTAAATTTTTTAGTTAATATTTTTAATTCTAATTTAATTCTAACGCGCCTCTTCTTACTTAAAATAAATATAATTTTTAGTTTTAATAATACCTATAAGAACGTTAAAGTCTACTTCTAATTATATAGTAATATAGTAGGCTTTATAATATAATAGTATAAAAGGGGTAAAACTTTTTTATTTAAAATAAAAAATAGCGGCAGTAGCGGTAGTAATAGTAGTAGTAGTAATAATAATAATAATAGTAGTATTTTAATAATAAAAAAAAAAAACTTTCTTAAAGTAGTAAAAGAAGTAAAACTTTAGTAAAAAAAGCTTATTAAAATAATTAAAATTATTTAGGCGTAGGGATATATATATACGTAAATATAAGATAGGTAGTAATAGTAAAAAAAGAGTATATTATAATACTATAAAGTAGTTATAGAAACTTATTATTAGTAAAGTTAGTAATTATTATAAAAAAATTAAAAAATTTTATAGGGAGTATTATACTATATTTTAATACTTTAATTACTATTAAAAAGGTTATAGGTTATTAGCGCTAGTAGAAAAGTTATTATAGTTATTATATAAAAAGTTTATTAAAAGTTAGTTAATTACGTAATATAGTAGAAATTTAAATAGCTAGTTTAAAGTTATATAATATTATAGTAATAACTCTAGAGAAGAGAATAATATTAATTATATATATATTTAGTCTATATATATATATATTTAAAAAAAGATTAATTTACTATATAAATAAATATTTTAAAATATTTTTATATTATTTAGTTTTACTATTTTTAGTTATTATAGTCTATAGAAATATTTTTATTACTTTATATATTTTAAATTTAAAATTTAAAATAATTTTAGTTTTATTATTACTATTATTATATACCTTATAGTAAAAAATATATATTTTATTAATTATAATATTTTTATTATATTTATATACGTTTATTAAAGCTGTTAGTAATATTACTAGTATAATTTTTATAATTTTAGTTATTATTATTATTAATATTTAATTACTCTATTTTATAAAGCTAATATATATTATTAAAAATAATTATAGTTTTATTTTTATTAATTTTTCTATTATTTAGTTTTAAATAAATAAATATAATTATAATTATATTATAATTAACTTCTCTATTAGTTATTTTTAAATAAATAAAATTAATTATTTTTAAATTTATAAAATAGTAATACTAGTAAATATTTTCTAAAATTGTATTTATATTATTTATAAAGTAATAAAATACTATAAGAAAAATTTATATAATTAAACTAACTATAATTTATAAATTAATTACTAAATATAAATTATTAGTATTAATAAAAAAAATTATATTAATATTTAAATATTTATATAATATTTTTAAAATATTATATTTTATTATACTATACTATTATAAATTTAAATTTATAGAGAAATATATAAATTACTATTTATATATTTATTTTATTAAATATATTATATATACTAGACTTATTTTATATTATTAAAAAATAATAAATACTAATTATTAGTATTTTTATTTTATTAAAATATAAATTTATTCTTTTTTAAAAGTTATATAAAAACTTTTATTAATTTATTTTAAACTATAATTTATTAAATTAAGTTATATTAAATTACGAATCTATTTAATATAAATATACCTAGTACACTACGCTACGCCTATTTAATAATTAATTTTTATTTTATTTAATTTTAAATAGTAAAATTTTTATTTAAAAACACCTAATTATATTTATATATATTAATAGTTTTTAGTTAAAATTTTAACTATTTATAGTCTTATATTAGTTTTTTAATAGTATTTTATACTTTTAAAAAACTTTATATTTATTATATAGAGTAAAAGCGTTTAAGAAATACTATAGTAAAAAAAGAAATTAAATCTTTAATATAAGAAATAATATTAAAAACTTAAAAATATTTATAAATTAAAACTATATTTAATAATTTACCCATTATACTATTTTACTTATAGACTTCTTTAATTTAATATTTTATTTTAAAAAATATTTTTATTATACTAATATATATTTTAATATAATACTATAGCCTCTTTAATATTATATTAATTATTTATTATAATATATTAAGTATAAATATATAAATATAGTTTTTATAAATTATTTTTTATTATTTTAAGCTATTATATTTATATTTTTTTACTTTTTTAACACATTAAGTATAAAGGTATATATATACTTTTTTTTTTTTAAAACTCCTTTTAGTTATTTTAAGTTATTATAGCTACGCTATTTATTTAATTAATATATAAATATATAAATATATATTATATTTTTTTATTTAATTAATATATATATTAAAATACTGTACTTATATAGTAATATATATATATATAATTATTATTATTATAAGACTTTTTCGATACATTAAGTATAAAGATATATATATACTTCTCCTTTTTTAAAACCCCTTTTAGTCGCCCCGAGCTACTGCAGCCACACTTTTTATTTAATTAATATATAAATATATAAATATATATATATATTATTATAAACTATTTATTTATATAACACTTTTATAATTTAATAAAATATTCTTTAGTTTTATAATATTTATAATATTATTAATTAATTATATATAAATTTTATATAAATTTTATATTATATTATTATTTATTATAATAATTATGTACATTAGTGTTATATAAAAATATATAATATATATATATAATATAAAATATTACTAATATTATTAAATAGAAATAAAAATATAAGTAATAAAAATTAATATATTTTTTATATTATTATAAAGATAAAAATAATATATTATATTTTATTAATATATTATTATTAATTATATATTTTTAAAAAAAATTTATATATCTTAATAATTTTTTATAATAATATTTTACTTTTACCTAATAATAATTTATATAATAAAAATAATAAATTTATTATTTTTTAATATAATAATTTGTAAAATCTATATATAATAATTTTCTTTATAATAATATTTAACTTATTTTATTTTTATTAATTATAATATCTACTATTATTTATTTATATTTTAAATTTTATATTTTTTTTTAGTTATATTAAGAGTTTATTATTTATATAATATATTTTATTATTATTTAATTTTAAAATATAAACTAAATTATAAATTCTTTTTTTATTTTAAAGATTTAATAGTAAATAATATAATATAATTATTAAATTTAATGTTTATAATAATAATAATTATATTATTATATTAATATTTTTATAATAATATTAATAATATAAATATTTAATTTAATATACTCTATATATATAGGTTTAGAATTTAACTTTTATATTATATATATATATAATTTTATTTTTAATATTATATTAAAAATTATATTAAAAGTTTATATTTATTTATATAACTAAACCTTATAATATTATTATTAGTTTATAATTTATTTATTAATATAATAAAATAATAATTATAATATAATATAATAATAATAAAATATTAAAATATAAATAATATATTTAAAATTATATTTAAAAATAATATAATAATCTTTATATAATAATATAACTTTAATATCTTCTCCCAAGTATAAGTATAATAGATTTATTTATTTTTTTTAAGTTACTATTTAATATTATATTTTACCCCGCCTACTAATATTATAAACTAATAATATTATTATAAACGTATTACGTAATTTAAAATAATATTTTTTATATAATTTTATATAAATTTTTATATTACCCATTAACCTTTCTACTAATATAATAATATTATAAAAACCTACTAAAGTAAATTCTATATATATCTAGCGTATAATAGGTTTATATTATAAAAGAAATTATACTTATTATTATTAGTACGCGCGCCGCCTATAGTTAAATAAAAAAAAATACCTACTATCTAGTTAGTAATATTTACTAGATAAAAATAAAAGCATATTTAGTATTACCTATCTCTATAATAATATATTATTTAATTAAGAGCGTTTTAAATTTTTAGTTTATATTCTTAAACGCGTAGTATTTTATATACTTATTATTAATATTATTTAAAACTTACTATAAGTTTATTATACTATTTACTCTCTTTTACTTTTTATATATATTTTATAGTCTCTATTTACGTAAGAAAGCTTTTTTATATATATTAGTCCTTCTAATAGTATACGCTAAGTATATAACTAAATATATAAAAAGTAATAAACCTCCGCTTTTAAATTTAGCTAGTAGCTATTTTAGGTACTATCTTAATAAGTTATTTATAAAAAAATTTATTAATTACTAAAATACTATAAACTACTTTTAAGACTAAAATTATAATATTACTATATAGTTCTTAGGTACTCTTATTAATAAAAGACGTATTTATAATAAGAATAGGTAATAGGTTTTTATTTATAGCTTTAGGTATAACGGCGGTAACAGTAATAGTATAAAATAATTTAAAAAAAACTAAATAGATATTTAGCAAAATTTTAAAAAGTAGAAAATAATATAGTATAGAGTATAAGTAAATAGCTAGACTTATTAATAATTCTATTAGTTTTAAAGTTTACACGTCTAGTAACCCCTAAGTTAATTAATTATTTTATATATAATTATAAGTAATTACTAATCTATAAATATAAATTATAGTATAAGTATTATTATATTTAGTAAAATACTATAACCCTCGCTAAAAGAAAGGAGTATAACTTTTAAGAGTTTAAAATTTATACTATTTTTATATAACCTTATTAGTATTATATAAGCTAATTAGTATTTATAAAGTTTTTATTATTACGATATACCGCAGCTTTATAAAGCTTATAAAGTATATTAATTAATAACTTTAATATAATAATATAATTTTAATATAATATTAATAATACTATATTTTATATAATATAGTTAATAAATATATCTTTATTTATTTTATTTACTATATTAAATATTTTAATATTATTAATTATAATAAAAATTTATTATTTATACTTATATAATATTTATATATATTTATATTTATATATTAATTATATAAATAGTATAGCTGTAGTAACTCGGGGCGACTAAAGGATTTTAAAAAAGAAAAAGTATATATATATTTTTATACTATACTTATATAAAAGTGTATAAATCTATTAATAATATTATTAAAAAAATTAATATATTTATATATATATAATATATAATTTATATAAATTAACTAATAAATATAATTTACTATATTATTTATAGATATTAATATAGAGATTATATATACTAATTTAAATTTATTTAAATTTTATTATATAAATAAAAATAATCTATTAAATATAATATTTAATTAGTTATATTATATAATAATATATATTATTTAATAATAGTACATTTATAATTTAATTATAAATAATATTTAATTTATTATTAATAATAAAGATTTATTTTAAAATTTATATTAAACTAAAATTTAATATTTAATTTTATTATATTTAATTAAATAATAATCTATAATTTAAAAATTTTATTATAAAGTTTTTTTACTTTTTTTTAATAATTATAATATTATATAAATATTTATTACTAATTAACGTATTTTATAAGTTTTTAAAAGCCGTAGCGTAATATAATAATAAAAACTTAATAAATACTAAATAGTTTAATATATAATAAGGCTATATATAAGTTATATATATTTTAAACTTTTAAAAGTTATATATATTTCTTTTAGTAAAAGTAAAATATTTTATTAAATATAATAATACTTTACTTATACCCTAATTATATATCTATAAATTAGTAACTACTTATAATTATTATTAAAATTTTTAATAATTACTGCTTATAATTATATATAATATAGTTAATCTAAGAAGTTACTAAATATATAAACTTTAAAACTAAAAAGAAGTATTAGGCTATTATTTAAAGTGTATACTAGTAAATATTTTTATAGTATTATTATTTTAGTAAAAAGTTTAATAAGGAATATAATAACTTAGTATAAAATTATATAATAAAATATTATTTTTAACTCCTAAGTAGGAGTGTAAAAGACTAATTTATTTTTTTATATATTATTTTTATTGCGTTTTACCCCGTCCACTAATATTATAATCTAATAATATAATTATAGACTTATTATATAATTTAAAATAATATTTTTTTATTTAATTTTACGTAAGCCTTTATATTACTTATTAAACTTTTTATAAAAATAATACTGCTATCTAATAGCGTATTAGTAATATAAATTATATATATACCTAACTTACTTAATAGTTTTATAAAATAATAAAAGTTATATTTATTATTATTAGTATTTATACTATTTATAATACCTACTACCTACTTAGTAATATTTATTTAATAAAAATAAAAATATATACCGATTTAATATTATATATACTAATAGATCCTAAAGTTTATAGTGCTTAATTATTTTTTTTTAATTTTATAATTATACTAATAATCTATTTTAATTTATTACCCTATTTTTTAAATTTCTTTATTACCTCTCTAGTTTTATTAATAATATTAAGTTTTTTTATTCTTTTTTATTAATAATATATTTTTATAAAGTCTTTACTCTATTAGTTTAGAATTTATATATATAAAATTAATTAATATACTTTATAAGTTTTATAAAACTATAGTATAACGTAATAATAAAAATTTAATAAATACTAAATAGCTTATACAATACTAATAAGAATATAAAAATATATATATACTTCTCCTTTTTTAAAAATTCTTTTAGTCGCCTATATAGCTACTACAGCTACACTCTTTTATTTAATTAATATATAAATATACTAATAAGAATATATATAAATAATATAAATTTTAAACTATTAAAAGTTATACTTCTTTCTTTAAGTAAGAGTAAAATACTTTACTAAATATAATTATACTCTACTTATACCCTAATTATATATTTATATATTAGTAACTACTTATAATTATTTTTAAGGTTATTAGTAATTAATACTTATAATTATATATAACGTAGTTAGTTTAGGGGATTATTAAATATATAAACTTTAAGACTAAAGAAAGTTATTACACTATTACCTAATACCTATAAAATTAAATATTTAATTTTTAAGTAAGTCTAAACGTCTATCCTATACTTTATACTATATTATTAACTTCTAGTTAAAGGCACTTTATTATAGTATATTTTTATAGGTTTTTTTATATTTTTATAATATTTTATTATTATACTAATCTTAGCTAGGTTATTACCTATTATATTAACTACTCTTAGTAGTAGTAATACTCTAAATAAAAATAAAATTTAAAATTAACTAAAACCTTATTCGTTTACCTATATATAGCTTATTAATAAGTTTTATACTAACTTACGCGTACGCAACCTTTTAGTAAAAAATAGCCTTTTTAAGTATATTACTTTTAACTACTTTAAAGTCCTTTTTAATATACTACTATTTTATATAAATAGATTCTAGACTAATAGGATAAAGACTATATAAAAGCAAATTATTAATAAGAAAATAAAAAAATCTACTATAATTAATAGAATTAAAAGTAATAAAATAATTTATAAACTAAACTAATAAAATAAAATAAATCTTTTAGTACGCTTATAAAATTTAAAATAAAAAAAATAACTAAGTATTATAAACTTTAAAAAGTCTTACTATAGTATATAGATTAAGTAAGTATATACTTTTATTTTTATTTAGTTAATATTATTAATTAAATAGTAAAAATTTTTTTTTTTTACTTATAGGTAGCGTAGATACTAATAAAGGTAGGTATAGTTTTATTTTTATTTTATAAAGCTATTAAATAAGCTAAATATATATATAACCTACCCTATATAGATTTTTATAGTATTATTATTTTAGTAAAAAATTTAATAAATAGTATAGAGGAGTACGTAAAATTATATAAAAAAATATTATATTAAATTATATAATAAGTGTATAATAATATTATTAGTTTATAATATTAGTAGGCAGTATAAAACGTAATATAAAATAGTAACGTAAAAAGAATAAATAACTTTTTTATCCTTATACTTAGTAGTAATATATATAAAATAATATACTAAAAAAAACTTTAAAATAGTTAAAAATAATATACTTAAAAAGGCTATATTTTACTAAAAAGTAATATACGTATAAATTAGTATAAAATTTATTAATAAGCTATATAGAGATAGAAAAATTATATATTAATTAACTTTAAATTTTACTTAAGTTTAGAGTAATACTATATTTAACGCTATTATTAGAGGCGATTAGTATAATAGGTAGTAATTTAGGTAAAATTAATATAATAATAAATATTTTAATATAATAATTAATAGAGATTATAATATAATAAAATATAATATTAAAAAATAAAAATTAATAATACACTATAAAGTATAGAATAAATAATTACACTTACTAGCCTAATAACTAAATATTTAGTTATATAGACTCTAAGTAATAGTTTAATAATTATTTTTATTTTTAAAGTTTATATACTTTATAATCTTCTAGACTAACTATATAATATATAATTATAAGTAGTAATTACTAATAACCTTAAAAATAATTATAACTAGTTACTAATCTATAGATATATAATTAAAGTATAAGTTAAATATTATTATATTTAGTAAAATACTTTACGCTTATTAAAGAAGAGAAATATAACTTTTAAAAATTAAAAATTTATACTACTTATATATAGACTTATAGTATTAGTATTATATTAAATTATATAGTTTTTATTAAGTTTTTATTATTATATTATACTATAGCTTTATAAAAGTCGTAAAAAATATTAATTAAAAATATTATTTTAAATTACGTAATAAGTTTATAATAATATTATTAATTTATAAACTATTAGTCGGCGGCGTAAAATATAATAAAAATAAAATATAAAAAAATAAAAAAGTTAAATATTTTTTTACGTTTATCTATAGTAGCTATATTAATTTAGTATATATTACGTCTATACTTAATATAAAAGTAAGTAAAAAATTAGAAGTACTATAATTAGGGCCTATTAAATATAGAATTTTTTTAATTATTATAGCTAGAATAGTAATAACTTAAGCCAATAACTTATTAAGCTATAGTAGTATTAATAGCGGGATAATAATTATAAAATAATAATAAAGTATTTATAAGTTATTATTTTAGATAGAGTAAAACTATAAGTTATATATAGCACGTTTAAAATAGTAACTATAATATTTTTTTATTTTTTTATAAATACTATATACTTAAAGTCTAAAAAATTTTTATTATTATTAAATTTATAACGTTAGTATTTTAGTATTTAATAATTAAATTAAGTAATCCCTAGTATACAGTATAGGCTTTTACTAATAATAATAATTAATTAAGTTATATTAAAGACTATTTTAACTCCTATCTCCGCGTAGTATAGTAGGCTAGTTTATTTAATAAATTAAATTTTTTAGGTAACGTTTTTAATTCTAATTTAATTCTAATATATTTTTTTTATTTAAAATAAACGTAATCCTTAGCCCTAATAATACTTATAAAAACGTTAAATTTTATTTCTAATTATATAGTAATATAGTAGACTTTATAGTATAATAATATAAAAAGAATAAAACTATTTTATTTAAAATAGAGAACAGTAGCGGCGGTAGTAGTAGTAGTAATAGTAGTAGTAGTATTTTAATAATAAAAAAAAAACTTTTTTTAAAATAGTAAAGAAAGCGAAGTTTTAATAAAAAAAGTTTATTAAAATTATTAAAATTATTTAGGCGTAGGAATATATATATACGTAAAAGTAAAATAAATAATAATAATAAAAAAAAGTATACTATAGCGCTGTAAAATAGTTATAGAAACTTACTATTAGAAAAGTTAATAATTATTAAAAAAAAATAAAAAAATTTTATAGAAAGTACTACGCTATATTTTAATATTTTAATTATTATTAAAAAGGTTATAGGTAATTAGTATTAGTAAAAATATTATTATAGTTCCTACGTAAAAAGCTTATAAAGAGTTAATTAATTACGTAATATAATAAAAGTTTAAATAGCTAGCCTAAATTTGCGTAACGTTACGGTAATAATTCTAAAAAAAAAAAAAATTAGTTATACTAATAATTAAAAGTAAAATATTCTTTATTTTTATTAAAAAATTATATATTTTTATTATAAAATTAATAGTAATATAAATTAATTAGTTTATATTATTATAAATTAAATTTTTTACTAATGCTTTTATTAAGTAAATTAAATTTAGTTTAAAATATTTTAAACTATATTTAAAATATATAGTTTTTATATAATTAATAATATTTTATAATATATATTATTTATAATATATAAGTAAAAAATATTTTTAATACTTATTATAATTATTTAATTATAAATATAATTAATAATAATAATAAAAAAATTAAAAAAAAAATAATATTTTAAAAATAAAAAATTTTATATTTTATAAATTAGTATTATACTCTACCTCTTTTTATATAATAATATTTTATAAATATTAAATTATTATTAAATTTAATTTTTGTTTATAAAATAATATTTTATAATAATTTTATTATATATATTAATATAATTTTTAAAAATTTTTTTAAAAAAAAATTCTTTTATAATTTTTAAAACTTATAATTATATATTTAATATTATTTATTTTAAATATAAAATATTAAAATAAATATATATACTTTATATTTAATATTTAAAAATATAAAAAAATAAAAAAATAACTAACTAATTAAAAAAAATTATTACTACTTAAATATTAAAAATATCTAATAATAGAATAAAGTAGTTATAGTTAAAAATAGTAAATAGATAATATAAATTTAAAAACTAAAGTAGTTATATAATATACCCTTTATTATATACGTATAGGTATATATATTTAGTAGTAGATAGGCTGTCTAATCGTTTCTACCTAAATATATTTTAAATACTCTTACGTCTTGCTGTAGCCCCGTTCTATATCTTTCTATACCCGCAGATTCTTAAGAAGGTACACCGGATATCGGACATGCATCCAATACATAATAAGCTAATTATAGAGCATAGAAGTGTGATTTCCAGATTAAGAAGTCTCCTTAGTTGCATGTCTGTAGTACCATTCCAAACTCAGAACTTTACGCTATCCCACTTCTCAACATAATCCAGTCCACAGTCCCAATCACCACGACCTTCGGGAGTGATATCCAACAAATTCCAAAGAGGAGTAAGCAAGTCCATACCACGAATCACATCATTACCACCAGAGTTCGCAAAGTGCGGTGTAGTCTGATAGTAGAACCGCACCTGGCCCTTGCCATCGTCACCCTCCTCGTACTTGAACACACTCATGCCAGGCTGTTGACCCTTCCACACAAGCCACTCCACATCCTCCATATTCATGTCCTTATTGAACTCGTTCTCGCTCGATGACAAAAAACGCAGGTCCATCCATCCTCGCTTCTGAGCATATACGCGAATGGAGGACGGCGGTGCTTTGGCAATGACTGCAACGTTGACCCGCTGGGCAAGATGCTTCGCAACGCCGTTCAAGCCATCGATGAACATGCTGCAGCTGGCGCAAGCGGTTTTGGCGTCGGGTTCCATCATCATGTGGTAGACGATCAAGGTGGTCTTCTTGCCATCGCCTTTGGCGAGGTCGATGAGCGTAGTTTTGGTGGGCTCAGATGCGTTTGAGGTGAGATCACGGGCGTCTAGGAACGTGTAAGATGGCATTATGGGCCCGGCTGGAAGTGCGCGTCGCTCAGCTGCTACGCGCTCGATTTGATCCATGAGAGCGTATTCTTTTTCGAGGAGGGCGCGGCGCGCTTGGATGTATTCGGTGGATACGATGGGGTTGTTGGCTGGCCATTTGAGAAAAGTCTTGTCTGGCTGCCCATCTGGGCTGGGAAAGGAGGTAGGCATTTTGAAAGTGGAACAAGGTCGAGGTTATTGACGTAGCTTGTCCACGAGGGAAGGTAAGATTGCTGCGGGAAGAAAGTGTCCTGACTTTAAGTTGAAGTGGAGGCAGCAACGGAGTTCTTAACTGAAGAAGCGTGGGGAGCTTCGGTAGAGTATGATGAGAGTCCAAAGCCATTGCTCTTAATGGAACTTTATACTTTTTCACGTTGACAAGTTAGAGAGTATCGACGCGGAGGCACGTGAGCGCGCGTGTCTCGAAAGCGAAATACGAAAGCCCCGCAGGTCCGTGAAAGTGGTACAACCTTACAAAATTCCACGATTGGCTCACAACCGCCTCAAAATGCAATTGTGACTCAGTCATGTTCCAATTGACCGTTTAGTCTTATCTTCAGGACACCAGTGGCCGTATCAAGACGTTTAGCCAGGCATGTATGTGGGGAAGGCGCGTCGCTGCCTGGCGTGATCAGTAATCCGGGTTCTTTCTGTTGAGTGATCACCATAACTTACTTTCGACTACATCAACTCTCCCCTGCCTTCCATCAGGCAGCAACTCCAATCGACACCTAGCCTTTGCCCGCACGAAGTTTGGGCACACGACCTATCCCATTGTGCAATCTGCGTTTACGGCTCACGCATCATGACACTCACTCAGAAGCGCTGACAATCAATTCGTACTTCTCGAATAGGGTGTAAAGCCACTGCAATTTTCAATCATTTCAATTTTTTAATCTTTAGCTCGAGATTAAATGCCTCTATTAATTATATTACCTAAAATACTTAATCCCTAGTACGTGTAGGATAATCCCTTCTAGTAGTTCTTCTATAAAATATTAATATTATCTCTTATAATAGATATAATATTACTTATACTACTATTATTTAATTTAATTTTTTTTTTTTTACAAGATTATTCACGCGAATAAATATAGTTAATATAATATATATAATAATAGTTATAAGAGATAGTATATAATATATATATAGACTAGAGTAAAAGTGTAGAGTACTCTTTATATAAAAAATTTAATTATTTTTAATACGTATAATTTTACTATAATCTCTTAAATTTATAAAATTATATATTTACTATTATTACTTAAAAATATTATAAACTTAATATATTATAATTAAAATAATATTTACATTAGTTTATATACTAATTAAAAATATAGTATAGCCGATAACTATTATTATAAGCTCTTAGTTACTTTTTTAACTTTATTTTTATATAAAATAAAAAAGTTATATTTATTTCTATTACTTTTCGCTCTGCCTATAAAGGGAGTATAGTATTTAATAATAGTTAATATTTTTATTTATAATTATAATTTTTTTTTATTTATAAAAATAATTAATTATAATACTAAGTACGCTTTATATACGTATTTAGTTTATATATTACTATACTAAAGAAATTATATATAGGCCCCCCCTAACCTCTTAAATATTAACTACTTATAGTATTTCTACCTATAGTATTTTTATATTTCTACCTACTAAAGGCTTTACTATTTTTTTATTTATTACCCTATAGGCTCTACGCTTAAGATATTTTTATTTTTATTTTTAGAATATTTAATACGCTAAGGAGTATTTACTATATTTATAAAATATTTATTTTACTTATTAACTTCGCTCTAAACTATATATTATAATTTTTTAATTTTATTTACTTTTACTATATTCTTATACGCCCCTATTAATAATTTTTTTATTATTACTAATACTACTAACCTAACGTATAATATATTAATTACTTCTTTAATTAATAAAGTTATTATTTTATTTATAAAACTATACTTATAGTTAAATATAGCTATAATAAGATTTAATAAGTTATAATTAATTATTTTTTTTTAGTTACCTTTAGACGAATAAAGTGCGTATATTAATAAGTATTTACTAGAGTTATATTTTTATTACTTATAAAGTAAAAAAATACTATAAAAAGAGCTTAATTAACTATACTAAAAATTTTAGGCGCCTTAAAATTAACTAAAATATATATTTTATTATTATTAGTATTACTAAAAGTAGGACTGTACTATATAGAAGCTATATATTATTAATAGTAAGTTTAGTATATATACTATAATAATATTACCTTTACGCTTAAGAAATATTTTAAAAAATATTTAATAAGTATATTTTTTTATTAAATAAAGGTTTAGCCATACTAGTATTAATTATAAAATATAAAATAGAGAAGAAATATATACGTAATAACTACTAGTACTATTTATATATTTCTTTTACTAAATATAGTATCTATACTAGACTTTTTATATTAGACTTTTTTAATTTAATTTTTTTTTAAAAGGGGGC
This sequence comes from Pleoardoris graminearum, assembly GCA_030770415.1. Lineage (NCBI taxonomy): Eukaryota > Fungi > Ascomycota > Dothideomycetes > Pleosporales > Didymosphaeriaceae > Pleoardoris > Pleoardoris graminearum. Next base: position 17,720 of record JASEKS010000430.1, on the reverse strand, counting down.
GCTAAGTACTAAATACGCTAGTACACTAGCGTAACACTATATTTTTTTTAACTTAGTTTTATTTAACTTTTTTACTATATTAAGTATAAAGGTTTATATATACTTCTTTTTTTTAAAACCTTTTATAGATATTTTAAGTTACTATAGTTACACTATCTATTTAATTAGTATATAAATTTAATATATAGTATAATAATAAATTTTTTTATATTTATAAAAATTTATAATTAGTAATTTATTAAATATATTTTTATATATTAATTAAATAAAAAAATATGGCTATAGTAGCTGTATAGGCAACTAAAAGGGGTTTTAAAAAGTAATTTATTAAATAAAAGTATATATTAGAGTAAATAATTAAATTATATATATAATATCTATTATAAATTTAGCTAGTTCTATATATAATAATAGTAATAACAGTATTTAGTATAAAAATATCTTAAATTAACTTTTAATAATAAAATTATAAATATTACTTATTTTAATATTAGCTTTTTATAATATTAAAATATTTATTCTTTAATAATATAATAAATAAAGTATACTAATATATAAATTATAATAATAGTATTAAAAAAAATTAATTTAGTTAGTAATTTAAATTATTTATATATTATATATATTTACTATAGTATATTATAAAGTTTAATATTTAAGCTAGCGCAAAAACACTTAGTAGTAAAAAAAAACTTAGTTTTAATATTTTTATAATTTTAATTTACTTTAGTAATACTAAATCTAGTTTCTTAGTTAGTAAAAAATTTTTTAAATTTATACGCCTTATTAGAATAGTTAACTAGTAACTAGTAAGCCCTAAAACGTAATATAATAGTTATAATTTCTTTAATAATAAAAATCTATTTCTTATACTCTTAGTTTTAAAGGCTGTCTATCTATATTAAACTGTATATAAGAATACCTATATAAGCTAAAGTAGGACTACTAAGAATATAAAATATCTAGTAGTATTTACTAATATCGTAGCAGGTATACTACGTACTTAAGAGGTAGATATAGCTAAGTAAAAAGCTATTTTAAGTATACCTAGTATAATACGTAAGCTAGTAAAATCTTACTAGTTATATATAAAGTTTATACTAATTATTATAACTTCCTAAAAAGTAGTAATAGCTAATAGGTAAATACGGGAGCCGATCTTACAGATAATAATTATTAATAAAAATTAGAAGATAATATAAGTAGTAAAAAAGACGAGGGTAATAATACTATAACAGCTAATCTTCCTAAATAAAATAGCTAAGTATAGCTCTTTAGTTATACTATAATATTATTAGATTTAAATAAAAAGAAACTCCGGCCTCTATATACCTAGTAATATTAATAGCTAATAGATTTATACTATCTATTAAACTAATATAATAGAGGACACCTACAGTAACTATAAGATAGTAATTAATTTAATTAATAATCTTTCTTACCTCTTCCGGCGAGAACTTAGAAAGAATATTATTTTTAAATAAAAAATCTAAACCTATATATTTAACGTCTTCTGCTAAATCGACCTAATACTTTTTAAAATCTTAAGCTATAGTAAAGGCGTAAAGTAATAAAGCTTAGTAAAGGATAAAAGTTAGTATAAAGAAATACAGATAAATTTCTTTAGCTAATAAAAACTAGCGTAACTTAATATATAGAGTACTAGAATTGGCACGTATTAGCCATACTATATAATACTAAGTAAAAGTATAGTATTAAGAAAGGCTACTAAGGTACTAGAAAGCGGAATTATTATTTAAGCGGGATTGTGTATATTACGACTAGCTAAAGGTTAATAGACTTAACTAGTACAGAACCCGTAATTAGCGGTAAATAACACTTATTAAGTAATAGTTAAAATCGGCTTCTTACCTTATATATAAGTAGAGCGCTACTCGCTTAGGAATAGGAGCTCTTTAATTTTATTTAATACTTAGCTAGAGAAGCCGCGTATATATCTTACCTTCTTTTTATTTTACCTTTTTTGTAAAACTAAAAATATAATATAGCTAGGGTCTCTTTTATCGTTGTTACTAACCTAAATAAATTATATAATAGCTAGTATAAATTATAATATATTAATTATAGTAAAATAACGCACTATATAAAAATATAAAACTAAAAAAGTTTAATAAAATAATAGTAGAGTCTTTAAATATTTATACTATAAATAGTAATTTTAATACTATAATAAAGAGTAACTCTCTTATAAAAAAGGGCTCTTTAAAAAAATATTAAGTATCTAAGTATAGATAATTATATTTTTAATTATTTTACTTTTACTAATACTTTAATTACAACTCCTAATACTATAAAAGCTAATAGTTATATTTAATACTAGACCTATTAAGGGGGTATATATTTTTATTATTAATAAAAACGTCCCTAACCTGTTAAATTACTATAAAAGTAAAGTAATTAGGCTAGATATTATAAAAAGCGAATATAAATAAAAGAAAAATATTATAAATAAAATAAAAGTGTCTAGTAATAAGTATAAGATTAAACTTTTAAAAGTATATCTTATTATTTTAAAAAAGTAGTATAAGTTTACTATTATTAAATAATATATATTCGTATATATATAGATAGAGAAGAACGCCTATTATAACTATAAGTAAATATATATTAATTATTAAATAATAGCTTTTTAAGCTATTATTAATAAAGATAATACTAAAAAAAAGTTTAATCTAAAGTAGTAAAGTGTAAAGAAGAGAATTATTAAATATAATAGTAAGTAGATAGAGGACCTTATAAAGAGGATCTAAAGGTAGTAAAGAGAGAATAGGTTAATAGTAATTAATTAAATTATTAACTTTATATACAGTTATATATAGTATTAATAAAATAATATAATAGCTCTGTATTAAAGAGCGTATAATATAACTAGTATATAGTTAAAGTAACCTAATGTTTCCTTTTTATCTTTTAGAAAATGCTTTTTATTCAATGTTTTCTAAATAATTCTTTATAATTTACTATATTTCCTCCACAAATTCATAGATCGTATCATCCATTAAACCCTGCTAGATAACCCGTTTCGCTTCGCCCGTATCAACGTCGTAAATCCATCCGGTCACCCTTACCCCTTCTCCAACGGCTCGATCTTTCAACCACCGTACATCATCCAAGACAGCCCGCTCAAGGTTTGGAAAGGGAAGGAAATCCATGTGTTGCACCTCTTGTGCAGCTGCATCTCCCTTGTTTTTTCGCACGATGTCCTTCGCTGCTGCATTGTCGAAAGTAAGCATGCCACACCCCGTGTGCTTCACGACCAAGACTTCTGTCGTCCCAAGTAATTGCTGCGATATGACGAGTGACCGAAATGCGTCCTTGACCATGCCGCCAGCATTTCGAATGACGTGGGCTGCGCCGAGCGGGATTGCGAATGCGGATGTGGGATCTATCCTTGCATCCATACACGTTACTTCCAAGAATCAAAGATATTAGCCTCGATCGGCATTTTGGATATTGTAGCAAGACATACAGATTACGTATTTCTGGCTTGGAGGTAGGGCCATTTTTCGGTGGCTGAACCGCGACGCGTAGGTCTTGTTTCCCGTGATCATATTCAGCTCACCCTGGTTAAAGGCCTCCGGGGGTAGGGTGTGGGCGCTCATGGTGAAAGTGCGGTTGTTTGACTTTGGAAAAGTTTACAGAGGGAAAATTTTGCGACATGTTGCTCTCTTATACGTATGTTTGCATGCAGTTGGCTGTTGGGCTGAAACCGTGCCTGTCTGAGACATCCTAATGAGTTGTTATGCTGCGGCTTGGTAGAACGGCCCTTGGCGCCTATCTGTTTCAGATCAAAATCCGTGAACCTTTGGTGTCTGAGGACGAGATTCGACGTATTTGCAGGAACGCATGTGCAGCCCCGGTGTTGATACAGGGCAGCGCTTACGGAAAGTGCAGCCGAGGTCGTCTAGCCTGGAAGAGGATTAGCCCCGCCCATCTCTTCGGAACCTTTGGATTTGCGACTCAAGATCTCGTCACAACCTCGACAGCACACATCCGAACTTGCAGTGATATAGTCTTCTCATAGAATCTTTGCTGTTATATTTCTGCGGCTAGTCGTGAATGCGCGCTGGAATAACTAGCCCCCAGATCTGCTTTAGCAGTCAGCGGGCATCTTAGGTTTAGATTTAGGTTTTTCTTTATTATCGTTACCGACCTAAACAGATTATACAATATTTAATATAAATAATAAAATATTAATTATATTAATAGGCGCGTAGAATAAATACGTAAAAAATACTAAATAAAATAATAAAATAATAATAGAGTCTTTAAGATTTATATTATAAATAGTAACCTTAATACTATAATAAAAAGTAACTTTTTTATAAAAAAGGGCTCTTTAAAGGGTATTAAGAGCTAAGTATAAATATACGTATTATCTACGTTTTTACTAATATTTATACTAAATCTACTAAAATAAAAATTAAAATTTTTATTATTTATAATATTACTAATAAATTATATTATTATAATATAATAAGTAATATATATAACTATATTACTATAATATCTAAATATATAAATTAGGTTAAAAGATAAAACAATATTATTAGCTAAAGTAAAAAAATTAAAAATTTTAAACTTATATAAAAGCTTAAGCTACTAAATCTCTATCTTAAAGTATTAAAAAAGTAAACTAATATATTTACTCTTTCTTCTAAATAATTATTTTTAATACTAATAAATAATAGAGATTACTACGTAAATAACTAATTTATTTAATAGTAATAAAAGATACTTATTTTTATTATATAAAGGATAAGTAAGAATAAAGACTTTAACTTCTAGTAGTAAGCTATAAAAGAGAAAATTTTTAAATATACTAATACTATATAGATCTAAAAGCTTCTAAACCTAAAATAAAAGTAGTATAAAAATAATAGTAGTAGTAAAAAAATAAATTAGTAAAATAATATAATTATTAATTTTATATATAATTATATATAATATTAATAAAGCGATATAACGGCTCTATATTAAAGAGTAGGTAGGTATCTCGCCCAAACTCTTTATTTTTAATTATAGAGAGTATTAGGAGACACCTAGAGCTTTCTCTTAGCTCTTATTAATATAAACTTAGCTAATAATAGTATATTAAATAACTTAATAGTTAAATAAGTTAGTAAAACTATAAAAAAGTGTACTACTATAAAACTAATTTTAATTTATTCTCTACTAACTATAGCGTATAGTGCTTTTTATTTATATTTTAAATTTTAAGTTATTTCTCTTAATACCTATTACTAAAAACTTATTACTATATTTTATATATCTTATTATTATTTTTAATAAGAGACGCTAACTAAATTCTAAACGTATAGTTTTTTATTTTTTTTTTTTTTTATAATTTTTATTAAAGATTTAATAGTAAATAGTTTTATATATTTATTTAATTTCTATATAGTAGAACTTAGAAATATAAGTCTTATAAAGGGAATAATTAAGTTATAGTACTAGTATATTAATAAAAATATTAATAAAAAAAAGGTATTAGTAGTTTAATTAATATATTATTTATATAATATTTATCGCGGTAAAATACCTTAGAGCTTATATTACTAGTTTATAAAACTCTTTAAAACGGAGTATTTATTTTTTCTTTATATATATATAATATAGCTTTTTAGTACTTTCTTTTATATAAGTAATCTCTACTCTTTAATTTTAGAATCTAGTAATTTCTAACTTATTTTTCTCTATAGTTATAAGCCCGGTATTTTAAAAATAAAAAAAAAATTCTTTCTATATATTTAATTATTAAAAATCCTATTTACTAAAACTCTAATTAATTTTTTACCTTTTATTTTTAAAGCTCTTAGTTCTATAAATCTAGCGAGTATTATCTTATCTATATATATAAAATAATAACTTATATTTTTAGCTATTAAACGCTTAGTAAGTCTTATAACTAATAATTTTTTAAATATTATAATATCTAAAACTACTATATCCTTTTTAACTAATACTATCTAACTTACTAATTTAATAAGCTAGCTAACTTAGTATATATAGTTTAAAATATAGTATATACTTTATTACGTATAAAATTTTATTAATTCTAACCTTAAAAGCGTTAATAATTTTAATAATTTTTTATAAATACTAAAGCTTCTACGTATTATAAAAGCGTTTAATATTAAAATTATAAGAATTTACTATAACTATACTACTAAAATAGTTATATACTAAGCCTACTTAACCGATTATGCTACTAAAGTAAATTAAGTAATAAATATTTAAAACTAAATTAGTGTAATAGTAGTTTTAAAACTTATAAATATTATTTAAATATATTATATTATTAGAGAAGATATTTTAACTTACTTAATTATTCGTTTTTTTAAATAAGAGCTTTTAACTACTAATATAGTAGCTAAGAATATTATATAATAATAATACTATACTTATTTAAAAAAAGTAAAGTATAGAAGAATAGTTACTAAACTATAATATTATAAATAAAAAGCTCTTTATATAAAGGCGGAGGTATATAAACTTAGTAATATTTAAAATAAATTAATTATTACTAACTTTTTTACCGCTATTAATAAGAAATTAGTATTTAATTAAATAAAGTAAATACGTACGACCTAAGTCTAAAAATTAATATTTAAAAATAAAAAGCTCTTTCTAATAAAAGTAGAAAAAATCTTTTAAATAGTATTATAAAATAAAATTATTAAATTATCTACTAAAAGCTCCGGAATCTTTATAATACTTAATAAATAAAATCTATTTTCCTAATTAAATAGCTTATAGCTAAAAAATAAGAGTAAGTTATACTAATACTTTTATAAACCTAAAGAGTATTATTAAAAACCTACTAAGTACTACCGTCTATAGCTAGTATTAATAAATATTTATACTAGCTAGACTACGCCGCTCTTTAAACAAAATAAAAAAAAGCTTTTTAAGTATTTTAAGCTTAATAAATTTACAGCTCTTCGCAATATATTTAAATAAAAAAAATAATTTAAAGAGAATACCTTATAGAGTAAAAGATCTAATAAACTAAAATTTTTTAATTTTTTTATATATATAGTAATTAATCCTTCGCTTATTATAAGTAATAAATTAAAAAAAAGTAATAGTATATATTCTATATAAAATTATAATAATTATACGTTCTTTAAAAGTACTATTTTTAATAATAGTACTACTTTATACCTAATAAATAATAAATTACTACTTATTTTAAAATTTTTTAAAAAAACTAAAGGTATTCGTACTATTAAAACTAAAATATAAGCTTTTCTAATCTTTAGTATAGAAACCTATATAATTAAAAATATTTTAAATAGCCTAAACGGAAACTCTATAAAAGATTTTATAATAAAAAATATAATTATTATAAAAGAATTTTACCTAAATATAATATTTAAAGCTCGCCTATATAATAAAAAACTTTAGTATTTAAACTTAAATAATATACTATACGTAAAATCTTTAAAATAAAGCCTTATACTTATAATACTTATTTATAAGTATAACTTAATATTTATTAAATATAAACCTCTATTCTTTTATTCTTTAGTTTAAAATATAATACTAATATATTAAAAGCTCTATTTATAGTTAATATATCTATATATTAATACTAAGAATATATAGCACTAAAGAGTAAAATATTTAAGTTAAAAAGCTTTATATACTCTAGTTTAAAAAGTATAAAATATTTATATTTTAGGTACTAAATATATATATTATAAATAATATTCTCTTATATATACAGCTTAGGTAATTTTTTAAAAATTAAAAAAAAATTTACTACAACTATACTAGCGTATTTTATAAAATTTTTTTAATATACCTAAAAAAAGGCTTAAAAAGTAGTAAATATTACTAATTAAAAATAACTATAGTAAAAAGATTTATATATAAAGTCTATAAGTAAAATTACTTTTAAAACTTATAAAAATATTTTTAAGTTTTACTATATAGATATATACCTAGTATAAACTTAAAATTATAAAAATTTTTTAAAATAATAATATTACTACCTATTCCTAGCACGAAAGATCGTACTTTAAAAAATAAATAAAAGAGCTTAGTATAAGTATAAAAATACTATTTTTATATATATATAAGCTAAACAGCGGCGCTAAACGCGCTAGCTAAAAAATTATTAATAAAACTATTATAATAAAACTTAGTATAAACTTACTAGAGAAGCTTTAGCTAAAGATTATAAAAGTAATTATAGTATTTTATAATATTAGTCTAGTAGTTTCTAAAAGTATATAATCTTTAAATAAAGTCTTTTATAGCTAGTTTAGATAGTACTTCTATTATTATTAACTTAAGTTTATAAAACACTAAATAGTAGATTTATATTTAAATTAAAATAATATATATATTTATAGTTATTATATATATCTACTAAATAGAAATTACGCAGCTAGGCGTAATAGGTATAAATTTAAAATAAATCTATAAGCCTATATTAAATATTTAGTTAGTTATATAGCTTTTAAAATTTATAAAATATAAATATTATTATTTAACTAAGTTATTACAACGCGTAATATTACGTTTAATAAAACTCTTTTTTATTAAAGAAAAGAAGATTAGCCTATCCTATAGAAAGAGGCTATAAAGTTTATAAATATTTTATATACTATTAAAATTATAAATATAGGTAAGGCGTTTAATAAAATTTTTAATACGTAAGCCTATAACTCTAATAAGCTAAAAATTAGTAGAAATATTATATAATCTAAATAGTAGTTTAAAGGTATTTTAGCGTAGATTTTATTTTATTTTTTTAGCTAGTTAGGTAAATAAAGCTCTATATAAGTAGTATATACATAGGCTATTAGTATAGTTAACTAATAACTATAAATCCGTATATTATATAATATAAATATTAGTTTAATCTCTCTTTAGCCTACTCTAAAGCCTAAAAAACTTAAGAGTATAAATTTTAAAAGAGATAAACACTTTAGTATTCCTTATAAAGTATACTCTAGTAAAGGAGTAAAATAGTCTAAAGTAAAAAATTTACAAAATCCTTAAATAGTAAATAAAAACTTATCTAATACTATTACTTAAATTAGTAATATAGAGTTTTTTTTATTAAATAAAATAATTAGTATTTATATTTATAAGATATAGAGACCTATAAGAGACTATAGCCTAACTACTTAATAGAGCTAAAAGTAATATAAATTAAATTTTAAAGATTCTAATAAACTAGAAGGCAGGGATAAAAATCCCTTTAGTATTTATATATTATTAAGCCCTAACCTAGAAAGTAAGCTATTATATAATATAAAACTTATAAGTATTTTACTAAATAGCGTATATAGCTCTCTTTAGTATAATTTTATAAATATATTTATTTTTAGTATAAACTTTATATAGGAAGAGTATAGAGAGTTTATAATTATTAATACTATAATTTAAACTACTATATAGAATAGGGCCTTAAAAAAAATAATATTTTAATATAAAACTTATATATACTATAATAAGCTTCTAAAAGAGCCAGTAATATAAAAAGTAATTTTTTTATATTTATTTAGCCCGCTCTTTTACTAGACTATATATAAAGAATAGACTATACTCTTTAAAAAATAAATTTAATAAATAGTTATACGCTCTAATAGTGCTAAATATTTATTTTTACTTAAATAGATTTTTACTTATAAGTTTAATTAGGATAGTTACTTTATAAAGTATAAAACTTGCCTAATTATTAAAAGTAATTTTTAGTTAAGAGATATACTTTTATTAATATATATTATAATACTTATAGTACGCTTTTTTCGCACAGCTATAGTAATTATAATAAAATTTACTTTAAAAATTTTATAGCTTAATATAATTAGCGTATTCCTTAATATACTAATTAACCTCTTAAATCTAGTATAGTATAAACTACCTAATACCTATAAGTAAAAAGGCAGCTATATAAAGCTTAATTAAGTTTTATATAGCCTACGCGACTTACCTATACTATAATATAAAAAATTTTTTAGTACTCTAGCTAAGCTTAGCCTTATCTATTTAAAAGAAGAGTTTTACTTATTTTTTAACTTAAATTATAAGATTTTTATACTTTTTTATATAAATAATATTCTATTTTTATACTATAAAATTTATTAGCGAGAAGCTTTTAAACTGCGTAATAAGCTCTTAAAAATATATAAAATAAAAAAGCGTAGAGCTGTAAAATAGTATTTTAAAATATAAGTAATTAAAAATTAAGAAGATTAAATAATTACGCTAATTTATAATTTATATATTAAAAAAATTATAAAAAAATTTAAAGTAACTAATTTAGTATTTTTTTACTAACGCCTTTACTATTAGAAGAGCTAGTTAAGAATAAGGGAGAAGTAATAAAAACTAAAATTAAGATATATTAAAAGTGTATTAGTTTTATACTTTATACTACTATTATAATATAACTAAATATAGTATTTACCGTCTTAAAACTTTTTTATTTTTTAACTAATTTAAATAAAGAGCACTTTACTATAGTAGAATATATAATTACGTTTTTTTATAAATCGCGCTTTTAAGTAATTTAATATAGGGTATATAAAGACCTAAAATTTATAATTTATTTAAATATTTTATTTATAAATAATTTAGAGAGTAAATAATCCTTATATAACTATATTATTATATTATTTAGGGGTGTAATTATTTAGAAAGCTATAAAATAGGCTATTATTACTATATTAACTACTAAAGCAGAGCTTCTCGCGTTTAAATATATAAGTAAAAAAATAATAGCTCTAAAGCGCTTTTTTAAAGAACTTATTTTAAATCTTAAAACTACGTAGCGTATATTCTATAATAACTAATAAATAATTAGGCTAGTTATAGGTAAAAATAAGTATATAACTACCCGTTTACGCTATATAAATATATAAAATATATAGTTATACTAAAAGTATTTAAAAAAAAGTTTTAAAATTAAATATTTTTAAATAAGTAATATACTAGCGGATAGGTTAATAAACGCTTTTATAGCTTAGTAATTCTAAAGATTTAAAGAATAACTAAATCTTAAAAATATAAAAGAAAAAATTACTAAACTAGAATTTTAAAAAGTTATATAATAATAGAGCGCAAAGCGCTTTAAATTAAATATTAAATAGCTTATTAACTATTATTAATAATAAATAATTTAAACCCGTACCGCTTAAAAAAACTCTATAATAAAAAAGTAGAAAAATAATAAAATAATAAAAATTATATAATAACCTAATAGATCTACTTAATAAATTAATAACTTTATTAGCTTACTAAACTTCTAAACAGTTTAAGCGCGGCGTAAAGTAATTTTATTAAAAATATTATTTATAAAGTTACTACTTAAGTTCTTATTTAGTTTAATTATCTATTTAATAGTAGTTTATAATTTATTAAGCTTTATTATCTATAAAGTCTACGTTAGTAAAAATTAAAAAAAATAAATTAAAAAATTATACTTATTTATAAGTAAGCTCTTTCGCCTTTTTACTATAGAGCAGCTTATAATAAAATAGAAAGTGCTTAGTAATTTTTTAGACTTAAGTAGAACTATAATAGTAAATATATAATTTTTTTAAATTTTTTAAATTAAAATATTTATATATATATTAGTTTATAGCTATATCTACTCTTATACGCCTAGTAATAAAAGTTTTACGTTTTAGTATTAAAATAGCTACTATTACTTTTATTAGATAAAGTACTACTTAAATAATAAAAATAAAATATAGGGCGCTTTAATTCTATAAACTATTAGTAATATTAAGTTATATAAATACTATTTAACAGTTTCCTAACTCTTTTAATTTTAATATAAAAGAATAAATAGAGCTTAAAAAAACTATAAACTAAAAAACTTAAAATATTTTTTATTAATATTATTTTTATTATTATAGCGCGATAGAGTCTGCGAAATAAATAATTTATTATTTTTATTTTTTTTAAATTTACTTTTAGATTCGCTTTTTACTATAGAGTATAGCCTATTTCTTAAATCTAATTTAGTAAAGCTTAAAAGAGTTAGATTAAAAAGGGTACTAATAGCGCCCGGCGCTTAAAAAGTTTAAATAAAAAAAATAGGCTAGATAGAATTAATAATCTTAAAAGCTTATTAAATTTTTTATTTACGTTAAGCTTTTTATATAGTATTTAGTTACTTATAAACTAATTAATAAATAGTTATTATAAAGCGTAGTATAGGTATTAGACTAAAAAAATTATTAAAATTATTAGATAATAATATAGAGGGATTATTTTTTAAAACTTAAAAAAGCTATAAATCTTTTTAAACTAAAAAAGTAGAATAATTTTTATAAGTTTATAATAGTAAAAAAAAAAACTTTTTTAAAAATTAAAGGATCTGCGAAAATTCTTAATTAAAAAAAAAAAAGAAAATCTTTATCTATTAAAAATATAAAATAATTATTTAAAGCTTATAGTAGCTACGTATTATTTTATAAAAAGAATAGGTAAACTGCTAAATATTATAGTATAAAAGTATTTATTTAAGTTATAGTAATTTCTATCTAAGACTAGATAGCGCCTTAACTCTTTTAAGCTACCTATTATTAAAGCTTTTTATATTTTTTATTTTTTTTTCTTTTAAACTACTTCTTTTTATAAAGCGTAATAACAGGCTAAAGAATTATATTAAGTAATTTACTAAAAACTAAAGAACTATACTCTATTAGTTTTTTACTAATTTTAATAAGCTTATAATACTTAAAATACTATTTTTTTTTAATTATATTTAGGTAGTTAATTATAATAATATAGAAAGGATTGGAAAATTATTAAATAAAAATTAGTAAAGTTTTTAAAAAATAAAATTAAAACTTAGAAATCTAAATAAACTTTAAAAAGTAAAAATTAAAAAGAGTATTATAGCTTACTACAGTTATAATAGTAGTAATATAAATAATTAACTTATAATACTTATAATAGTTAGAAAGCTTAAGGAGCTATTTAAAGAAATAAAGTTAAATAAAAGAGTATAAAAACAATACGAACGGTATAAAAAAGTATAAAAATAATAGTTAAGAGTATAAAGAGAGTAAGAATTATTTTAAAAAATATTAGTAGAGAGATTATATAAATACTTTTTATACTACTAACACTAGCGCGTTTACTATAATTAGTTTTTTACTTTAGAGCTCTATTATCTAGTAATACTACTTACTAAATTTTTTATTTAAAAAAGCTTTATTTAAAATTAATTTTACAGCTATTATAAGCTTAAAAAAATTAATTTTAAACTGCTTTAGACAGTTAAGCTATTTTTTTAATAGCTTAACTAGGGGGTATATCGCGATAAAATACTTTAGAGCTTATATTATTAGTTTATAAAACTTTTTAGAATAAAGTATTTATTTCTTTTTTATATATATATAATATAGCTCTTTAGCGCTTTTTTTTATATAAGTAGTCCCTACTCTTTAATTTTAGAATTTAGTAATTTTCAGCTTATTTTCCTCTATAGTATTTAAAAAGCTAGACTTTATATTTAGTATAGACTTACCCTTTATATAAAGGTATATATATACTCCTCCTTTTTTAAAACCCCTTTTAGTTGCCTATATAACCACTATAGCTATACTATTTATTTAATTAGTATATAAATATAAATATAAATATAGACTTACCCTTATTTAAATTAGTAAATATTAGATAAATTTATACTATAACTTATATATAAATTAGTTTACTTTTTATCTAAGAGGATTTTACTAAAAGTATTACTTATTATAGGTAATAGTTAGGGTAGTTTTAGAGGTATAAAAAAAATAGTTAAAAAATTTTATAAATAAAAAAACTAGGTAGCGTAACTAAAAGAAATAAGTATAGTTAACTAATAGGCGTTAAGCGTAAATATAGGTGCTAAGAGTAAGCTCTAGGTAAATAGTTTAGAGTATATAAAAAGAATTACTATAGGTTTACTAATTAAAGTTAAATTACTTACTTTTATAACCTGCAGACATGGCTTTAGATAAAAGTAAAAAAAAATCTATAAAATAAAAAATAATATAACTAAGTACTACTTTAGAATAGTATCCGTGATAGTTTATTAGTAAAGCTAGATATATTTTATAATTAATATTAAGTTTGCCGTAATTACTAGAGAGAAATAACCTAAAAATATATATTTGTATTACGTTAAGCGCACTAGAGAGAGTTATATACTCTTAAAAACTAATACTAAACCCTTTACTAGGTTAATATCTACCCTTTAAATGGCTAAATCTTAGTTAGGATATGGGTATTAAACCGATAATATAAGGAACGCTAAAAGACTAAGGACTTTAGAAATATATAGGTAAAAAACTTTAAAACGCAAAGAGAGAAAGACGAGAAGTCTATTATTAATAAAAGAAAGAGATAAGAGGCGACTTTTATTTTATTTTTTTAGTATAATATATATTTTATCTATTATTACTATAATACTAACTAATAATAATTTTAGATTTTATATTATATAATATATTTTTCTTTTTTACTATTACTTATTTATACTAAGTATAATAAATAATTATTTTAAAAATTATATTTACTTTTACTAGTCTAGTATACCTTATAATATATTATATAAAAATGTATTATTTAATACTAAACTTTATTAAATAATTTTATATAATATTTTTTAAAAAGTATTTATTATATTAAATAATAATATTTTTTACTTAAAAGTAGACTATTTTTTATTTTTATAAAATAATTAACTATATATATAATTTATATAAAAATTTATATTTTTAATTTAGTATTAATTTTATTTATTATATTACTTAATAATTAAACTAAAAATATTTTCTATAATATTATAAATAAAAAAAGTATATTTATAATTTATATCTATATTTTAATTTTAAAGCTATAAATTATTTATATTATTATATTTATTAATAAAATAAATATATAAATAAAACTTAATATATATATTTATATAATAATTTAGAATTATAAATATTATAAAAAATTTTATTAAATATTAATTTAACTTTATAATAAAATAATAATATAAATAAAATATATATTATTATATTAAACTTTAATATACTAAATTATATATTAAATTATGTATTAAATTATATATTAAATTATATATTAAATTATGTATTAAATTATATATTAAAATATCTAGTAAATAATATATTAAATAGTATATTTAATTATATATTTAATTATAACTTTAAATTCTATACTAATTTAAAAAAAAAATTTTTTATAATTTTTATACATATTTAGATAAGGACTTCTCGGTAACCTATTTTTAGTTTTTAATAACCTCTTTAGCTATTTAGTACTCTAAAAATTTAAAATAAAATAATTATATTATATTATTAGCTAAAAATATAAAATATACTTATCTTTCTAATTATATATTTAATTTATATATACTACATATATTAATTAAAAATGGCTAAGAAAAAAAATATTATAGGGAAATAAAAGTAATAAAGCGTAATTAAAAAAAAAAATTATTTTTTATAATAAAATAACTTTATACTTAGTAAGCTAAAAAATATAAGAAGAATATTACATTAAAGAGAAGGTTTAAAAGATATTATTTACTTTATTAAAAACTACTTACTAAGGGGTTTATGGGTAAAAAAATAATAGTAAATATAATAAATATTTAGAATTTTACTTTACGCTCTTATAACCTTTTATATAAAGTATAAAATTAGTTTATCTTTATTTATATAATAATAGAGACTATATTATATTAATATATATTATATTTTTATATATTTATATATTACTTATATAATTATTAATAAAATTTAAATTCTTAAAATTTTAATAATAGACTAGTATATAATATATTATAAGTATTTAGTATAGTATTCTTTAGCTTCTATTACTATCTAATAATAGTTATAGAGAGATAAAATATAGTTATTAATAACTTCTTATAGTATATTATACTACTTTTTTATAATAGCTCCTTTAAAATACTTAATACTTTTTAAATAGGAGCGTTTTTAAGGCTTTATTTATAGATAATAGTTATTATTTTATATTTAACTATTAAGTTAATTTTTTTCTAAACACTGTTAATAGTATTAAAGAACTAATATCTATTTAGCTATAGCTATAGTTTTTTAAATCTTCTACCTATCTTATTAATATATAAATACTTACTAATACTTAGGCGTATATATATATATATATATACACTTACGTAACCTAAATTTATATTTATTTTTTTTTTTTTTTATTAACGTATAATAGTTATAATACCTTTTATATTTTACGTACTACTACTAGTAATAGGTTATTTAGTATAATTTAGTAAATACTACTATATTAAGTATTTTTTATATTTATACGCTATTTATTATTAAAAATATAATATTTAGTTTTTATTCTTTAATTACTTCTCTTACCTATAACCTTATTATAAGTTAATATAGTTTATTATTTTAAAATATAGTTAAGCTACTACTATTATTATTAATAGTATACTATATTTAAATATACTATACTAGTAAATATAGTTTAAGATCTTTTTTTATTATTATTACTATTTATTATTAATTATTTTTATTAGTAAGTAGACGGTAGACAATATAATAGTATTATTTTAGTAGTATATTAACGGCTTTAATAGTATTAATAACTTTAGTAATATATATTTATATACTTAATAAATACTTTATAACTACGTTTACTATTTATATATATAAATTATTATTACGTATACTTCTATAAATAGGTATATAAGACTTAGTTATTAGAGTTTTATTTTTAAGAGTAATTATAATACGTAAAATTACTATTAGTATAGTTATAAATATTAGTAAACTATATTTTATAAACTACTAAAAATAAATACTATACTAGTATTTATACTAGTGTTTACGTTAATATACTAGATTCTATTATATAATTTTAATAATAATAATAATATAGTAAAGTAAGGGTATTATAGTATTATAGTACTATAGTACTATTTAATTTTAAAAAATATAATAGTAGTTTTATAGTATACTAAACTTTAGTATATTAAACTATATACTAAGTTATATATTAAATTATATATTAAACTATATACTAAAACTATATATTTATATATTTAATTAACTTAAAATAAAAATATTATTTATTATTTTTATATCTATTTATTATTTAACTATATTTAAGAAAATAATTATTTTAGTTTATACCTTTTTTAGACTGGTGTCTTAATATTATATTTTATCTTTTTTATATAATACTTTTTAAATTTAGTTCTATATCTAAATTAGCCTTTTTATTTTTAATTATTTTATATTTTTATAAATTTTATTTATTTTTAATAGGATTTAAATTAGAACTATAGGCTAAGTAAAAAAAAAGTTTTATTTTATTATTTTAATATATTATTAGTATATAGATAATATTAATATAAAAGAGTTAAATTATATTATATTATTTATTAGATTTTATACTTATTTTAATTATAAAATTAAAAACTTTATTTATATAGTGCCTACTAGTAAAAGATATTTAATTAATAAGTATTTTAATAAATACTAAATTACTTTATTTACCTATATAAATAGATTGCTATACTTAGATAGTAATATTTTTACTTATAATTTAAATAGTACTAATAATATATATAATATAATATAATATAATATAATATAATATAATATAATATAATATAATATAATATAATATAATATAATATAATATAATATAATATAATATAATATAATATAATATAA
>JASEKS010000043.1:338338-437859 GCA_030770415.1 Pleoardoris graminearum | reverse complement strand
ATATATAAAAATAAGTCAAATTTATACCCTAAAAAAAAAAGTAAAAAAGTTTAAAATAGAATACTAAAAAAGGTTTAAATTAGCAATTTTGAAAAAACCCTGAATCACTAAAAAAGTAGTTGCATAGAGGCAATTTTAAATTTATGTGAGCTTCTCCTTAATATATTATTTTTTTACATTTTTGGACCCACTAGTTGAAAAAAAATTTTTTAATAAAAAAGGGTTTTTTTTTTTTTTGTTTTTTTTTTTTGCCCCCCCCCCCCCCCCCTGTATCTTTATGTGACTACAGTATAAGCGGTCCTATGCATGCATTGTGTCTCATTTCGCGTCGGAAAAATATCGAATCCGAGCCGAATCTTCTCTTTTGCCGACTTATGCTGCCATTCAAAGTCTTGTCGATAGATATGCTCTGATGGCCTTTTGTACTCGTTCCACGCGCCCTTTTGCTGTCATCAAGGTGCCTTGATTTGTGCTCATCTGTCGCACGATCTGTTTAAGCCCTGTCAGCCGATAAAGGAGAAACCGGGCTGCCGTAAGGGTGCCTGTTCACTCGCAATCTGTAATCGATTTGAAACTGGAGCATATGCCTCCAGTAGGTAGTTTCCTTTCATAATGTCTTTTGTGTCACTTAAATAGAATTATATATAAGTGGCAGTGTGTGTAATTTTGTAAGTTTTAGATAAATATGTGTAGCATTCCTTTCTCCAACTAAATTTATAGCATGTATGGTTTATCGATCTAGGTGTTAATTTAAAAAAAGAAATAATAAAATATTAAATAATAGTAAAAGATCTACCATTAAGGCCTTACCGGCATGGAGCCGATCCTTAGTAGAAGTAGTAGCTACAAGTGTTGCTTGCGCCGCAAAGCACAAGGCGCCTCTTCTCTCACTTACCGAAGAAGCGACAACGTTCCACGTGATCACTTGCGCCTTCCGTTCTTGCCTTGGCGGGGAAGCTAGTCGCCAAGCTGCGTTAGCCAATGTATTGTGCCCACCATCCTCTCACTTGCTCGATTCGTTCAAAGAGTGTGGGCCCTAAAGCTTCAAGCGTTCTTCACTCTACTTTGTACCACGGGGTGCTGACCACAATACAGCTTGTACACCTCCGGAAAATACTCCGACCTCATCTTGAGCTGTGGAGAGGACAAGCACAGAGTTCACAGAGCTGTTGTCTGCTCTCGATCCTCATTCTTCGACAAGGCCGTTGGATTCGGAGGCCAGGTACGACCTCTCCCGGGACGGCGCAGACATTGATATGGCCTTGATTAACCCACGAAGGAATCCAACGATGGTGTGATCGATCTTCCCGACGACGAGCCAGAGATTGTCGAGCTGCTCATTCAGTACTTTTACGAGGCGGATTACGAGCCCAAGCTAACCGATGAGGGTCCCAACTTCCGACTTCGGGATTGGCTCCCAATGCATCATCCTGACGATTGGATCGGGTATGGCTATGACTTCCCTCACACCTGAAATGGCAGCGAATATTGCAGCAAGCCGTCCGTATGCCCCCATCACACATGCGGCAGCGATTGCCACGCGAGCTGCGAGAACTTCATATGTAGCGGATGCACCCAAAGCTACCCAGCTGTCAATGGAGCCGCGGATCAGCTTCTAATACACACTAAGATGTACGAGTACGCTGATAAGTACGATGTGCTGGGTCTGAAAGATCTCAGTCGAGAGAAGTATTATCGAGCCTGCGCGAATTTCTGGAACAGCTCTGCCTTTCCTGTCTCAGCGCACCACGCTTTCTCCACCACAATGGATGACGACAAGGGACTACGCGATATCGCTAGCGCCACCATTTCCCAGAACATGGAGCTCATCCACAAGCCAGAGGTGAAGACTCTTATGACCGAATTCAATGGACTTGCCTTGGGTATTCTTCTTGAAAAGGCGGCAAAGCATGGTTGGTCAAAGAAGCCTTGAGGCAGCCGGAATGTAGCGGCATCGAAGCATAACGGTATTACAGGCGTCGTGTTCGGCCATGAGATGTTAAATCCCTTTAAGCATTTTGAAAACTGGCGTGCTACACGAAAATCTGGAGGACGGGCAGGAAGCGATGGGAATATCATGAGTAATACGGGGATGGTTTAGGAATCCCACTACGTAGCATCAGGACTCATTGATCGATGGCAGTTTTGTTGAACCACGCTCAAGCAAGTTACTCCTGGCTATCTTGATTTGTTTTCTCCTTTGTCTCCAATCTGCAACATAGAGCCATTGCTCGTTGGTTAGTCCTACAAACAATTAATTGCGATAATCAAATGAGCGGAAATGGCATATACTATACCTGGGCATCATTGTTGTCCGTAGCTTACTTCAACTTCTGATCGGTCTGTGCATAAGCCTGGCGGGGAAGGTGCCTGACGATCCCCAGGTCGGCCTTTCCGCCCGCAGAAGATGAATACGGAGCTCGCTTCCGGAACCGTCATGGTCTATGCTCGAGCGCTGCACCTTCCTCCATGCATATAAACATCGTCACCCTCTGCTTCTGCCGAGCACGCGTTCCGTGCAAACGTCATCCTCGAATCCCGACTCCACACACCACAAAACACTGACATCAACCACATCAACCTTCGAAGATGTCGGATCAGTCGCTCAAACATTTCACAGCTCACTTTAAAGGGTATGTTTTGACACTAAATCTGTCCTATCTACTCGACTATTATCTCCATCCCGGGGTGACCCACAGTCATCAGATCCAGGATACAGCTAACCGCTCTTAAGCTCTATCAATCGGGTAAACACTTAGACGCTATTAACTGTGGTAACCAGGTTCACCGTGTACACAAAAGGATTATTTGCTGCAGATACGCATTCTTTGCTGCAGCTTTCCGATTCTCTGTTAGCAAGGTAAGAGTATTAACTATCCCTCGATATAATACCGGATTAGAAG
This sequence comes from Pleoardoris graminearum, assembly GCA_030770415.1. Classification (NCBI taxonomy): domain Eukaryota; kingdom Fungi; phylum Ascomycota; class Dothideomycetes; order Pleosporales; family Didymosphaeriaceae; genus Pleoardoris; species Pleoardoris graminearum. The sequence goes on along the minus strand of JASEKS010000043.1, from coordinate 434,956 downwards.
TGACTAACCTTAAACAGGAGGCTTAAGACAGCAAGATTAACCTCGCGGACGACGATCCTGCCATCGTCAGGCTTCTTCTTAAGCATCTCTACACGGCGGAATACGACCCAATCGTTTCCAAAGTTTCCCCAAAGAAGTCTTCACCCAAGTCAAAGTACACGTACGAGTTTCCACATACGTGCAATCGTTGTATGCACCTTATCCGCCGCATGTGCGCAGCAGCATCTTCAAAAACATTGCTGGACAAGTTAATATGGCCTCCCGGAAGGCCGGACGTACATACTCCTTCTACGTCTGCCCGCATCATACGTGTGGCAGAGGCTGTCAAGATGACTGTACGGACTTTGTCTGTTCGCATTGTTCCTCGAACCACGAGTCAACCACAGATTCGGAGTCAACCACGGAGTCAGAGTCAAGCACAGGGTCCGAGTCAAGCACAGAGTTGACCACAGAATCCAAGCAGCTTCTACTGCACGCCAAAGTCTATGTGATCGGTACGTATTCCACTGCATCGAGAAGGAATCTTAATGACTTACGGTGAACAATAGCCGAGAAATACAGCGTTGATGGTTTGCGACCATTGGCTGGGACGAAGTTCGCTCTGGCATGCGACAAAACTTGGAACCAGCCTGGATTCGCGACCGCGGCGCGCTACGCATACGATTGGTCACCGGCTCACGACGGTCGCCTTCGAGATATCGTGCGGGATACCGTCAAAGCGAACCTACACGTAATAGTTCTTAAGGAAGATATTAGCCAACTGCTCCTCGATACCCCTAAACTGGCCCGCAATATACTAGAGAAGATAGCAGAAGATAATTAAAAAACAACAAAAATCCCTGCCTATTAGTCTTTAGTATTATTTCTCCGCACTTAAAGAGCAATTTAGGACATTAAAGGGGGGGTACATAGATAGGCATTTCTAAGCTTTTAGATTACAGTACTCGTAGGCAGGTATTAGTCTTTAGATACAAAATAGTAAGATCCTTACTCTACAATACTACTATAATTTAGTTAGCTTTAGAGAGAACCACCTAAAATTAGCGTGTGATGCAGAAGGTCTATTTTTCGGTTATAATAAGCTATTTTACTTATAATAAATAAGCTCTCGTAGATATAGTATCTTTTTATAAAAAATAAAAAACAGATATAAAAATTACTACAATCCTTTACGGAGCGGTAGTTATTAATAAAAGAAATAATTAGATTATTATAGGATAAACTAATAATAATTAACGTTATTACGTTTATGCTTAGCGGTAAGCGTATCTCCGTTTTATCTCTATAGTTATATACTAATTCTAAATACTTAATACCCGAGTTCTGCATCCGATATCTAGAGTGTTAAAAATTTAAGCTATTTAGCGTAAATTTAGCCTTAAGATAGTCTCTATACGAAGCACGACTGCGTAGACGCATCTTAAAAACTTTACGGATAGGAAGACTACCCTATAGAAAGGCAGCAAAAGCTTAATAAAAAAGGATATAAGTCCTAATACTTTAAAAACTTCACCCTTATCTAAGAAGCGCAAAACGCTTACATTAGCAGCAGAGAAGTCGCCGCCTAAGTAAGCCAAAACGTCCCTAGGCACTAAACACGCCGACTTAGCCTAAGCAGAGGACCACTCAGCTATCATAATCAACCGCGCGCCCGTACTGCAGCTCTGGTCTACGTGTGTAGCACATCGTCTCTACCCGTCGCTTCCGTGGTCGACGTGCCTCAGCGTAGGCTCCGCTATCAGTACGATCTGCGCGGTCGCCAAAGGCCGCTTAATCGGCACTATCTCCTTGTAGGCTTCAATACGCGCGCGCGCAAGGCAGCAGCGTCGTAGAGGTAATCTAATTTAATAAAGTTAGTGTTAAGGCTATTGCCTTTAAAGAGGAACTATAGTACGCGTAAAAAATAGTATATAGAAGTATATAAATTTTTATTATAATTATATCTATTAACTCTTTATCTTTTATATTTTTAATATAATCTTAATTATTTTATTAGCTATAATAACTCTAATTATTATACTAATACTTATAAAGTTATTTAAAGATTTTCTATTTACTACTAGTACTAAATTTAATTTAGAGCTTATTTAAGATATAGTAATAAAACTATAAGTATATATAATAAATACTATTATAGTTTAAATAAATTAATCTATACCTAACCTATTTTTATAAAAAAAAATTAGCGCCTATAAGTACTAAAGCTATTTAGGTTAATATATTTTTAGTATAGTAAGTAGCGTTTACTTAGTTTAAATAAATAATATACTTAACTAAAAATTTTTATATCTAACTAACTGTATAATAGTAATTAAATAGTACTTTTTAATAAAATAACCTATATATAAGAAATTTTATAAAAAATGGCTATATAAGACTTTATTAAATTAATAGATATAAAAAAGGCGTATTAAAATTAGTAAATAAAAAATATATAAATTACTTTATTAAAATATATAATATTACTTTTTAGTGTACAGTATACTATATAATATTAAAAAAAAATTAATAAATTAGTATTATATCTAAGCGAGATAACTCTAAAGAGAAGAAGCGCAAGCGTATAAAGGTAAAGAAGAAGTAGGATAAGCTTAAGGAGATCTATATTATATAGTTTAAATTTAAACTAAAGAATAGCTTAGCGATTAAGAGGAATAAGTAAAAAAGTAAACTAGTAAATAAAGATACGTTAAAAAAGAAGTTTAGAGAGGTAAAATATAAAAAAATAAATAAATACTTTAAAGAGATACTAGCGTCGTAGAGTAAGGATAATAAAAATAAATTAGATAAGTATACTTTTTAGTTTTATAAGGAGTTCTGGCTAATAGTTAGTAGTAGACAGAAAGGATAGGAAAAAAAAAAGACTTAACTTAAGGAATATAAAAAGCGTAGTATAGAAATAATATAAACTTAGCTATTTAGTTATATTAAGTTTTTCTTATTAAAGCTAGCTTTATAGGATCTTTAGTAGCGTAGATTATAAATATATAGTATAATTATATTACTTTTTATATTTAGTTTTAAAGTCGATCTTTTTATAAGGATTTTAACTAATAACCCCTCTACTCGCTCTTTAATATTTAGTTATACGCTTATTTTATATTAGGAGCGTTTACTTATAATAAAATATAATAAATACTTAAGTACTGTCTGGCTAGTACGCGTAAGAATTAAAACCTATTTATAGTAAAATTTTACCTATAAAGGGCGTATTAATAGTAAACTATTCTAAAAATTAAATAAGTAAAAAGCTACTAAGAAAGTTCTAGTTATAATTACTTTATATATATTACCTCTATACTATAAAGATAAAGATTATTTTTATAAATCTGTAATTCTTATTACTCTTATCTAAATAACTAGATACGCGATACTATAAATGTAATATTATAATTTTAAATATATATTTTATACGCTTATATAAAATATAATAATATATCTATTCTATAGTCTATATATACTAGCTATTCTTATATTAATATTTTATAGCTTTTAGTATACTTTTTTAAGCTTTGCTTAGCTTCTTAGTATATTATTCCTAAAATATAGTCCTACTACTAATACTAATAAATTAGAAAAAAAAGAAAATATAATTAATTAAAAAAGTGGCTTCTATACTAAAGAAATAGAGAAAAGCCTAGTTTATAAAAAATAGAGAAAGGTAATTCGTAATTTAAATTATAGTTTTTTAGACTTTAAATAATTTTACGTTATTTAAGAATTACTAGTTAAGTATAAAATATTATTTATTAAAGAAAGACTGTATCTTTATTACTACCTTTTTTAATAATAATTTTCTTAACCTACGAAATTAGCTGTTTCCCTTATAAGTAAAAAATATTACTATTCTTTCTCTACTTATTTTTATTTAAGACTAGACTAGTGCCTTAAATAGCTAAATAAATAATATAACTTTAAAATACTACTATATATTAAAAATAGCTAAGAATCTAGTAACTATAGTATATCTCTTTAGTATTAAATCTAAATATCTCTTTATAGAACCTCTATTAGAGAGTATAAGAAAGAATCTAATATATTTAATAAATACGTTTTATTATCTATTCTTTATACTAGATTTAGCGCTAAGTAAGAACTTTATAAGTTAAATTATATATAGGTATTTTATTAGTATAAGTAGTAGTATAACGCTAGAAATAAATATAGTAAATATAAAAAATATATTTAAATTAGTAAAAAGGGCGTTTATATTTTTAGTTATTATTTAAGCGAATATTATTTATAAGTCTTTTATTTAAAAAAAAAATTATAAAATAATGTTCCTAATAGATAATAGTACTAGTACTTATTTTTATTACTAATAGCTAGATAGTATTATAGATAAATATTAACTTTTATTAAATAAAATAAATTACGTTTATTATTCTTAGCTTTATTTTTATAGTTATATTTTTTTTTAGAACGTACCTCTCTATTTTTTTTAATTAAAAAGTAAAATACCTCTACTATATAACTAGCTTTTTTACTTATATCTTCTTTTATGCTAAAAAGGTATTTTTTATTATATACTTTAAGTAGATACTTTTACTATCTATAACGTTTCTCTATACAGAGTCTATTATTATAGTATTTAGTAGCTTTTTTATTTTTTTATATTCTTTTCTTTTCTTTCTTCTTTAACTTTAATTATATCTTTAAGTATACTTACGTACTCTCCTCTTTTTAGTCTAGTAAGTACTTTACTAGTATTACTTTTAGTACTATAACTTTTACGCTTTATATACTAGTATTTTATATTTAGGTATACTATTATATAAAGCACGTTTATAGCGCGTATATTATATTTAAATTCTACCTCTAGCCTACGCTTATTACCGCGCTTTTTCTTTTTATTTTACTCTTTTAGCTTAGCTAGACGAACTACCCTTTTATCTTAATATATTTTAGCTTAGGCGTGTACTTTTATTTTAGAGTTATACTTACAGCGATATACGTAACTATATATAAATATATTATTAATAGTTATAAAAAATATACAGTAATTACGCTAGTAAGTATTAAAATAATATAATATTTAATTATAAAAGAGATAGTACTAGCGGCGAGGCTAATATATAAGAGGATTAAAGTATATTAGATAATAACGCTGCTAAAATATATAGTAATACTATTAACGCTAAGCCCGTAGCTATTATATTAGTAGAGAAAGAAGCTAAGAGAGAAGAGTCTGTATACTAAGGTGCATAATAAGCGAGATAAGGACAGCAAGGGAAATAGCGAGCCAGGGCTACAAGGATAAATGCCATAGCGAGATAAATGTTGGCTAATGGTACCGCGAGCGCCTTCGGTGGGCTTGCGTCCTGACTTGATCAATCTAAATCCCCAACGGTAGTACCAATCGCCAGACTATTTCTACAAAGTCTCCCATTCCGTAATCCACTCCGCATATTTCAATCCTAATGTAGAAGCAGAAATTATCTCCCTGTAGGCTTCAATACGCGCGCGCAAGGCAGCAGCGTCGTGGAGGTGATCTGATTTGACGAAGTTCGTGTTGAGGGACCGCTCAGGCGGTCCACGATAAAGGTAGCGGAGTTAGTGGGCACGAGAAACTGTCCTCTCTAGGCGGTGATGATAGCACGTGCGCGAGGCAGTCGTGCCAGTGGAAGTTGATGGATTTGACGAGATGGTGTTGGGAGCTGTTGTTGGAGAGGTTGTTGTTGTCTAGCGGAGCGCGTCAGTAGCTGGAACAGACGAGGACGTTGAGAGTAACCCACCAAGTTGTCAAGTATCGGAGAGAGCTGGCGGCGGCGGCGGAAAAACTGCAACTGAGCGCCGAGTTGTGAGCAAACGTACCTGTGTGCCGGCCGAGGCTTGGCACTCCGGGAGGTATGAGGTCATGGCTGCTCAGCAAATCTGATTATACGTCCAACAACCCTTGCACGTACGTTTGAGCCACCTGCAGAACTCTGAATTTCTTCGCATCAATTAGAGCCAACACGTTTCTATTATAAGAGCTACGACACTCGAAATCAACCGCTACCGCAGTGCACATACGTTGCAACCGAGCAATGCCTCCCACCAACTTCCCTTCCGAACCTATACCTCATCCATTTCACGGAAGCGGCGTGACATATCGTATATCTCACCGGCCACCACATCAAAATTGACGTCCATGTGAAGCGCATCCCCTACAGGGTGTTCCTGTTCAAGGAGCTCCTTCCACGTTGGCAACTGAGGAGCAGTATCCAAAAACTGTGGGTCATGTGTAGACCAGTTCCGTCCCCATTCTTCTGCCGTCCAAGCTTGACCTTCCTGGAGGATGCGGTCCGGGTCCACGAACTCAACGAGGTCGAAGTTGCAACTGATGACGGAGCTTTCTCCGCGCACCAATTCGTCGATGGCCCGTGGAAAGTCTTGGAAGAGTTGGAAACCGTTGGGCCCCCCAAGGTAGCGTACTGGATCCGGTATTAAGCCCTGCTGATGAACCTGCGACAGCGCCCTTTGATAAGATGCATCGCGAATTACGGTTGAGAAAACTTGCGTTGCACGCTCGCCGGCAATGTCTCCATCGATTAACAAACGGAACGATCCGGGAGGCATCCCCTTGGATTCCAGAGCACAAGCTTCCACCACCCATGGCGCTATTGCACGGGTGATTTTCCTGGCTTCGATCTTGTCGTGCGCGTGAACAGTTCGCCGGAAGGGACTTTGGCAAACGTCACGCACCGTGATAGGCAGGATGCTCTTCCATAGGTTGACTCGGCGCTCAATCCGGAGTAAGCGGTTTTCCTGGCAGAACGATATCAGACCTTCCGCATGGCGTTCCGGTTGCGCAACGGACTCATGATCTTCTAGGAGAATAATTCGACGTATATGTCTTCGTGTCGCCTCAGTTACCGAGCTTAAGAAGTATATAGCCGCAGCAGCTGCGGAGAAGCGCCATCGGGACCATTGGTCTTGAGATGTGTAACAGTAACACGGATCCACGCCCAAGCGTTTCTGTATTCGAGTTACCTCTTTCACACGCCGTCCAAAATGAGGGCTGCATGGTACGATATCCAAGTCCTCTGCTGTTCGTTGGACTTCTTCAACAGAGGGAATTCGCCAGACTGGGCCGGATACAGATGGAAATGTCTTGAAAGCTGGATGGCCGGGCGCCTCGAGGTAGATCGCATATCGTTCAGGTGTTTGCATTGCTTGGGGCAAAGCCTCGAAGGTGTCTTTTATGTTCTGAATATGAGAATTGTCCAAGAAATCTGGTTCTTCGGCCATGAGGCTACATAAGTGGGAAGCGAAATCGTTGAAGTCAGAGGGCACTTCTCCAAACGTGTATCCTTTGCAAAGGAGTTTTATCCTCAAGCTTTGAAGCTCCGGCCTTGTGAGGCTGCTCAGTCGATCGAGTATTCGCTCGGCTTGCGAGAATTTGCGAGCCACGTTTTCGCGCATGGTAGTACCCACACGTCGTCTCATCTGCAAGATCATTTCGACCTTTACTCGGCGCACGGTGTCAACGAGGGTATCGAACTGTCCAGCGCATTGGCGCAGCTTGTCTGAATACAGCGTAGAGAATGTGACGGTGTTGTAACGAAGGGCCAATCCCTGCACTTCTTCTGCGATAAGCCTGCACGTCGAAGTCAATGCTAATTCTATAGGGCGGCCATCATATCGAGACAAAGCGCCTGACGACAGGTTGTATCTATAGCCTCCTGGTACGGTCAAGTACTCTTCGTAGATTTGCAGTCGAATTTCCGCAGGTATTCCCAGAAGGTGTGCGAGGGGGTACATGGTGACGACCACCGAGAAGTTTGGGATAGAAGCTGCAAAGAATTTAGCGACAAGTGTGAATAGAGTCGAGGCCAAAGTGCCCAGAAGATATAGGGAGGGGTAGTTGTTGGGCGGTCCTGTTGCCACGTAGCCTCGCCAGGCAGCAGTACCACAAACCCGGCTGTGGTTCCATGGGCCTTCGCATGATTACGAATTATAGGTTTTGTGCAATTGCACCTTTTGTCTGTTCGCACACCTAAAATGAAACATCACTTGTAAAATAGGGGGACTAGGTATTTGCGCAATGTGGTATATATTGAATATATCTTTACAGAACTACAATGCGCGCGACAATTGGTATCTGAAGTAAAAAGTCTAGCACAAAAACGGTGCCGACATTAAAACCATCAGCAATGCCGCTGGAGCAACGGCGTGGCGCGCCGTGGGTTTATCAATTAACGTACTTCGCGAGTTTCATGAAGCCGCGGCACAACGCAACAACGAGAACTCAATGAATGCCGAACAGCTCACACACTGTGGAGGGTCAGCATGGACTGCGATAGGCACCGTCTTGTGTTTCGGCACTTAGCAATGTGTGACTCTGTGTGTTTGCGACGCAATACATATTGCAGATTTTAATACTAGTCTAGTTATATAATACAGAAATTAATAAAGTTAATACTAGTCCCTTATATAGTCGCGCTTAGAGACTTAGTATATAAAATAGCCTATTATTACTAAATACCTTATTTATATAGTCTATATATAATAACTTTTTATAGTTAAGCGTTTTACCGTCTTTAATCTTCTTTTAGAGTATCTTTATAGCGTTTATTTTTTATTTTTAGTAGCCCTATAAAGGACGTTTTACTAAGATTAGCGCTATTTATATATACAGTATTAGGAAGCGTATTTTTTTTAGTATAGATAATAATATAGTAGATAATTATATTAAGAAGTTAAACTTAACGCTATATTAATTTATACTTTTTATACTTCTTTTTACGCGCCCGAACTAAGTTATAAGTATATTTATTAAAATTATTCCTAAACTTTTTAATTTTACTATATATATTAATTTTATAATTAATATTACCGTAGTTACGTGTATAGTATATTTAAAAGTAATTAACTTTTTAGATACTATTTTCCTAAGTTATAATTAAGGTGTAAAACTCTTAAATTATAATATATTAGCGCTAGCTACAGTTATTATTCTACTACTTATTTTAGATTCTATATTATATTATATTCTTTATATATATCTTTTTTACAGTGCATAGTATATTTATAATAATATTATTAGTAAGGAGATTTATACTTATAGTAGATAGTTTAATAAAAGAGAAAAAGTTATAAAGTCTATTTTACTATATAGGCGGCTGGTATACAACTTAGTACTAAACTTTAATAACGACGATAGTAGCAAAGAGGATATATAAACTATAGGCGATCGTACGCTTAATAACAAAAGCCCTATCTTAGGCCGCCGGTAAGGCACTGCACACAGTTTAATGAAGGAGAAAGAGTTATAGAGTCTATTTTGCGCGGCTGGTGTGCGACTCGGTACCGAACTTCGACGACGACGATGGAGGATGTGCGAACTATGGGCGATCGTGCGCTCAACAACAAAAGCCCCACCTTGGGCCGCCGGTAAGGCACTGGACGTGGCGATAGGCACTCCTGGGCTCTACTGGCATACTGACGAGGCCATGTGCGAGCAGTGTGAATTTCAAACCCTTGAAAGTCATGCTCCTTCCTTTCAGCGAGCTGTGCTTGTTAGAACAGATCCACAACATGAAACAAGGCAGACTTACGGTGAGGTGCCCTACTGAACACAGCGACGCTCCGCTCACACTCCACTACGAAAGATTAGCATATAGCGCAATAGATATATTCGGACGTTACTGACATCATGTATCCGTGGATTGGCGACTGCTCGCACTGTGAAGTGTCAGTGGGGCCAGTGTTATGTATGCATGGATGTTACTGACATCGTCCTCGAGGTCATTGGCGATTGCTGCTCACACTGTGGAGGGTCAGCATGGATTGAGATATGTAACCTGGCCTTTGCTGACATCATGTGTGACGCGGTTGGCCCGGGGGGTCGCTGGGCGTGCGAACTTTGGGACCGAAGGGAGTCGTTGGCTAGTAGGGTCAGCCTATGAGCCCATGTCCACGTCTTATAATTGACTTACGCCGTTGCCTGGAGCCCACACGACTGAACATCTGGCCTTCGAGCTGGCTGAATTGTGAATACAGGACCGGAGCAGTCAAATGACGCACATGACCTACCAAGTCCGGTCATCCGTCCTACACTCCATACCACATCATCAACTCCTGCTTCTTGAAGTCGCCTGACCTCTAGTTAGCGAATGTACGACGAGTAATGAAAGGACTGGGGAAAACTTACACTCTACCACATCACAATCTCCGTGGGTCTTCTTCGTCTCCGAAACCTGTCAGTCAGTCAGCAAGAGTGAATACGCAACGGAGATCGAGATAGCCTTACGTCTATCACCGTGCTGATCTTGGACAGGCTACTTAAAAATTAGCATCGATGCTGTAGATAAGTGAGAGGAACATACTTGCCGACTTGCCGCCCATCATGCCGACCGCTCCCGGTAGCAGCGACACTCCGAGCTGGCACGAAGTCCAAGGTCAACTGGAACCGTCCGCCTGCGCACGGCTTATCGACAAGTCCTACGCCGACCTGCGCGTACGCGACCTTCCGGCGGAGAACAGCCTTCTCGAGTACATCGCTAGATTGGAAAGTCAGTTTCGATGCTGTGATGGACTGGAGGATTTGTATTTACTCCTTGGCCACTTCGAAGCCCTCCTTGGCACGTCGTCCTGTACGGATGGATCCCGGGCCGACAGGATGAAGGCTTTGTGGAAGCGGGTAGTCGATGGAGAAGGGCCGGGAGACCCAACGTTGTTGATGGAGCTGGAGGCAATGGAGCGACCCCGGGCTTGGGCTGATAAGACGAGGCGGATCTATCAGTACGCTCGCAAGATCCGGGATCTAGGAATGTTCAGTACATTGCCAAAGCTTGATGTTGTAGTGAGAACTCACGAGAAGAAGAAGGCCTGAGCGTTGTGAACTCCGGGGCGGCCCTAGCGCGAAGTAAGATATTGATCGAGGTCTGGTATACCAAGCGGTGTACTTACTGCTGGGGCGCGCGGGTTGGGTGAGTGCGCGCTTGAGATGCGTTAGAACTGAGCTGATAAAATAGCGAGCGACGAGAGGAGGCTGGACGATGCGAAACGAGCAAGGCGTAGAATAGATGGCGGAAGACCCAAAAGCTGAAAGACGTCTCGAAGAATGGCACGCGCGAGGTCACGACGCCGTTCTATACTAGACAGGCATATGAAAACTGCGCAGGGCGATGGTAGACTCGGTAAAGAGAAACTGAGCGGAGAACAGGAACGACGCACCTTGTCCTTGTCCAGCGGGCGTTGCTAACCGGGTGGCAGGTGCCTGCAGGCGGCGTGGGTGCCGAGGATGGTGGGTAATGGCTCTTTGCAGCGAGTCAGTAACGAACAGAGCAGCGAAGGAAGAGGGAAGTAGACGCACTCTTTCTTGTCCTGTGAGGCTGCTGGGTGAGCCGGGTGTGTACGTAACCTGAGACAGCGGGTCAGCGACCGAGCAAGCGAAGGCGCGAGCGGGCCACGAGGAGACGCACTTGCTTTGGCGGGCCTTCGGTGTTGTTGTCTCGGTGGGACTGGTCGAGCGTGTCAGCAAACTGCAAGGCGTGGAGGAACCAGGTCCACTGACAGTTTGACGGGCAACATGGAGGCTTGGCGCGGAATCGGGCGGAAAAACTGGCTGTGTTAGATAGAGGAGCGCAGACGGGGAGGGAGCGTTTACCGTTGCTCCGAATCACGTGACAAGTCCATGATGACGTCTGTGTGGACGAGGTTAGCGCTTGAGCAGTGGAAAGACGATCAAGGTGAGACTCACCATCAGTTCACGATGTTAGTGGGCGGGGTAAAACTTTGCTGGTGTTAGCTGGGGTATCGCAGGCTATGGCGATGGAGAGCTTACCGCGATAAAAATGAAACACAAAAGAATGAACAAGCCTTTTATACTCCTGCTCGGGAGTGGCGACGCATCACAGGAACAACAGAATGGGTGAGAGATCCTGTGTAGAATGAATAGTATTCGTATGCTCTACTGGGGTGCGCAACGCTGGCAAAGAGACCCTGTGATCATACAAATCCTTCAAGCACTGGGAGTGCCGGTACGCGGCTTTCCTTGACGAGTGCGTCGCTCGCGGTGCTGTCCTGGCTGCGAAGCTCCCTTCCGTGTATCTTGGCCGTTGCGACGTCGGCGTTGACGTTCTGCAATCAACTCGTCGTGTGCGTCCTCGAACTGCTTGATGGAGAGGCATTCAATTGCCCATCGAGCGCAGATCTTGGCCTCCCTAGGCCGCATGAGGATTGCGGGCCACTCGACGCCACGCCCAAGTGCCATCACCAACCAGGTGCGATGTCTGTTGTAGTGGTTGCACGTCGTGAAGAGATGCTCGGCATCGTGACGGCCCTTGCGGCAACCGCATTGGCCTTCGGGTGCGGGTTCCCGGGTGGGCGGCCCAATGCCGTTGTCGGCTGGCGCGTCGTCGGCGTCGGGCCCTTCCACGTCGCCATGCTCCTCATCCCACTGCATGAGCGCCTGGACATAGTCCTCTTTAACCAGAACACCTCTCTTCCCGAATCGAGGAGTCAAGTCCACAATCCCTCTCTCTGCGGCCAGCGCCTCGAGCTCTTCCTTCTTGTGCGGGCGGTAGTTGGTCGGACGGTTCCTCTTCGGACGGACAGGCGTGTCGCTGCCATTGGCGTCGATGGGGGCAGGTTCGGGACAGGTACATGTGCCAACCACCTCTTCGACCTGCGAGCTACGTAAGCACAGTACTGACAACGCGTAGGCAGGTCTGCTCACCTGGAGGAAGGAAAGGTAGTCCCTCAGTCCGATCGCGCCTGTCCTGAGGTGAAGAAGCATCGAGCTCTCGGCGCGTGAGAGGCCCGCGTATCGAGCGTAGTTGTGTTCGCCCCATCCATCTGCGCGGGAGGGAACGTGACTTGGCCCTTTGCTCGCAACATACTCGTCCCATATCTTCTTGCTTTGAGTGTCCGACTCATCCCGGCCGACCTCTCGGAGTTGCTGCAACCAGAACGGGCGGTTGGTTTGATGCAGATTGGGGCGCTTTAGCTTGGCCTCGACTTTCTTGGCAAAGTTCCTCGCATCCTCGAAGAGGTTGTGGAAGGGATGCAGACGCTCCCGGGTTGGTGAGATATGGAACGTGCGTAGTCTGACAGCTTCCAGGGTCTCCACGAATTCGCAATAGGAGTTCCGGCTTCGAAATGTAGGCGGCGCCGGTGGTTGGCGATCACCCGCGGGAGTGTAAGGGTCCGCAGATTCAGGCGCGGTCGTGAATCTACCCAATCTGGTCAATCCGAGTTGACGCGAAGCATCGCCGTGGGGGCGTGGTGCATTGTGAGTAGGTCGCTGGGCATCGAAGAAACCTTCCGAGTCTGATTCCGATTCGAATCGCCACCTGGCCTCATCTGGGTACAACAGCTTCGCACGATAATACGAAGCTTGACGATAGAGGGTCACGTCCAATGAGGCGATATTCAGCTCCTTCAACAGAAGCATACGAGGAGTGCCCCAGTGTGCCCCAGAAGCCCGCAAGAGAAACTGATACTGCATGGAGCGGAGCTTGTTGATTAAGCCCTGGCTCGTACGCCAAAGAAGAGGCTGGAGATGCATGTGTGGCGTGTACAGGAACCATGCCGCACATGCGTAGGTGACGATGGGAAGTATCTTTCGCTCATACACCTTGGTGATGATCTCGTGGAGGCTCGGACCCCATGTTCTGCCGGAAATGTAGCGGAGATGAGCATATTCCTGGTTGACCTTTGACTGGATATGTGCAACGTGTTCGTGGAACTTCAACTGCGGATCCACGAAGACACCAAGAATGCGCAGGGAATGTTTGCACTTCAGCCACTTTGGTGGCTTGGGCTCGCCAGCGGCCGGGTCAGGATCGCCGACGTCTGGCTCAGGAGCCTCTATGGCTGGCTCAGGGTTCACAATAGGAGACGCGGGATCTTCGACGGGCTGCGCCATATTCTCAACGGATGGCTCGATTTCCATGGGGAGGACGTCAGAGCTCTCGGCGGTGATCTCGGCAGGGCTCAGAACAGGGCTCTCGGCAGGGCTCTGAACTGGGAGCGGAGGGTTCTTCTTGGCGCGAGGTTTGCGCTTGGTCTTGCCGGTCTCCTCGTCCTTATCCTTGGCCTTGCATTTGTGGCAGTTCGGACACCGCTCGCGGCCACCTCTTGGCTTGCGACCACGCTTTGCCTTTGCACCTGGAACAGTAGGCTTAGGCTTCTGGATGTAGTCGAGGTCAGGAGTGATCAGGATATCGGACAACTCCGCCTCCTGCATGGCCTCGATGTCGGGAAGCAAGGTACATGGAGCCTCCACCCCTCGAGTGCGAGGTCGGTGGAAGTGCATGAGTTTGTTCTTGCTCGGAGTGAATGTCACGCTGTTCTCGTCTGCCCACATCATCATCAAGTGATGCAGTACCGTCAGGATATCGCAGTTCTTCTTGTAACTATCCGTGGTGACGACCAGATAGATATCATCAACGTATGCAAAGCAGGTGAGCTTTGCCCCGGAGTGGGCAATCTGTCGGTGTAGCTCTTCAAAGAGCGGAGCGGCGAACAGCAGGAACAGGATTGGCGAGGCAGGGCTCCCTTGAGGAATGCCTGTGTTGGTCCAGTACTTCTTCTCAGTGACGATCCCACCCAAGTCGATACTGGTACATCGGTGAGAGAGAAACGAATGGACCATGCGAATGAGCCAGTCAGGAAATCCTTTCTCGGCCATGGTTTCCAAGAGCTTGACACGATCGACATGGTCGTACGCGCATGTGATATCCACTCCCATCAGGGTACTCTCATAGTAAGGTTTGTTGCGGCCTTTGTTTGGGTGGCCTGGGACGGTCTGCATCCAGCCCGAATACACCCAGTTCTGGAGGTACATGAGCGCCCGCGTACAATCCTGGCCTGGACTACCGAACTGGACTTTGGGAATAAGATCGTGGAGGATGGAAAACTCCTTGAGTTTGTTGGCTAGGAGTCTGTCGAGGATCTTGCCGAGACAGCAGAGAAGCGCGATTGGTCGGAGGCTCTTAGGGTGATGGGGATCTTTTCCCTCCTTGAGAATGCCCTTGGTAATACCGTACTGGAAGAGATCGGGATGGAGGCCGTAGTGGAGACAAGCCGAGAGCAATTGAAGAAGGTGCTCGAGGATGATGTCGCGCCCAAGCTTGATGGCGTCGGTGGCGATGCCACTGGGACCTGGTGCAGACCCATAGCTCAAGTCGTTGATGATTTTCAGCACGTCCTCTTCGTAGACGTTTTGGAAGTCTGCACGCGTGGCGAGCACCTTTCGATGTGCTGGCAGGTCCGGCATCGGGAGCAGGAGCGCTGGGACAGGATTGCCAGAGCCATCAACAGTGCACTCTGCAATGGGGTATATGGCACGGATGTAGACTTCACCCTTCTCCTCGTGATCCTGGACGAAATGGCGGTTCTTGTCGTCGTCTTCGAAGTCGAATTCGGGCTGCCGTGCCGGATCTGGAGGTTTCATTTGGCGCTTTCGTGAACGAAGAAGGTCATAGATAGCATAGGGATCCTTCTTGATTGAAGAGAGGACCCGTCGTCTATATGCGCTCTTGGCCTCTTGCTTGGCAAGTATATCGAGATCATCCCGAAATTCGTCCAATACTCTTCGCCACTCGGGATCGCTGATAGCCGCCTTCTCAAGGTTCTCGCGCGCGTACTGATAAGACGAGGAACCTGGACGAGACAAGTTGGGCAACGGGTCCTTCTTCTGAACAGTGGCCTCGGTGGCTTTGAGAAGACAGTCACCGAGGTCCTTCGCAGCTGGGACGACTTCGTGCTCGAGTAGAAAAGTGTGGGGCGACCGTCGCATACTGAGCTCACGAATATGCTCCCGAAGGTTGTCTTGGAACTGCTCGTCGTTTACGTCTCGGAAATTCAAGCGTGTCGCAGACGCGGGATTCGCTTCCCCATCGATCGTGAAAGCGATCACTCTATGGTCGCTTCGAAAGATGTCTGGGATAACGTGGCAGTCAGTGATGCGCCCTCTATCCACCGCCTTCGTAAAGACATGGTCGATGGTGGACGCATAGCGGTCAAGGTTCTTTCCTCGAGAGTATGTGATGACACCTTTCTCCAGCCGACTCTCCATACCATGCCGAATTAGAGCTTCCGCCAGCTGGCTTCCCTCATCCTTCTTGACATCATCAGAGCACCACATGTGGCTATGCAAATTGCTATCGCCGCACATTATGTCGCCGGGCTCGGAGGCTGATGTCGCCATCAGTTTGTCCACGTCGATGCTCTTGTTATGGTTGTAGAAGGCGTGGATGTGGAAGGTTCCGCAACTGGTGGTAAAATCTAGGGTTCTCACGAACTCGTCGTTGCGATTGTCGTGTCGGCGTGTGACGACGGACTTGGGATCAATGCTCTTGTGCACAAGGAAGGCTACGCGAGCGAATCCGTAAGCCTTGCAAAAGTTCTCCATCTTCTGTTCTTGATCTTGGTCCGGATCGTTGGGCTCAGGCATCTTGTTGGCTGTCCGTTTTGCCCCACCGGTGCGCTTCTTCATGAAAAAGTGACATTCGTACTCATGACTCTTGAAGTTCATCCACGCGATCTTTGGTGGAGGGTCCACGAGCACAATGATACGAGGAAGTTTGCCAAGGTCTCTTGCCAGATATGCGCGACGCACTACTTCATCGAACCGCTTCATGCTGGTCATCAAATTGATTAACCAGACGTCCGTCGTGGACGGCTGCGTCTTGAGCACATCTTCAAGTCCTTCTTGCTTCTTCTTCTTCTTCACCCATTCAAATAGCTCGGAAAGCTACTAATCGTCAGCCCCTGCAACCACACCCTTATTGTTTCCCGTTGAGGAAAGACGTACACGGTCGTCGAGCAGTGACATTCTCTCTGGGGAAATTTTGTCGGAGACCTTACGGTGCTTTCGAACATGATCTTTCTC
This sequence comes from Pleoardoris graminearum, assembly GCA_030770415.1. Classification (NCBI taxonomy): domain Eukaryota; kingdom Fungi; phylum Ascomycota; class Dothideomycetes; order Pleosporales; family Didymosphaeriaceae; genus Pleoardoris; species Pleoardoris graminearum. The sequence goes on along the minus strand of JASEKS010000043.1, from coordinate 418,128 downwards.
TACGGTACTGAGAAGCGAGTCGGGTGTCTTTCGCAGTGTTGGAGGCCCAAAAGGCTTGTGCTTGAAAGGCGGCATCTCGGGTCCACTGTTCACGAAGTCGGCTGAACAGAATGAAGAAACACACCGAGACCCTTGATGGCGATGTTAGCATGTGGCACACCACGCGGGGGAGAAGGCGGGAGGCGGAAGACAACGGGTAAGCGTGGCAACTGCAACCCCACAAGTGAGACGTGATGAGCTTTGGAATGCTTCTTGAGGTGATGCCGCATCGTGTGGGGGCTTTTCCAAAGATGGCAGGTTTGCAACGGCGGTGTTAGTGGCGATGCCGGTGCTTTCTCCGATTTGCTGGGTACCCTGCCCCAACCTGGTCTTCTACGCTCGACGATTAGGAATTTGATCCCCTCGTCAGCAGACTAGATGTCATTGTCGTGTTTCACCTGCGTGAAGGGGCTAACTTGATCGTCAGCGAACCCCGCGATTCCCCGCACGAGCCAGCAATGTCTTCGAGCCCAAATTAGAAGCGCCCAAGAGCCCCAAGTACCTTGACAAACTACAGCCTTGTCCGCACCCTGCGTCCGCAACACAAGCGGTGCGATCTCCTCAAGACCTCCTGTTTGCGTTGCGCTCAACGTATTTCTACTCGTCGTCTTTTCAGTACGGTCAATCATGCCACCCGCTCCCCAGCAGCCATATATCGACTTTCCAAATCTAGACAAACTCCTCAGTTCATTCAACGTTACCCAAAGCGTTCGCCAAAGCTTAGACCGTACTCTTTCACACCATGTGAGGGATAATGTCAAAGCCAACCTTGATGCCGCTTTCAGTCGAGCGCTTCAGCAGCAGCAATGCGTAAACCACAATCACCACCTGGACAAGTTCGGCGAGAGATTGATTTCCCGCATCGAAAAAATGGAAGCCAACGTCAGTGGTCGGAAGGAGGTTCAGCCCAAGCCCAACAGCATCCGGTATCGTCTGAACGCTCCAGGTGCTGTAGAAAGGATCCAAGCGTTGTTACAGTCGGACGGTAGAAGGGGCCTCCGCCGCAAGATCCGAGAGACAAGCGATGATTGGAGCAAGGTCATGGGCGTAGAGCTAGTCGGAAGCATGTTGTTCCTGCACTTCGAAACCCCAGAAGACGAAGCACGCGTCCGATGGTCCGGCGCGGACTTGAACGAGTCCCTTGGACTTCTAAGAGGTTGTGAGGCGGCCGTTGAAAGGTACTGCGTGGAATTCTACGATACGGAAATCGATAAAAACATTTTTACTGCGGGCGAGCATATCCGAAACGAGTACATTGCAGAATGGGAAGAGGACAACAAGATCAAGATCCACAGGGCATACTGGACCTATGGACGCATGATTTGGGAGCTCTACAATCCATATCAGGCACTGCGCCTGTGCAGACGTCAGATATGGATACACGGAGGTCGCGGTCTCGCAAGGTAAATTCTGCCATGCGGCAACTGATTTTGTCTAGTCTCGGGACTAACGGAACAACAGACCGGTAGATCTACGAGCAATACCCATGTTGTGCCTCACGTGTGGCAAGCCCGGACATTTCAGGCGACAGAGAAAGGAATGCAAGGACAAGGACAAGGCAAGGTGCCTGAAATGCGCAATGGAACTCACTGGAGTGTCCGGCCATACCCAATGGAACTGCAAGAATGCCCCGCGGTGCATAAACTGCGGGGAGCCACACCCAACTTATTCTCTCCTATGTGAAGAAAAGGACGTACTTGATATGATGAAGGAATGCGCAAGGTGGTACAACGCTGGCCCCGACTGGGCATGGCAGGTATTGTCTGAGGCGGTTGACGAGACACTGCTTCAGCCAACATCGGCTCTGCCGGCGAGTGATGGTGATCATGACCATGATCATGATATGGGCCTTTATTGAGCAACTACCTTTTTTATGTTAAACGAATGACCTTGACCGTGTGCGTCAGTGATGCCGTATGCTTTGCTGGAAGAAACCCGCGGGTTCAAAGATATCGTTGCTATGGGAAACCAATGTGTTCATAGCGTGTCTCGCAGACTACGTGCAGATAAAATGATTACGTTGGCATCAACGCTTCGCGATTCCATTCATCGAGAATTCATGAATCACAACAACCACTCCAAGGCAAGTCAAGCGATTATCATAAGGTGAATGGTTGTGAGAAGAAGGTCATTCATCCATTACACTAGTGAGCGGCGGGTGGAAGTGTGTTGTGACCGAATTTACATACAAAACCAATCAACGATGACAAAAAGCAATACATAACCCACCACGCCAGAGAATGTCCCAAAGCGAGAATGCCCAAAACAGTCAAAAGCAAAAAGCCACTGTGTAACTAACCAAAAATCGATCCCGCGACAGCCTTGCATACCGTATCCATAACTTACCTGCCCACCCCCGGTTTTTCTGTGCCTAGCACCCTCAGCGCCTGCGGCGAGGGACAAGGTTGAACTGCCGCCCGTTTCGTATGATGGTGTTGTATCTGTGTGCACGATCAGAGCGTGCCTGCAGCACCATACGCCGGTCCAACTCTATACCAGCGGCTTCGTAAAATGCCGGGTGGCGGGCTCGGACATTTGGCATGTAATAGTTGGTATGAAGCCAGTGGTCGGATACATCACTGAGGCGGACGCCTGCCTCCCGACCAAAGTTGACAACATACGTTGCCACTGGTAGGTGGATGTCGTACTCGTGGCCCCTGGAGTCCACAATTCCGTTCGAAGGCTGAGCAGGAGTCGGAGTGAAATAGTCGGTAAGTGGGGCTGTGCCATTGGAATGATTCTTTCGAGGTCGGCCACGCCTCGCAGGGGTGGAAGGAGCCCCACCTTGAGATGATGAGCCCGATGCGGGGTTGGAAGACGCTTCCCCTTGATTCTGTTTCGAGCTCTCTCGACCGGCCCACTCACCGCCCGGTGCCCACTTCGAAGCAGGCATGCCAGGTAGGTCTGAGAGCCCGCTAGGCGACGAGGGGTAATCGGCGGGCTCATCCCACATAGGGGCGTCCGTGTCGGGATCGTACGTGGCCTCGTCTCGCCTCCTAACGGATCGGTACCTCTCGTCGACGGGCTCTGCTGGGGCTTTGAAACCAGACTTGGGTCCTGATGGTTTCAATATCCGACGATCTTTATGTTGCTTCGCCCATTGTTTGAACATGTCGAAGTCGCCCTCGGCGATGCCAAACGTTGCCTCGAGCAGGCTGGTAGGCGAACAGTCTACGGACGGTTCCCGGACCTTGCTGGGTGGGACTGGGCCAAACTTTCCGAACCTTTCTCGCTCAGTTCGCTCAATCGCCTCGTCAAGTAGAGAGCTCCCGGGAGAGTTGGGGCAAGAGGGCAGCTCGGGGCTTTTGCCCCTCTTCTTCGACCCGGAGGCCGAGAGCGACTCTGGCACCTCAATTGGCTTCTCAGAGCTGCCTTCAATGAGCGCGCGACGCTCAGGGTGGACAGCATCGCGTTGATGGGCTGAAGTGTCGGTGGAGGCCATGGTGAATGAATCTGCCAATGAGATACTGAAGTATGCGATTTGGGGAGCGACCAGAGAAGATATGCAAGAATGCTAAGAAGGAACCGGAGGGGAGCTGTGCTGTGCGCTCTCAGTGACAGCTGGGGCAGTATATATAACAGTCTGAAGGAGCGCTGTTGATCCAGAGAAGCTGTGCACAGACCGGCGACGCGCCCGTCGCGCCCGTCGCGAGCGCCTTTGTGACGTACCAGACCAGAGAGTGTTGATCTGAAATTGCACCGATGTCTGCCCGGCCTCAAAACCGATGGGTCCCCCTCTTAGACTCGGGAAGAACCTGACGATTGATTTCCTCGACACCTACTGACCCCTAAAGGCTTTGCTGGTACGTAGGCCTTACTTGTAGCCGTTAACCTGTAATATGAGCAGGAGCTTCTTTCAGATCTATGAGTTGCTGCCGTTTTTATTCAGACTCAACATTGAGACTGTAATCTCGTTAACGGGAAATCCCCCTTAGGTTTAGTAGGGCTCCCTTTTAGGTATAGGTACTAAGCGGGGCTGCTTACTACTTTTAACCTCTTTATAAAAACCCTAATTTTTTAATATTTTATTTTTAACTATATTTTTTTTTATTTTTTTTTCTTTTTTTATTTACTCTTACCTTTTTATACTTTATATAAGCGTACAGTACCTATAATAGTTAATTTTTTTTTTACTATTATTTTACTTTTTTAATTTCTCTTAGTTTATTCTGTCCCCTCTTTTTTAAACGTTATTTTAGTTTTTATACTCTTTTTTTTTACTTTATTATTACGACTTAGGTATCTCCGCTCTAGATAAGAGCGTACTTATATAATAAGGAATATATAGTCTATACTATAGGGCATTAGCTAGATAGTAGTTTATTTTTTTATTTTTATAAATAATATATATTTAATTTATTTTATATATTATACTATATTACTACTTTACTTAAATTTCTAATATTTAAATTACTCTTTTATCTTTTAGAAGTAATTTAGTATAATATAGCTTTAAAAAAGTTTTATTATTTTATTATATATAATACGTCGGTTCTATAAGATACTAAAATTATTAAGAAATTTAAGAAAAATTTTAACTCTCCTTTTACTATTTTTAATATTTAACTTTTTTAAAATTATATATAAGTAATAAAAACGTCTCTATTAGACCTATTAGAGTATAAAAAGGTATAAATAGTTACTAATTATTATAGTTAAACGCCCCTATTTTAATTAAAACCTTTAGTATTAATTAATTTTAAAAAAGTATATACTTAACTCTAATAAGTTAAAAATAAAAAGAAAATAATAAAATAATTTAATATTTACTATAATTTTAATATAGGCGATTAAGCCGTAATTATAAAAAATCTAATTATTTTATAAAATTATACTACTTTAGTTTCTATTTTAGTTATATACTTACTAATACTAAAGGTCACTTATATTTATAAAAAAAAGAGTAGACATAAGTTTAATTTTTAAAAAAATAATTATAAATATTATTTTTACTAATTATTAACTTATATTTTAATAGATATTTTTAAGGTTAAATTTACTATTATTTCTATTAACGATTTTCTTTAAACTATATAAAAGGCTAAAATTATTTTAGAACTTAGTACTAATTTACTATAAAAAAAACTTAAATCTATTTAAAAGTTAAAATACTAAATACTCTTAAAAAACTACTTTAATAGTTTAATAAAATTAAAATTAAGTTTAAGTAAACTATTTAAGAGGGTGTGTAGCTTAGTAGATAATATATCTAGCTACCTATAATAGTAATATTATAGATTAAGAGTTTAAATCTTATTCTTATCTACTTTAATTTACTATTTAAATTAGTTAGTTACTTATTAGATTTTAGATGTATCCTAATTAGACTAGTTTATTACTTAAAAGAGTTTATATTATAAGAAGTTCCCGATTTTCTAGTAAAAGTAGTAAATAAGTAGTTGTCCTACTATAGTTATTTTATACTATATACGCTGCGTATACCTTTATATAATAAGTTAAGGTCTAAAAGCGTTTTAGTACTTTATACTATATATAATATATTTTTATTTATATTATATTATATATTCTATCTATTATATATTTTATATATATATAAATGCCTATCTTTATTATATACTTAGAGCGTATTATAACCTTTAAAGCTATTTCTCTAATTAAGGCCCTTAAATAATTAGTATAGTAGTAATATATTTAAAGTATTATAATTATTTATATATTATATATAATAGTATAGTACCGACGTATACTATATAGGCTATATATAAAAAAGTTTATAATTATTTTTTTATCTATTATGCTATTGCTACTATTATATAGTATTATAATAGTAGCTATTATATATATTATATCCCTTTATAGTATACTATACGTCGTAGTACTATTATTAATAATATAAATTAAAACTATAAAGGTACTGTACTACGTATAATATATATAGTCTCTATAAAGGCATGCATATACTCCTTCTTTTTTAAAACCCCTTTTGGTTGCCCCAAGCTACTACAGCTACACTATTTATTCGATTAATATATAAATATATATATATAGTCTCTTATATATATATTATATTTATATTACTTTATATAGTTTTACTACGCTACTCCTATTTATAATATATAGATATACTATTAGTACTATAGAGGTAGATTATCTAGTAAGTTTACGTATAGATTACTAGTTTATACTAGTATAAATATACTAGTATTACTATATTAAAATATTTTAATTAAACGGCTCTTTCTTACTATTTATAAAAAATTAAGTAGAAACTATAGTATTATTTTTTTTATTAGTTTTTTTAACCCTACTATTATCTTAGCGGCTAGTCTATTTCCTAGTTATAAAATTAGATTACCTTATAGTTCTATTAATATAGTATTATTATATATATTTATCTTCTAAACGATACTATTTATAGTATAACTTATTTTACTAATTTTAAGTCTTTATTACTACTATACTTTAGGTATAAACGCTAGTAGTATTAATATATTTATAAAATTATTACTATTTTATAAATATATATTATCCGCCTATATTTATTAGTCTCTATTTTTTTATTAAATAGGTATATACTTTTAAATAATTTATATTTCTAAAAGCGCTTTACGGTTTATTAGTATTACTATATTTATATTTTTTAGTACTACTTTTATTATACCCCTTAAGTAAGCTGCGCCTACGCTTATTACGTTTAGATTTTTTATAAATAAAACCTACGTACTTATTACTCTCTATACTAAATTTATTCTATTATAGATTTTTTAAATTATTTATTATATCTATAAAGGCGTTAAAAAAAACTAAAAATTTAATATTTATAAATTATTTCTTTATTATTTTATACTATTTTGTTACTTAGCGGAGGGCGTTTAAAACTACCTACTAGTAAATTTTAAATTACTTATTCTATAGTCTTATTAATATCTTATATACTCTTTTAGTTTATTAAAGTAGTTTATACTATTAAAAGTAGTTTAACTTACTTTTAAAGTTAGTTCTATAGTATAACTCTAATACTAGCTTTTTTATTTTCTACTTACTAAAGACCTACTATACTAGTAAGCATATATAGTATATAAGTTTACCTAGTAGTTTTTTATATTTAGCGGTATAACTAGGTATAGATAGTAAACTCTTTTATATATATTTTTAAAATATATAGAATAGTATTTTTACAATATTAATATTTAAGAATAGTATAGTTTAAATAATTTATTTATATTAGTAAGTATAAATAACTTAGTAAGTGATATACATTATTAGAATTCTTTTATATAAATTAAAATTTCTCTAATAAATAATTTACTTAATCTAATATATACTTATAGTAAAATTCGTTTAAGCCTTATATATCTACTATTATAGCTCTAACCCTCCTTAGTACTTGGGTTTAGAATTATACTAATTAGTATTTTAGCTATAGATATAGTAATTATTAGTATATAGTAATACTTTTAAATAGTATTTATTTTAATATATATATTTAACTATCGGCCCGCTTACTATATATAATATATTATTAATATCTATATTACCTTTCTTATAGTTAAATTATATAGCTTCTTACTATATATCTATAGTAAGGTTTAGAAATATACTATTAATTATTAAAAACTATAGGTATACCTTATAATTTCTATACTACTCTATTATTAGTATTTTATATAGTAATATTATATATACTATCTTTATAGTTCTTCTATTATTTTAATAAATTACTATTTAATAGTTAGAGCGTTCTCTATTTAAGTAATTAAGTTAAGTTATAATCTTATTTAAGAAACTTCCTTTTAATAGTATAGCGTCTTTATTTACTTTTTTTAGTCTATATTTTTAAAGTTATTATCTAGATTACCCCTAATATTATATTTACTAAGTAAAATATTTTATTTAGTTACGCTTATATTACGTATTTAGCTAGTATTAGGGCCTTTTATCTAATTATTATTACTATATATCTTTTTATACCTCTTATATATTTTAGTATACTTATATTTATTTAATATATACTAATAACGTACCTTATTCGCTCTCTAGGCGCTTATTAAAATAATAGTTACTCTTTTTTATTTACGCGCCGTAGATACTAATAATAGTTATAGTATAGTATTTATTATTTACTATCTTTAGCGTCTAATACTTTATTATTTTACTATTATAGTTATATATTCTGCTTTTTTTAGTTATACTACTTATAATAGTATAGTCTAGAGATAGATAGAAAGCGGAGAACGTAAAAGTTCTTTAATAAAATAATAAGGGGGCCCCGCCCTACGCTAGTTATATAGTAAAAAATAACTAGTTTATAATATTTTATAAACTAGCTTTAACCGCTATATAACTATATTTAATAATATATAAACTAGTTTTAACCGCTATATAACTATATTTAGTAATATATACCTATTTATAATATTTTAAAACTTTATTTATCCCTATCTCTTTTACCGTCGCTATATATTATACTATTACTTATTAGTATATTAAAGTTATCTATTTGCTTTTAGTTATATACTATAGTATAATAAATATAATTTTAATTTTTTATACTACCTTTTGTCCCGCTACTATTTAACAGTTTTAATTACTTTTATACGCTATTATTAATACTACTAGTTATAACTCCTACTACTGTATAATTTTTTTATATTTTACTAAGGTATTTCTAAAAAATAAATTATATATTTTATAGTAGTTTCTCTGTCTTTAAATTTAAAATAAAGTTAGTTTAAATATATATATAGAAGGATTGTTAGTTATTATATAAAAAAATATTTAATAATAAGTACTACACTGCTATATAGACTTATAAGAGTTTTTATAAGCAGTATTTTAATAAAATTATTTAATATAGGCGTATACTTAGTGCTTAATTTAGAGCTATTTATAAGTTATACTCTTTTCCTCTTAAATTATCTAGTAAGAGGAGGCGTTAAAGCCTTAAGACTAGTAGTAAAAGTCTAGTAAAGTATAAAGTAGTAAAATAGGTTTTTATACTATATTTATATTTTACTTACAGTCTTTATAGACTAATAGTTAATAATTTATTTAATATTTTTTATTCTTCTACTAAAACTCTATTTAGCCCTATTATATATTACTTTTTTTTAACTAACTCTACTCTAAGAGCGCTGTATTAGGGGATATTTTTTAAAAGAATTAGTCTATTTATAAGGCTAATTTACTCTCGCCTTCTTTTTAGGAGCCTATATTTATTTTATTTTTATAAACTCTCTTTAAGAATATTATATTATTTTTAATTTTTAAAAAGCTTAGGCAAGTTTCTATTTAGTAGGGCCTAGACTATTTTAAAAATTTTATAGTATTAGTTTAGTATTTTTAGATATAAGTGTTAATATAGTTATAATATAAATATATATTTATTTTTTATAATTACTTTAAAGTAATTATTTTTATTTTTTTATAAACTTAAATATACGTATACCCGCTCTTATACTATAGTTTTAAATTAGCTTATAGTTATTTAAGCTCTTTAGATAGCTATATTAAGCTAATATTTTTTTAATCTATATTAATAAAGTACGTTTTAGACCTAATAACCTATATTTTTAAAAACTAAATTTATACTTAAATACTTATAAAAGTAACTGCTTTATAAATCTTACCGCGTATATAAGCTTAATATATTTAAAAAGGTATTAGGGCTTTAAGTACTTTTTAATAGATTTATTTAAGACTCTTTACTTTATCTTAATATCTATATAGATAGAATCTATAATTATAGATTATTAGTTTTAGCAGATTTATACTCTATTTATTAAAAAAAAACTAAATAAGCTAATATACTAACAGATACTTATTAAAAGATTTACTAAAAAAGCTTTTAAAATTAAAAAGCTCTAAGCGGAAAATCTCCTAGCCGTACTAGTTAAAAAAACTAGAAAGTTAGTTAGTATCTAATTTTTAATATAGCTTATTTAATACCGTTATTTAAAGTTACGTATATATTATAATATTTTTATATAGACTACTAAGTCTTTACTTTTTATTTATATTCTTATAAGTTATAAAACTAAAAAGATAGTAGGCTTTTAATTATAGATCTAATATAAAATATTAAAGACTTTTTTAGAACTAGATAAATTCTATTTATAGCTAGTATACGTTTCCTACCTATTTTTATACTATAGTTAATAGTGTAGAGGGCGAGATATTAGTATATATTTTTTACCTACTCTTATACTATAGTTAATAGTATAAAAGGCGAGATATTAGTATACGTTTTTTACCCGCTCTTATATTATAATTAATAGTATAAAGGGTAAGATATTAGTATATATTTTTTACTTTTTTTTAAATACAGCCTTTAAAAATAATTAAATTACTATTATTATTATTTTTTTTATTCTCTTTATTGCGTTTACTATTATTATTACTAAAATCTAATTTATTAATATTAAAGACTTTATTAGAGCAGTATAGTTTCTTTTTATTTAAAAGGCCCTTAGCAGAACCGGAATTAAATTCTATATAATAGTATATATAAAACTAAAATATTAAAAAAGTTTTACTTTTAGAGAATTTTATAGATATAGTAAAGCTTATTATATAAAATAGATCCCTAGATAATTAATAAGGCCTTAAATTAAAAATTCTAAAACTAGTTTTTTATAAAATAGTACGCCTATCTTTATTAGTATATATAGAGGGTAAGATATTAGTATATATTTTATACCTACTTTTATACTATAGTTAATAGTATAGAGGGCAAGATATTAGTATATATTTTATACCTATTCTTATACTATAGTTAATAATATAGTACGTTAACCCTATATATATAAAATTTAAGTATACTTTACTACGCGCGTATAGGAGTTTAAAGAACTTATTTTTATTATTATTTAGGTTATTATTTTTTAATTTAATAAGACTATTAGGTTTCTATAATACTTAGTTTCAGTAGCGAGCTAGTAAGCTATTAAACTAAAATAATTTATAGTCTAGCTGTACTATAAGGGCCGTTTTTTTTTAATTATTAGGTTTTTATATATTTATATTACTGTCCTATATTTTAGGTAGTGTCCTAGTATTTAATCTAGCTTTTTTAATTTTTTCCCCTTTATCTTTATTATTAGAAATAGTATATAATTTTCTATAGTTTTCCTTTACTATAATATTTTTAGTAGTTTATTAAGAAAATATAAATAAATTATTTTATATTCCGTAGCCCCTTAGTTTAATTTTTAAAAGTATATTAAAATTTTTTTACGTTTTAGTTCCCTTAAGATTTAGTATTTTCTTATTATTATAATTAAATATAAAAAATTCTTCTATAGCTTTATTTTTTAAGATAGGGTACGGTCTTAATAGAGACCTAAAGGTTTTAGAATTATAATAAGATAATTAATACAGAATATTTTATTTTATTTAGTTATATACTAGACTATTTATTTTTATTACTCTAGACCTGTTAGCTATTATCTCTAATTTAAAAAATTCTTTAGTATATAGGTATTATCTACTTACTACGCTTTTATAATATTATATACCCGTAGCTTTGCGATATACTTAGGGTTATTTAGCCTATTTTTATATAAAGCCTTTAAGTTACTTTACTACTTTTATATAAAATTTTTATTTATTTATAAAAGTCCTCTAAGTTATTAGTCTTAGTAGTAGACTTACTAGAATAGTAGTAGTTATATTTAAAATAGTTATTATATACCGTCTTACACCTTAAGTATCTAGTAGGTATTTAAAAGTATTAATAATACTAGCTTTTTATCTAATCTGTAAGACGTTCTGTCTTATTATTTATACCTTAGTTAAATTTTTAGTCTTTTAGTAATAACTACTATAAGTATATACTGCGTTTTAGTTATACTAGATATACTATTATATAGTATTAAGCTAAAGACAGCGTAAGCGTTGCCTGTATTACCTTACGCTAGTTATAAAAAGTTAGTTATTATAACTTTAACTTCTTTATTATTTTCTTTTACTTACTTCGTTTAGTTTAGTAAAGTATATATATATACTTTATAGTGTATACTGCAAACTATTTATATATATATTATTAGTAAACTATTTTACGGTACGTTAAGAGTACGTATATATGCCGAAACCACCTAGCACTCGCTATCAACTTTGCACGTAGAGTAGTCTAGGTTGGTCTGAGGCAGCTTTAGGCCGCAGCTGAGGACGCTGGTTCGAACCCCGCTCCTCGCGGCTAGGGGACAATGTCTATACCTTTTTTGGACTAGTGTCTCGACGCTACACTTTACCTCTCTTCACATGAAGAGTACGTATATTAATTATTAAATTCTACTATAATATATACTATAGATAAATATTTTCTTATATCTTTTTTTTTATAAATACCTACTTAGTATTAGTTATAATAGTAGATATATAAGTATAAGTTAATATAGAGTAATAAATTACTAAACTATAATACTATTAAGTACTATTAAGCAGTTATTACGTACCTATTTTAATAGATGCTATTTTTCCTAATTAGGCTTAGCGTAGTACTTTTAAAAGCCGATTATTAGGTCCTATAGTATATATAGTACTTTTCTTTCTAATTAGGTAGTTACTAATAGCAACTTTATTATATAAAAAAAAAAAAAGATAGGGTAGGTTTTATCTTTTTATTATTTAGTTAACTTTTTAATATTACTTAAGCTACTTAAGCCGGGGAGGAAGTTAAAAAACCTTTTATAAGGGATAAATAATATAGTTTTATACCTCTCTATTAAGCTACGCCTACCTAATAGCGGCTAGTAGAGCCTATACTAATATAAGTAAAATTTAGGTTACTTATTAAGTTTTATTATTATATAAATAATATTTATATTAGTAAATAAGACTAGATGTACTTATAAAATATAAGTACTTTAGTACTAAGACTTATAACTATAAGCTAGTTAAAAGTAAAAGAGAAAAGACTATTTAGCTTATAGTATAAGCGCTAGTTATATAGCTTAAATAAATAAAATACGTATCTCCTACTAAAAGAGAGACTATATTTTTACTAATAGAGTATTACGACTATATAAAAAAAGTTAAATTAAGTATTTATTAACTTACTTTTAAATTAGACGTATAAACTTCTCTAAAATATAAGTATAAAGAGCGAGATATTAATATATATTTTTTATTTACTTTTATACTTATACTATAGTCGATAGTATAGAGGGTAAAATATTAGTATATATTTTTTATTTATTCTTATACTATAGTTAATAGTATAGAGGGTAAAATATTAGTATATATTTTTTACCTACTCTTACTATAGTTAATAGTATAAAGGGTAAAATATTAGTATATATTTTTTACCCGCTCTTATACTATAGTTAATAGTATAGAGGGCGAGATATTAGTATATATTTTTTACTTACTCTTATACTATAGTTAATAGTATAGAGAGTAAAATATTAGTATATATTTTTTACCTACTTTTATACTTATACTATAGTTAATAGTATAGAGAGTAAAATATTAATATATATTTTTTACCTAAATTTTATAGTAGATATTAAAAAAGTAGTATATATTAAGAGTAACTTTTACTAAGGGTATATTAAATAAAATATTATCTTTCTCTTTTAGATTTTTTTTAAAAAGATAGTTACTATCTATATATTATATTTTAGATATATAAAATAGTACAGTCGTTTTATATATTATATTATAAATATATATTATAGAGATAAAATATTAGGAATTAGAGTAGAGTAGTAATATAGTATAATATATAAGACAAATTAAGTATATATTATCTATAAAAGTAAAGAAATAAATTACTACTAGACTAAAACTCCGCAGTATAAACTATATATCTCTTATTATATAAATACGCTCTTATTTAGAGCAGAAATACCTAAATTATAATATTATCTCTTTTTTAGAACCGCTTTTAGCCTAAAAATAAATAATATAAAGGCGTATAGCCTAAGTATATCTATTTAGTATCTTTTAAACTATTTTAGTACTATAGTATTAAATATTAAAATTAGGTTCTTTTTTTAAGGTTTTTCTCTATAGGTTACTATTTAGCAGTATTTAATACTATCTGTCTTTTACTATTTCTATTAGGTATAGTTAATTATATAATAAGTTAATTAATAATATTATCCTACCGGCGCTAGTGTCTTAGCGCTTTTAACTATAAAATTAGGCTTTAGGGACTTTCGCTCCTACTCTTTATTTTAATTTTAACTCTTTTCTTTAAAGATAAGTATTTTATATAAGGCGTAAAGTAGTAGAATTTAGTACTACTTATACTATATAGTTATTTTAAGTTATAATTAGCCCTTCTTTATTATATTTTAAGCTATTTTATTAAATTTTAGTTTATACTGCCGTAATACCTCCTAAATATTATACTTTTAAAAATTTTTATATTAAGTTAATTAAAAAAAATAGTTAGTAGACCGAATTACCTTATATTAATTATATTAGGATTATAGCGTAGTATAGCGTCTTAGATAATAAGTATTAGTACTTAATAAATTCTAATATAGATAAATAGGAATTATTTATATTTAAAAGCTATTAAATAAAGACTTACCTTACTTATTTTAATAAAAACGCCGCTTATTATATAGTAAGTATTAGTTTAGTACTACTTAGCGCTATATAATACTAATTATACTAATTAGCTACTATATAATAAGCTCTAGTATCTAAAGTAACTTAAAACTACTATTAGTAAGGCTTTAGCTAATAATAAAAATAATTATTTTTATTTAGGCTAAGAGGCGTCCGATAAACGCCGTACGAGGTATAAAACTAATCTTATAAAGTATAAGTATTAAGTTATAGACCTACGCTACGTTAAGTACCCTATAATTCTTTAAAAAGGTTAATTTTATTATATAGCTAAGCCTACTTTTTTTACGCCCTTTAATATAACTAAAACGCGCTAAAAGATCTAAAAAAAAAAAAGCTAATAAAAAGATAAAGTCTATCTATAAACGTATTTTAGTAGATTTAAAAGAGTAAATAGATAGTTTATAAAAATTTAAGGTAATTTAGCGCTAATTATTATATAATAATAATATTAAATTCTTTAATAAGTTCTATATATATAATAGTGCTTTTTATTTTATAAATAAGTACACAGAGTCTAATATCCTTTTTTATAATTATAACTATTTAAATTAGGCTTTTAAAAAGAAGTAAAAGCGTACTAAGATTAAAAATAACTCTAATAATTTTTAGTTAAGTCCTAAAAAAAGTAAAAAGGGCGTAAGTATTCTTTATAGTAGTATAATAGTATAGTTTAAGTTAATTTAGTACTTTTTAGTGTACTTAATTACTAATATACTTTTTTAGAAACTTAGTACTTCCTATAAAGTAATTCTAATTAGCTTAAAAATTAAAAAGAACTATTAGACTACTAATACTACTACTTAGCTCTAAGCTTAGGTCTAGACTTTTATAGTATCCCTCTTTTTAACTTTTTTTTATTATAGTAGTTATTCTACTCTTTAAACTTTTATTTCTACTAGTTTAGGTCCCGCTCTTATTAATAGTAGTAAAAATAAAAGAATTATATACTATAATATCTAATTTAGTACTAATTATTATACTATAAATAGCGCGATACGTATTTTTAGTAGTTATACTTATTAGTTAACTATTTTTTCTACTAACTATAATTAAGAAGTTAGGCGGTAGAAAATAATATTCTTATAAGTTTTAGATAAGTAATTAAATAAGTTTATAGTTTTTTAAATTCTTATAGTTATTACCGTAATATATAAACTTTTAATATAGTAATTTAGGCTAAATAGTATTAATTTATAATAGTTATAGTTTTTATTTTATTATAATATACTTATATATCTCTTATAATTCTTTTATTATACTATTAAACTATTTTAACTCTTAATAGGGCCGTTTTTATTACTAAACTTTTTATAAAAAATACGTATAGAACTATAAAAGTAAAAAATAATAATTTTATTTTAATTAGAGAATATAGCCCTAAAGTAGTTTATTTTAAACTATTAGTCTACGCTAAGGGTCTTTTTAGACTAATTTAGTATTTATAACTACTAAAAAAAAAAAAAAGTAACCCTTTTAACTTCTTTAAAATCTATATAGAATTGCCTTAAATTATTTTCTTTTTTTTAAAAAACCAGCCCCAGTCTTATTATACTAGTATACTTTTAAGTAGATTATTACTTTTTATAAAAAATCTATTCTGCTTTTATATTATTTAATCTAGTAGAGTTATTTTAAATTTTTTTAAAATAATTTTAAATTATTTTTAAAACTTTTTTAGTACTTTTATACTAATTAAAACTTTTAGTTTTTAAGTATTCTTTTTATCTAAATAGTCTTACTATTTAACAAAATATTTTTATTAACTAGACTTATTACGTCTATAGTCTATAATATATTCTATATTATATATGTTATTACTAAATTAGTATAATATATTAACTATTAGCTTCTACTTATATAGTAGTATATTTTAGGGTTTATATAATTCTAATAAAGAAGAATAAAAAACTAAATAGACTTATTTTAGGCTTATAAGTTTAATTTTATATATAGTAAATAAACTATCTATATATTTAACTACTATACTAGGACCTAGCTATTTCTAGTTAATCTTTTTACTTAGTCTTATAAATCGTATATAATAATTTAAAACCTAAACTTTACTCTCTATTTATAGGTTTAGTAGAAGACGCTTTTTATTTTATAATACTTTTTAGTACTTCTATACTACTTTTAGTTTTTATTTAGCTTTATTATAAATATTAATAAGTTTAGAGGCTAAGTAAAAAGCTTAAAAACTTTCTCCCTTACCTAGCGCCTATAAGAGCTAATTTAACTCTTTTAGGCTATATCTGTAGTAGACTTAAAATAGTATATATTTAGTAATAAAATATTAACTATTATTATAGGTAAATTCCGCGTAGGAGATTTATAATATTTAATTATTTTATTTTAGATAATAGAAGATATAAAAGTACTATTTAAAAGTTTTATTTTACTATTCTATCTGCCTATTTATCTATAAGTAGAATATAAAAGATAGGATTTACTTTAAGTTTAAATAGTAGTAAAAAATATTTTAATATTTTACTTATATAAGTAAATCTTTATTAAATAGCACCGTTTCTAAATTTTTATAAAATTTTATAATTTTACAGATCTAGAACTAGGCTAAATTAATACTATTCTAATTTATCTTTACTAGTATATAATAAACTATTTTAGAGAAATAGTCTATAATTATAAAAATTATATTATATACAATTCTAGTAAAGCGACTAAGGGGTAAGTTTATAATAAAATTTATAGTTACGTATTACTATAGTCTATTAAAGACTAAAAGTAAATAAAAGAGATTATATAGTTTATATATTTTTAAATTAACACGCTAATAGTGCTTATAGTTATAAATATAGTTAGTAATATTCTTAAATATATTTATTTATATATATTTATACTATACGCGCTTAAGAGTTTACGTTATACTAAAATACCCTAAAAAAAGACTATTATAGTATTTTATAATTATCCTTACTTTATTTTTAGGTATATAGGGCCGTATTAGCTCTATTAACTTTAATTTAGCGCCCTCTAAACTATTTAGTTATAAATTATTATTACTATTTTTAAATAGATTTAACTTTTTATTTTCTAGGTCTATTAAGTACTCTAAAATAGTTATTTCTTTTTTAAGCGAATTACGTAGCCTAAAATTTTAAATTTTTTTATAAGTTTTAAGTTACGTTTATAGTTTATTTATATATAAATTATTATTATAAAAACTATAATTCTATTAATCTTTATAGCAGGGAATTATAATAGCTTTTTTATAAATACTATAAAGGCTGTATTACGTTTATACTTAACTATTTTAAACCCTAATATATAATTAAAATAGTAAAACAAAATATTAGCCGAATTTATTAATTTTATTTTATAAAATACGTTAAAATTATACTTAAAAAAAAATAGGTATAATTATACTTAATACAGCGATAGAGTTTTTATTTATATAAACTATTATAAATTATTATAATCTATAAAAATCCTAAAATAAATATTCTATAGGTATTATCTCTAGTACTTAACACTTTTTATAATAATAAGAAGTTTTTTATTATATATATTATAATAGTACTACGCGCCGTTTAACTTTTTTAAATAAAAATTAACTAGCTACTACTAGAATAATCTATCCTCTTTAAAAACTAATTAGCTTAAAATAGTACTAATAGCCTTATTAAAGGTATTAGTTTTAATCTAAGTCTATTTTTTATACTTAAAGTATAATAGTATTAGTACTTTAAAAAAAATATTTTAAAGCTTTTTAAAAGCTTGTTTACTAGTATTACCTATATTTATATAAATGCTTTTCTTTCTTTTTATAACTAGCCTACTTTTAGCGCTATCTAGCGCCTTTTAAATTAATCTAGTAAGCAGTAGGGCTAATTAAAAAAATTAGTTTATAAATTTATAATAGTAGTTTATAAAACTAATAAAAATATAAATATTATATATATAGGTAGGTTTAGGCTAATTTTATATTACTTTAACCTAACTTAGGTCTATAGAGAGGCCCTTAAGTAAAATAATAAAACTAAAATATTTTATAAACGTAGTATACTAAAAATACTTTTTTAAATTTAAGTAAAATTTTACTTCGCGTAAACGCTGTAATACCTTTTTTATATAATTTTTATATTTTTCTTTAGTATCTAAGAAGATAAGTATATTATTAAGATATATAATATAGGTTATATTAACTAATTTAACTAGTATTTATAATATAAGCTGTTAGAACTACGTAGGTATATTTATTAAACTAAAAAATATAACTATATACTTAAAATAGTTATATCTTATATAGAATATAGTTTTCTATTTATTACTTTCTATAATATAGATATAATAGTAAGCTTTTTATAAGTTAAGCTTAGTATAAATCTATATTTTTATAAACTAGTCTAGTAATTTTATAATTAGTAGGAAAGTACTATAATTTTTAATTATAATTTTATTAAGGCCTCTATAGTTTATATAAAGCCTTAAACTATCTTTTTTCTTTTTTATAAAGAAAATAGGGACCTTAGTAAGAGATTTTAATTACTAAATTTATTTTTATTTAAAATATTTCTCTATATACTTCCTAAGGACCTCTAGTTTAGTAACTAAAAAATTATATATAAAATAATATAGAGAACTAGTACTAGGCTTAAAATTAATTTTTAGATTATTTTATTTATAGTTTATAGGGATCTTAAAGTCTTTATTTAAAACTAGATCTAAAAAATTAGAATATCTAGGCGGTATAAAGTATTTTTTATACTTATTTAGTTTATTTTAGACCGGAATCTCTATTAACCCTATTAGATATATATATATTTAGATAGTTAGGTTACGTATAATACGCTTAAACTCTTTTACGCTTTTAAAAGTAATCTTTTTAATAAAAGTATTTTTTTTTTTAGGGTTACCTCTAAAGAGAACCCTTTAAATAGTAACATTTATCTTTAGATTTTTTTAGTTAAACTAAAATAAATCTAAAAAGATTTTATATTAAAGGAAATCTATAACTATAAATAAAATTAGCTAAGTTTAATTTTAACTATATAAGTTAGTTAGGTCTATTTTAGTAACTATAATACTATAAATAGTTATATTAAAACTATTTACTGCTTATACTAATAATTTATTTAGAGTAGTTACTTTTAAGCCTATCTTCTTTACTAGCTTAGCGCTTATAAAATTTAAAGTAAACTCTAAATCTATTAAAACTTTAATATAGCCTTTATTTATAACTCTAGTTTTTAGGGTACCTATTTTTTTAGGTTAGTTATATAACTAGTTAAATAAACTGCTAACGTACTTAACCTTAGATATTTTTAATAAATAGCTTATAATAGTTTTAATATAAGTAGTAAGTATTATAATTACTTTTATTTCTTTTCTTTTTTTACTTAAGTTAATAACGCGGCCTTTTTAGTTACTTTTTTAGACCTAAAGGCTACCGGCTTATTTTTATACTAGTAGTTAAAAGTATAGTAGTTCTTTTTACTATAATAGTAATAAATTAGCGTATTAGTAAAAAATTTTATTTTAGTTAATAACCTATTAAACTAGTTAGTACCTAACTATACCTATTAGTTCTACCTAAAATATTTTTAGGGTCTAGTAAATTTCTTTATATTTTATATATTTTTTTTAAATTTTTATATTCTAAAATTACTAGAATTGGTCGTCTTTTATATTAACTAAAAAAAATTAGTCTTTTTTTTTATTTTAGTAATAATATTAATCTATTATTTCTTAAAAGTCTAAAGTCTAGTCTAAAGATTTTTATTTAGGTAGCTTATAAAGCTTTAGACCCTTTAGAATTCTTTACTAGCCTTAAATATATTTAGCTTTTCTTAAAAAAAATAAATATAGTCTAAGAGTTCTGTAAAGGACTATTTAAGTAACTAAATAGTTTACTTAAAATTAATTTTAGTCTTATTAAACTGTTATAATAGTCCCCTAAGGGCGTTTAGTATTTTAATTTTTAAAAAATTTTAAGTCTCTTTTTAAAATAGATTAGTGCTAAGTTTTAAGATAACTTTAACTTTTTAAATAATTTAAAGAGGATTATTAACGTAAGTAATAGTAAATTTAACCTTTAAGATTTCTATTAAAAAATAGGTTAATAATTAATAAAAATAGTATTTATAATCGTCCTTCTAAAAATTAAAATTATATTTACTTTTCTTTTTATAAATATCAGGGGCCTTTAGCGTTAATAAATATATAGCTAAAATAAAAACTAAAATAGTATAACCCTATAAAATAGTTAGGTTTTTTAAAATTATAATTTAGTTGTCTACGTTAAAGTAATAGTAAATATTAAATAATTACTTTATTTTTTTTTTATTTTTAACTCGTTAGAGCTAAGTATATACTTTTTTAAAATTAGTAAATACTAAAGGTTTTAATTAAAATAAAGGCGTCTAACTATAATAATTAGCGGCTATTTATACCTTTTTATATCTTAATAGACCTAATAGGGGCGTTTTAGCGGCTTATATAAAACTTTAAAGAGCTTATATATTAAAGATACTAAAAAAAAACTTAAGATTTTCTTTAGGTTTCTTAATAATTCTAGTATTTTATAGAACTAATATATTATACGTAATAAAATAATAAAACTTTTTTAAAGCTATATTATACTAGATTACTCCTAAAAATAAAAGAGCAATTTAAATATTAAGAATTAAAGTAGAGTAGTAATATCGTATAATATATAAAATAAATTAAATATATATTATCTATAAGAGTAAAGAGATAAATTACTACCGGGCTAAAACTCCGTAGTATAGACTATATATCCCTTATTATATAAGTACGCTCCTATCTAGAGCAAAAACACCTAAGTTATAATATAAAAATAAACTAGTTTATATTAATAAAACGTAAAAAGTAAGACTTAAATAGAGTATACTAGATATAAGTTATAGATATTACTATTTTTAGACTAGAGATATAAAGCTTTTTTTTAATTTTTTTACTTTTAGTCTATAGTATAATTTTATATACTAGATACTTTTTAGATTAGCCTTTTTAAGAGTAGAGAGTATTAATTTTATATACTAAATAGGCAGTACTACTACCTATACTATAAAATAAAGCGGAACCTCTAATATATAGTATAAATTTATTTAAGCTTTAAATAGATATACTTTTAATTTTTAGGCGTCTTATTTAAAGCGGATATATTTTTTTATTTTTATAAGTATATTTAAACGTGTTATTTAAGTTATAGAAGTAGGGCGTAATTAAAGTATTTAAATATACTAGTACTATAGCAGATCGGACAGTCGTAATACTAATTTTTATAATTTATTTTAATTTTAATTTATAGGCTTTACGCTCTATAGAACTTATAAGAGTTAAAAGGTTTTAAGTAAAATAGTATTAAAACGTAAAAAGCTTAGTATAAATAATGCTAATTATATAATAAATTTTATATAAAAAGTATAATTTATTATTATTAAAAAAATATAATTTTATAGTATAGTATATATAGTATATATAGTATACGTAATAAATATTATATATATAGTATATATTATAAATAATTTATTTAATATAAGTAGAGGCTATAGTGTATTTATACTACTCTTTTAATATTTATATTAATAATATATTATATTATATAAAAAAAAAGTATTAAAATACTAGGACTTATATCTTATATATTTAAAATAAATATATTTAATTAAATAGTATCTTATTCTATTAGCCGTAAAAGCTATTAGTAAAATAAAAAAATAGAAGTATAATTAAGTCTATATATACCTTTTATATTAAAAAAAAAGTTATTATTTAATTAAATTAGTAAATAGCCTGAGTACGTATACTTAGCCCTATTTAATATTCTTTAAATATTCTTTACTATAGCGCTTTACGCCTTTAATATTAAAAAAAATAATTACTAATTATATTATAGAGACTATAAGTACGTAAAAAATTTTTTTTTATAATTATAGCCTATTTTTATAATACTAACCTTGTTTATAGCTAGTAATTTATTATTTTAAATTTATAAAAATAATATTTTTATACTAGTACCTGTATAGAAGTCTAAGTTTATAAAAAAAATTTATTTATTTTTTAAAGTATAATCCTCTAAAAATAAATACTTTAAATAAAAAATAAAAAAATATAAAAAATATAAAAATAGTTATAACTAAATAGTTAGGCGTTAACTTAAATTAATATATTTAAAAACTATTACTAGTATAATCCTTAGATAAATAAAATATTAGTAATAATATAATTATTATATTTTTTAAATAGTGTTAGAAACTATATCTAAATAGTCTATATATTTACTTAAAACTAGTAAATTAGATAAATAGTAAGTAAAAAAAAACTACTTAAATTAGTAATTTAATTTAGAAGATACTAATACTTTTAGTAATTTTTTTAAAAAGATTAGTAAGTACTATAATATATATATTACTATTTTTTAATAAACAATTTATATAATTTAAAACTAATAGTAATAGTAATAAAAGTATATAATAAAGTATAAACTAAAAATTTTAATTAAATATTAATTACGTATTTACTAAAAAAAAGAAAATTAATAAAAATAGTAAATAATAAAATTATTAAAAAAGTAAAAAAAATTATAAAAGTAACTATTTACTAAATATAAAAGAAAAAACTAAAATATTATAAAGCTAGTCTTAACTAGTTAAAAAAAAATAGTAAAAATAAAAATAGTAGTTTTAAAAAAAGTAAAAATATAATTTTATATTTAGTTTATAGTAATTATCTATAATAATAATACTATAAGTTAGTATTATTTAATTTATAACTATAATACTAGTCTAGTAAAGAAAAAAAAATAAATTATATAATAGTAATTATTAAAAAGAGTTAATATATATAGAGTAACAATAATTTTTTACTAATTAATAAAAGTATAATTAATTATTAGGATTTTAATAGTAATATATTTAGCTATTAAAAAGAAACTATAGGATTTTAGCTATTTAAATTAAAATATTAATAATTTTATAAATAAATAAAAAGGGGAATACGTTTAGTATATAATAAATTAAATATAATAATTATTAATAAGTAGTAATAATATCTTAAATTAAAGAATATTTAATTTTTATTTTTAAAATTTCCGGAAATTTAAAAAAAATAAAAAAAAAATTTTAAAAATTCTTTTAATTAGCACTATTATAGTTTTAAAAAAGAGATATATTATATAAATATTTAAATTATATCTATTACTCGTTTTATTTTACCTATTTTATTTTACCTATCTATAGTAACTTTAGAATATATTAATTAAAAACTATTAATTTATTAAAACTAACTTATTAATATCTTTTACTAATATTACTAAGAGTAGTTTTATATCTTTTATTTTCTTTATTTTTAATACCAATTAACGTACTTCGCGAGTTTTATAAAGTATTTTTAATACTTATTAATTTTAAAATTTTATAGTACTATAGACTATTTATATTAAAACTTATAGTAATATAGCTACCTTTTTTTTATTATAAATTAAGAAGGGCCCGCGTATAAAATATAAATAAAATAATTTTTTTAAGAATATAGTATTCTGCTATAGTAATATAATATACTATATTAAAAATATAATTATAATAAAGTAATATACTAAATACTACTATATAGTATTAAAAATACTAATATATATAATAATTACTAAGTATTAAGTACTATTTATTTTACTTATCTAGTTTTATATAAAGAAAAATATAAAAAAGTTGTTCTTTATAAATAATTAATAGTTTACGCCTAATAATAATTTTATATTATTATTTTATACTAATATTTTTTTATTTTTAATTTAGTTTGTTATATATTTACTAGTAAAAAAAAGTATATATTAATTTTATTCTTTACTTTAACTCTAAAAAAATTATTAATATAGTTAATTTTTTTTATAAGTTATTATATAAGTAGCCTTCTTAGATAAGCGTAAACTAATAAATAGTTTTTAGAAAGTACTTATACTAAATCTTACTTTTTTTACTTTTTTTAATATTTTTTACGTAGTATACTTTTATTTTAAAAAAATAGGCTACTAAACTTTATAATAGTTTATAAAGAAATAGTTTTATTAAAAATCTTTAGTAAATAGTAAATTTAATTATAGCTACTAAAATAATATTTTTTAAAAATTATTAATATAACGTATATACTAGAAAGCTTATATATAAAATTATATTAATTTTAACTAGTACTAAAAATATTTATAATTATTAATACTTTTAAAATTTTATATATAATTATATATTTCCTAACTTAGTTAGTAGTACTAAAAATAAATTCTTAAACTAAATATTTTAGTAATAATATACGTACGTAAAATAACTTTACTAGTAAAAATTAATAAATTTAAAAAAATAGTATTAAGATTATAAACTATAGTTATTTAGGCTAATATACTATAAAAGTATTTAATAAATAGATAGTAATACCTACACTTAATTATTATATTATATATAAATATAATTTAATACTTTTTTAGTATTATTATATATTAGTATTTTTTAAATATAGTTATAATAATAAAATATAAAATATATAATAATTTTAAATAAGAGTTAAAAAATATTTTGTAAGTATAAATTTATAAAAGTTTAAAGTAATAAAAAAATTTAATTTTAATAATATTAATTAATATAACTACTAACTATATTAATTTCTAAAATACTATATAATATAAATATATAAAAACTATTTATAATTATAAAAGATTTTACTTTTAAAAAATCTTATAATAAAAGCTTTTATATAGAACTTTATAGTCTTAAGTTATTAACGCGCGTATTAATATTAGAGTATATATTATTTATTTCTATATACTAACTATTATAGTACAGTACTAGTTCTATTATATAATTTTTTTATAAGAAATACTTAATAATACTAAAATAGTGTCTTAACTCTCTATTATTACTAACGCTTTTACTACTCTATATATTATTATAACTATATTGCCGCCTATATTACCCTTTATTTTTACTAAAAAGGTAATACGAATTTTCTTTTAACTTAAATAGCTTTTACTAATACTATCTATTAATAAAAAATACTAGCTACTAAAGTATAAGTGCGCTAGCTCTAAACCTATAGTTATATATTAGCTTATAGCTATATTTACGCTTTGTAATATTAGCCCTAGTATACGCTAGTAGTAAAATACTAATAATATACTTTTAAAATAAAGTACTTTAGCTGTTAGGTTAAATACTTACCTATTTATTTTAAGTAATTTAAATACTTTTAGCCCGCCTAGTAGCCGCGTAGGCGTTTTAATATTATAGTATAAAAATAGCTTATTACGTAAAATAATTATAGTACTAAAAGTTATATTACTTTTAATTATAATAGAACTATTAAATAGGGTAAAGTTAAAACCTTTTACGCAGATTATAGTTATACTAGTATAACTTAAAAATAGGCTAGACTAAAGCTAAATATTTAGATAGTTTAAAGTATATATTATATATAGTTATTTACTACTAAAGCCGGCTAACCTATTATAAAGTGTAATTAAAGCTAATATAAATATTAGTTTTTAAAAATTTAAATCTACTACTTTTAGTAAGACCCCTATAGATAATTTTTTTAATTTTACTTTTAACTCTAATATTTATACTAAGCTAGAATACACACTATAAAAGGTAAAAAAAATATTTAAAAAGGCGTTTTATTACTAGACGAGGGGCCGTAATAAGAATATATAGTATAATAATATAGTTAGGCTAATAGTTAGACTAGCGCTTTAGCTTTATATTAAGAGTAAATTTTATATCTAGAGCGTATACTTCTATTTTATTTAACTTATTTAAAAATACTAGCTAGCTAACGCGCTTAATTTAGTAGGTAATTTTAAAATATTAATTTTAAGTTTTTTTTACGCGCTACTAACCTATCTAGTAAGTAATATACTATTAATTAAAAGGCTAATTATATTTTTTTCTATTTAGATAACGTATTATCTTTTAAATTACTATATATATACCTTCTTTAGTATAGAAATAAGTATATTAATTATATAATTAATACCTTTACTAAAACTATAGCTGTTTTTTTTAGTATTAAAATTAAGCTTTTTAACAGTAATAAGCTTAAAGCTAAATACTGGTTTAGTATATAGATAGCGGTAAGTTTATATAAAAAGGTAAAACTAGTATAACGTATTAGCCTATCTAATACTACCTATCTTATAAAGCTAGGTTTTACTATTATAGAATATAAGCTATATTTTTATATTATATACCTAGAATCTAAGAAAGGTAAAGTAGTATATATTTTAAAGTTTAGTAATACTATATTAAGTAGCGTATTAGGCGTTTTTAAATAGTTAAAAATATAGTAAAACGTTATTAAATATAGCCTTAATAAAAGATTAAATAGTTTTTAAAGTAGGTTTTTAAAATTAGTATTAAAAAAATTAGCGTATAGTAATAATAGGGATATAGGCTAATATTTATAAAATTTAAAAATAAATATATATTAAAAAAATATTTTTAGTAGGTCTATTTAGGTAAAAGAAAAAATTTTTAGTTTTAGCCTTTACTAGCTTTCGGCCACGCTAGTTTAAATATTATATATATTTTTTTATTTTTACCTACCCTACTAATCTCTTTATAATTTAGAGTAGTATAGTATAAAAGAGTAAAATATTAATATATATTTTTTACTTACTTTCGTACTACAGTTAATAGTATAAAGAGTAAAATATTAATATATATTTTCTACCTACTCTCGTACTATAGTTAATAGTATAGAGGGTAAAATATTAGTATATATTTTTTATCTACTTTTATACTTATACTATAGTTAATAGTGTATAGAGTAAAATATTAATATATATTTTTTACCTACTCTTATACTATAGTTAATAGTATAGAGGGTAAGATATTAGTATATATTTTTTACTTACTTTTATACTTATACTATAGTTAATAGTATAAAAAATAAGATATTAGTATACGTTTTCTATTTACTTTTATACTTATACTATAGTTAATAGTATAGAGGGTAAGATATTAGTATATATTTTTTACTTACTTTTATACTATCGAAAAGTAATAAGTACGCCTAGATAATAATCTAGGGGTATAAACGTAGTAAGAGAATTTTATTAAGTACTAAACTGTATACGCAATAATTAAAAGCTAAAATAAAAATTAACTAAAAATAATATCTATTTAAATAGCTACTTAATTAAATAATAAGTATACTAGTAGACTAGTAGTTAGTATTAAACTAGTAGCCTATATTAGCGGATACTAGGGTACTTAGCGTAATATAACGTAGTTGCCTTAAAAGCTATATATATAATATAAATAGTAGAAGGACCTATATAATTACTATATAAACTTTTTTTATTATTAAAGTTACTTAATTACTATATCTAATAAATTTAAGTAGTATTTATACTTTACTATTAAGACTAATAAGGCGTTAAAAAATAAAATATAGATAAATCCTTTATATAACTTTTGTATAGTTATAAATAAATACCTATACCTCTATACTTTATAAATTACTAAATTAAAAATTAAAAATATTAAAGAATTATATAAAAATAACTTTGTTTAGCCTAAGTAGCGTATATACTTTCTTTAACTAGATATAGTAGCTTTTACTATATTTAAACTTAGTATTATTACTTTAGTATATAGTAATTCGGCCGTCTAGCGGTAGTATATATAATAAATAAACGCCTTTATTATTTTATATAACGCTATTAATAGATTATTTTAAAAGTATACGGTAATTATTACTAAAAGTATAAAAAAGTTAGTAGTATATTATAGGAACAGGATTTGTAACTTTAAACTATAACTAAAATAAATATAAAATATATACTTATATACGCGTAAAAAAAGAGACTAGGTAAAAATAAAAATATAAAAGAGTTACTAAGCGTAAGTACTTATAGCGGGCGGTAATAGTAGTAGTAGTATTTTAAAATATATAATTTTTTAAATTATAACTAGTAAAGGCGCCTAAAGAGACTTAAATTAATTAATACTTTACTAGAGATTCTTTATTAAAAGCCTTTATTAGGAGTAAAATTATTTTTATAAAGGGAGAGTTAGTAAAGAGATTATTATTATTAAGTTATTAAGTATTAAAGAAAGCTGCCGGTAATAGTAGTAAAAAAATTTTATATTAAAAGTTTTAGTACTCTAAGAGGTATAATATTATAAAATTAGATTAAACTATATTAAATAAAAACTATTAAAGTAATAGTAAACTCTGTATATTAATTCTAGTAAATATAATACAGTTTTATACTTAGGTTACCTAAGTAGAGTAGTTTTTCGCCTCTTACTTAGAAGGGTACTTTTATACTATAGTTAATAGTATAGAGTATAAAGTATTACTAATATATATATTTTCTAAATTTATTAATATACCGTAGGTCTATAATCCCGCTATAATTATAAATATATAAATAAACCTATATATATATAATATACCGCTTTAGTATATTATCTCTTTATAGTTTAAGTTCTATTATTATCTTTATTCTCTACCTTTAGTATTAACGTTTACTCTTATCTTTTATTTTATATTTATTATTTCTTTCTGCTGTTATTTTTATTATATATTATTATTTATCTACTATATAATACAGATAATATTTATATTAAT
The DNA here is from genome assembly GCA_030770415.1 of Pleoardoris graminearum. Taxonomy (NCBI): domain Eukaryota; kingdom Fungi; phylum Ascomycota; class Dothideomycetes; order Pleosporales; family Didymosphaeriaceae; genus Pleoardoris; species Pleoardoris graminearum. The sequence continues at coordinate 388,941 of JASEKS010000043.1, read as the reverse complement.
AATTTTATTTAATATTTTTACTAGATTCTGTTTATAGGCGTAACGTATACTTAGATATATTTATTTTATTTTTATTTTTACTTCTATACTATATATCTTTTTTTTTATAAGTTTATATTTTTTTTATAATCGTAGCTATATTACTATATATCTCTTTATATAGTATATTAGTAAGTTCTAGCGCTATTTTAACTATATTTTTTTATTATATCTGCTAGCCTTTTATTATATAATTAATTACAGCTACGTTATATAAATAATAAATATATTTTAGTATATATAGGCGTAATTTTAGAGTCTAGATAATACTAGCGCGATAGTATAAATAGTTTTTATAAAGTATATATAAAACGCGTACTTTTAGCCGTATAACAGCTAAAGAGTAAATATTTTATTTTTAGTAACTTAGCGTATTTTATTATATTTTATTTTATACTATAGCTAATAGTATAATTTAAAATATACGTCTTACGTATACTATTAATTATAGTTAAATTATAAGCGTTAATTTAGTTACTATTTTTACTATTTATAATAATTAATTATACTATTTAGTACCGTGCTAAATACTGTATTAGTTAGTTTATTTATAAAATTTTATTTTATTTATTATACCCGCCTTTGTATAGCGTATCTATATTAGAGGTTTAAACCTATACTTTTTAAAATTTTTCCTTTCTTAAGGTATTTAGAGTTTATTTAAACTTATAGATTACTTATTTACTGTCTTTTATAAACGTAGGTAAGTATAGTTTATTATACAACTTAAAGTCTATATAATTATTAATATATATAATATTAAATCCTCGACTTTTTAGTATTATATATATACCTTTTTATATTAATAATAATCTATATACTTTTTAATTTCCTAGTATTATACTATCGTAGTTAGTAGCGATATTAATATTTTTTATTTTAATTATACTATATATTTTATAAAAATACTTTATATTAATCTTATTAAGTCTGTTAATAATAACACTAGTATAACCTATTATCTTATAGTCCTATAAGTAGTTCTGCCTTAGGCAAATTATAAATATAAGTTAAGTCTAACCTACTAACTATTTATATAGGTATTAGCTAGAGTTTATATTATTAGTATATAGTTTTACGCGGTAACTAGTATTTATTATTATAATAAAGTCTTTTCTTTATATATTGCTTCTGCTCTAAGTATAATAGTATACTATTTATTTTATAAAATATTCTATATCTAATAGATATTTTTCTTTTTTACGCTAGTATTTTATTAAAAAGTAAATTTATAATAGTACTTTTTATAGTTTTATTACTATCTTTATTCTATTATATTTATTAAAATTATTATATATACTACTAGCTATAGTATAATCGCTGTATTATTTATAAATAAAGTGTTATATAATAGTTAATAGGTTAAATATACTAGTTATATATAAGGCGTACTTTATAGTTATCTATATTCTACTATTATTTAGTTATAATACTACTCTATTAGTCTTAGCCTATATATAGTATTCTACTTTTTACCTAAGTTCTTTTATAGTATATACTCCTAATACGGTATTTATACGTATATTAAATATATATTTTATTATATCTAATATTAGTACACTATTATTTACTTTTTTTTTTTTTTTTTAAAAAAAAAATAGACGCTAATATTTAGCGTACCTGCCTAATTAGGAAATAGCTATATATATACCCCTTTTTAAGATCCTTATAAACGTCTCTCTTTAATAGCCTATTTTACTCCTATTTTTAAACTAATATTATATAAAGTTATATTCGATTACTATTCTATTATAAACCTAATTAGGCTTAGTTCGCTACGCTAAGCCTATTTAGGAATAGCTTTTTATCTCGTCTAACTTTAAATAATATTAGCCTAAAATACTTTTAGATATAACGTGTTCTGTATAAAGATTTTAGCTTTTTATAGTTTTATATTAATTTTTTAGTAGTACTCTATACTTCTAAAAATTCTACGTTTTATTATATAAAGTAGGCGCGCTTAAAGAAGCGCTATAATAGGGAGGGGAATTAAACCCCTAATACGTAGAAGAATCTCGAAAATTAAGGAATTTTAGTATTTCTAGATATATGCCCACTGTGCTACCCCGCCCTATTATTTACTATCTAATAGGCTTTAATATAGTTTACTACTACTATTCTATTATTAATTATATCTATTTACTCTAGATATTCTCTTTTATTTATTAGTTTATATATATTTTTTATAAAAAATCTATATAGTATTTTTTCTATAGTACCTAAATTATATTTATTTAGACTACCTCTACTTTATATATAGTATAGCTAATAGGTAAGACCGTATAATTTTAGTATATTAAAATATTTAACCTCTAACTAATTCCGCTTTTATAGCTTAAAGTTACTAAATATATACTTAAAAGTATTTATCTTCTTTAGAGTATTTTTTATATATATAATAGTATTTTTATCGTATAATTAGTACTTAGTAGTAATTATAAACTTATATACTACTCTTATAAAATAAATAGCGTATAGTTTAGTATCGCTTAGTAAAAATATTACTATTATAACTATTTAGTAAATAAGTACTCTTTATTTATTTTCTATCTACTGTGCTACTCTAGAAAAGTTAGTTTTTATAAAATAATATAGTTTTTAGTATTATAGTATATCTATAAAGCGCTAATTTAATTATTTATTACTTTTTTTTTATAATACTGCTGTTTCTAGTTCTAGTATAGTATTTTTTTAAAATTATATTACTAACTAGTCTCTGTAGCTATTTTATTATATATATAATAAGGCCTTTAAGTAGTTAATATAGTATGTCTATAAGTATTTTTTTATATATATTAAAATAAGAGTGTCTCTACGTAAAATATTCTATATTATATACTTAGTTATTAGAATTCCTATTAGTATATTTACTATACTAGCTCTTTATTTATAATATTATAGTAGCCTATATTCTAAATAGGTATAGGCCCTAAAAAAGTTTATTTTATTTAGATAAAGGGACTGTATAAATAGTATATTATACGTTATTCCTTACTTTAGTTATTAGTACTTACTTTTAATAGTCTATAATAATACTATATATAATAAAATAGTAGCGTTTTATTATTTTATTTACGTATACTATATTTTTATCTTTAGCAGCTAAATACTCTAAGACTATATTTAGTTATTATTATCTAATCTATACTATATATAATAGTATAAATTACGCCTATATAGTTACTAATTTATATTTTAGTATATATTTTATTATAGTATAATAGAGTTTAAATTTAATTTTTTTTTTACTACTACCTTTACTGTAGTTAATAACTAGTATAAATTTAATAAAAATAATACTATTTCTATTATATGCTTTACGCACGTTACAGTTTAGGTTTTTAATAAATAAATATACTAGCTAGTATAATATATCGCTATATAGTATAGTAAGTAGTATTTTATCTACTAATATTAATACTAGAATTACGGTTAACCTGCTTAGTAGTTTAAATTAAATTTTTTACTACTAATCCCCCGTATATAATTTATTATATACTTAGACTTTTTTTTTTATCCCTATATAGATAAACGGGTTTATAGTATATTTTATACTTAAATAGTATATATTCTATTAGATAGCGTACTATATTACCTATATTATAATATATAAATTTTACTAATAAGGGTTCTATATTATCTTCGTCTTTTTATATTTTTATTTTTATAAGTTTAAACCTATTATCTAGTATTCTAGATAAAAAATTATTTAGTTTTTTAGCCTATTATTTGCTACTTATAAATAATAGTAACTTATAAATTAGTTATAGTTTTTTATTATAAAGTATTTAATTTACGTTACCTCGTGTATATTTTATATAATTTAGCTAGAATATAAAAGCGTAGTTAAACTCTAATATAAATCTATATATTATAAAGTCTAAAATATTTATTTTACTTATATTTAGTTTCTATTTTTCTATTAGGTTTTAGTGTACGTACTTATTACTAGCGTATTTTATATATCCCTTTTTAGCACCCCTACTATTAGTATATCTAAAATAGGCTTTATATAGCGATGCTAGCAATATTATAAATATAATACTACTATCTATTTTATTAGTATATAAACTCTAAAAGTCTATTAATATATTTTTATACTATTTAGAGTTGTGTGGTATTATATATAAGTATATATTTAATATAGTAATATTATCTAGTTTAGGCGTACGTATAGTATTTATATACTTATTAAGATATTATAGAATAGGTTTACTTACTAGTCTGTATAGGCGTCGCGCTGTTATATAAATATTTTTATAATATAATGCCTATTTATACCTATTAATTTATTAAGCTAGTAGTAGGTATATTTTTTATATTCTCTATACTTTAGGGTTGCGTTAATATATATAAATATATTAAATTAGGTTTAGCGAAGTTAAATACCTTTTGTAATACTATTTATACTTATATTTATAATATACTATTATAGCCTTTAGTAGGGGTTAATACTAAGTTTAGGACGGTATTAGTATTATATACTATATATTATAATATAGTACTGGCATTAGGTGTATAAATATAAATACTAGTACCTATATAAATTAATTATTAGATATATAAAATACTAGGCGTTAACTAAATCTATTTTAGACTTAGCTACCTGCGTATACTAGACTTTAAGATAGTATAAAACTAAATAAAGATAAAAAAATCTATTATATACTATTATATATAGTCTAAAAGTATCTATATTCTAATATTATTATATATATATATAATATTTAAACTCGAGTTGTACTATTAGAAATAGTATAAATATATTATAAAATAGTAATTATAATTATTACTCTATATATTTTTGTAATCACACTAGCGTTGTTTTTAGTTTAGCTTATTATATAGTACGTTCTACTTTTTATAAAACTACTTATAATTTTTTTATAATTACTCTCTTACTAATATTATTAATATCTACTTTTTATTATACTTATAGTTACTCTACTATATTACTCTATATATTATAATAGATAATTATTTTAGTAACCCTAATAAAGCTTTCCCCTATTTTAAATACTAGCTAGTAGTAAGATTTTATACCTAAACTTATTAATTTCGCGTATAATACTAAGAATCTTTTTAAAAGTTTTTATTACTTATACCTACGTACAACTCTGTACTTAAATATAATACTAATAGTATTATAATATTTACTAAACTATAATAGATATATACTATTTTAGAGTAGAATAAAAAAACTTTTTATTATTATACTTTAGTTATAGACGTTATACCAGCTCGCAGTTAATAAGTAAACCTAATTTTTATTATTTATTTAGTATAGACTATAATAAGTTAAAGGCGCTTATAGAGGCGGTTATATTATATATAGTTAATAATTATATATTTATATATAGTAGTAGAGAGGAGGTAACTCTATAAAATAGAAGTAAGTAAAGTTAACGCTAAAAGCTTAGCTAATAGATAATAATATATATAGCTTAGGCTAGATATTTAAATGCTTAAAAGACGTACTTTTTAAAATTATAAAATTAGAAGCGCTGCTATTTATATACTAATTAGTTTACTAGACTATTAATAAAGATTCGCGCTAATTCGGCCTAAAACTACTTATTAAAATAAAATCTAAAATAAACTACGTATTTATTTTAATATCTCTATAACTAGTATTTTTAGTATAGTCTTAGATAAATATTATTATAAGCTAGCTAAGGAGTCTAGAACTTTATACTACTATAGGCTCTAGATTTAAGTTACAGGATAGGCTTAAAATATTTATAAATTAAAATATATTTTTAGTTATAGTTTTATTTTAGTAATAGTAATATTTAAGTCTATATATAATTTACTAATACTAGGACAGTCTTCGCTCGTAAAGTATATATTATTTTAAAAGCTATATAATAAAATTTAATCTCTATAATAAAAGTAGTTTACCTGTCTCGTCTTTTACTATAATAGTAAGTAAATTAAAAACCTATATAAGCTTAAGGCGGTAGTTAATAATTATATAAATAATATTTAAGTATCGTTTAGAAGGGCTTTAGAATCTATTTTTAATTAATATAGGCGATAACTATAATATCTAGTAAGTATCTTATATTTATACTATTATAAATAGTATAACGCTAACTACTTTATAATAGTAGAAAGTAGAAGTAGTACTAAATATAGTATATTATTTAGTATTACTAATATATATACTATCTAAACTTTTATACTATTATCTATTTCTTTTTTTTTATTATACTAGCGCAGCGCTCTAGTATTTTAAAAAATAAAATAAGTATACTACCGCCTAAAAATAATCTAGAATATAATAGAGGCTAGTAAAGAATAGTATATATTATAATTAGTAATTATAATATATCTCTAAAATAGATAAGAGTACTTATAGATAATAATAAAATATTAATACTAGCTTATAATTATATAGGCAATATACCACTAGTAAGAAGTTTAAGTAATAGTAACTAAAAAAAGTAGTAATAGTAAAAATAATAGTAATAAAAGGGCCCTAAACGTAATAGAGAAAGTAAAATATATAATTATTTTAATAGGGGTACCTAATAACGCGTTAGTTAAAGAGAGAGATAAGAATAAAGTAAGAGTAGAATTACTAATAATAATATATATATTTTTTTATATACTAATTAAATAAATAGTGTAGCTATAGTAGCTGTATAGACGACTAAAAGGGGTTTTAAAAAAGGAGGAGTATATATATACCTTTATACTTAATATATTAAAAAATTTAGATAAGGCTAGATTAAAAAAAGTATAGCGCCACGCTAACTACTAGTATACTTAGCACGCCCCCCTAAAAAAACGTTAAGTTATAAAACTCTAGTATAAAAAGTTTAGTATAGATACTATATTTTTTTAAAAAAAATATATAGAGTACCGCCTATATATCTCTTCTCTATCTTCTCTTACAGTTAACACAGCGTTTATTAAATAAAAGAAAATATTTACTAAAATATTATTTTTTTTAAAAGTCCTAATACTACTATATTATTCTTTTTTAAAGATTCTAATACTACTCCTCCTCCTTCTTCTTTTCTTATTAACGCTAACAACGAGATAATTATAATTAATTTTAAGGCGCTTAGTATAATTAACTAAACTTTTCCTATATTATTCTTTTACTTTACGGGTAATAAAGACACAACTTTAGTAAATACTTACTAGTATAAGTACTTTATTTATCTAGAAGTAACTAATAGAGAAGAGGTAAATCCTAAGATTATAACTATATTTAACTATAAGTACAGCCCTATAAATAAAATAATAGCCCTATTAATTAAAAAAATAGTTAAAGTAATAAATATTAGGTTAGTAGTATTAGCGGCGGCAGTTTTAACAGGCAGGGATATAAAAATAGAGAAAGTAAAAAAATACAACGTATAGTTCGTAGCAAAGTTAATAGGTAAAATAAGTATTTTATAAATACGGTAGGTACTCCTTAGTATAAAAAATATAATAAAAGTAGCAGCAAAGGCGGCGGCAATAATAAAGGCAATAATAAAGATAATAAATAATAAAGCCTTTAGTAAATAGAGATACTAGGGTAATTAATATTTAAAAGTAATAGGGGGGCCTATATATAATTTCGGTGCGTAGGCTAAGTAAATAGGCTAGTAGGTATACGGGTGCTTAGTATCGCAGTAATTATTATTTATTATAGGTAAAAAAAAAGATATAATTATAAATAAAAATATTAACTATTATTAAACGCTATACTACCTGTATGTATATATAGGCGAAGTAAAAAGTAATAGAAATAAATATAACTTCTGTTTTGTTATATAAAAATAAAGTTAAAAAAAGTGACTACTAGGTTACTATAGCAGTTATCAGCCTAATAATAATTATTAAAGACTACCTAAGGCTAACTAATATTAAGGTAAATAATAAAAATATTATAAATTTAGCTTTAAATACTACGTATATAAATTATATTATTATAAATAGTATACCGCTAACTAATATAGACTTTAAGAAATAATAAAAAACTATAATATAGATATAGTTATAAAACTATAAATTAAAAAAAACTATAAAAATAGAGTAAAACTCTTTAGAGTAGACATAAACTAGTTATATTAATAGTATAAAAATAATATCTTATAATATATTTTTATATTTATTAAGTTACTATTTACTTATACGCTTAAGCTAATAGTATACTAAATAATTAGTATTTATATACTTATATACTATTTATTTAGCGTACTTATATTTACTATTTTTACTAATAAGATAGGACTTAGTAAGACTATTAAGATATAAGGCGCTATATTTCTTAATTTATATTTTATTATAGAGAGCCGGGGTGTACTTATTTAAACTAATTAAATCTTTTAGCTCGACGATAATAGGAAATATAAAAGTATAAAGCTAAATTTAAATTAGACGTATAATAGATTATTCTCTATATATATAAATAGTATTAAGTTTTAAGTAAAAAGTTAGGCTATAATACTACGTAATTTACCGTTACTTAATAACGTATTAAAGGAGTAACGCCTAAAGCTTATTATTTTTTATAAATTAGGTAAAGGGCTATATAGGAAGTATAGAGGAAATAAAATTAGTTTATTTTATAAGTTACTAAAGAATACTATACGTAATATCTATTTATTATTTAATTAAAACTAAACGCGTTTTATCTATATTAGTACTAATAAAAATAAGAAGTTTATATAATAGTATAAAATTAGATCTATAAAGATTATAATAAATAACTTTAAATAGTAAGGAGAAGATAGCTATAAAGGATACCTAAGTACTATAACTAGCTAATTTAGCCTAACTAATACTTACTACTTTATCCCTACTATAAATAGTAGCTAACTAAACTACTTCTATAATATTCTAAACTATACTTTATTATAAAAAGTATAAGAAGCTCTAGAAGAAGTATATTAAAATATATAAAAGTATACTAGAGAATACGTTTATAAATAGTAATATTATAAAATAGGTTTTACTTATTAAGTACGGAGAGGATAGTAGTAAATATATTAGTTTATTTAATATACTATAAATAAAGGTAAGTTAATACTAATTATTATAGAGCGACTATATATATACGCGCTAATAATTAATAAACTATATTTTAATAGTAGAGAAAATACTAAAACGTATATTTAGATAATTAATTTATATAGAAATTTACTAAACCTATTATTACGCCTAGTTTATATAGGGTTTATAGGTTCTATACTTATAAATAGTATAATCTACGCTATAATACCTATATATAAAACTATACTCTATAAGAATTCTATATAGTAGGCTTAAGATAGTAATACTATTTAAATACTAATCAATATAAATATTATTTATATACGTAAAAGCGATCGTATTATAAATAGTAATAAGTTAATAATCTACTAGTAAGTAGTTACGGATAAAGGCCTAAACTAAATATTTAATATTTTTAAAAAAATTTTTACTTTAAATTTATTACTTATAACTATAAATTTATAGATCTATTTAGTAACTTTATTAAAATATAAATATTTTATAAATAATAAGTATATAGGAATAAAAAAAGAATACTGCTATATAGCTACAGGAATTAAACTTTTAACTAAAATAAAATATTAAAGTATTACTATACTATACTCAGTTTATCTTAGTATAGTAATATTTTAATATAAATATACTATTAAGGATAATATTTATACTTTTTTAAAAAGCTTAAATTATTATAAATTTATAAGTTTTACGCGCTATATAACTAGAATGCTTAAATATTACTAGTATAAAGCAGCGGGTCGTACCTATCTAAGTAGATAAAAAGAAATAGAGCGGCGTAGCCTTAGATAAGTCTAAGCTTACTAAAGAGGGTATAGGTAGATATAGTTAATAAAATAGGCTACTAAAAAGTATAAATAGTATTTATATTCCTTAATATAATTTTAGTACTTTTACGCCTATAGCGTAAAATAATAGTAAATAAAAATTTTAATTAATAAAGCCTCTATAACTCTACGGACCTTAACTAAAATAAAAAGAGTTAAAATAAAAAGTATAAATTTATTTAATATAATACTAGAGTCTTAAATATAAGTAAGAGTATAATAGTTAACTCTTTACTTATAAAGTATATTAACGAATTATATAAGAGTTTAACTAAAATAAATTATATTATTAATATAGTCTGTAAGACTATTAACTTAAAAACTATTATTAAGCTTAGCTTTATTACTAATAACTTAACTAATAAAAATACTAATATAATTTTAACTATACCTCTAAGTACTATATTACAACTAAGGTTAAATTTAATAAAATACTAGTTTATATAGTAAGTATACTAATTTATACTATTTATAATAGTTCTAATAGAGTATAAAAATTATAAACTATTTTTAGACCGGAGAAAATCTTATTTCTTAATAATTAAGGCTAAAAATAAAAACGGGCGAAGATTTAGGCATAGTAAAATAGAACTAATAATATAGTTTATATACTAGTAGCTAGTCTTAAAATAATATACTAATTAGTAAATCTAGTTAAAGAATATATATTTAAACTATTAGAGCCGTATCTAATTAATATAAAAATTTAATAATACTATAACTATAGTTTCTAAATTAGCTAGTTATAATACGAGGTTACTATTAATATTTTTACTAATATAGACTTGTAGCTAGAAATAAATATTTTAGTTAAGAATTATATATATAATAAACTTCTCTAGAGCGTATAAAATAGAGACGTAGATTAGAAAAATAATATAGGTGTAGGTAAAGGGCAGACTAAAGGAGTAGGCGAAAGAGGGGTCTATAATAAAGAGAGTTTATATTTATAGTAATAGGTAATAGAATTAGTAGTACTATATAATATATTTAAAAAGGATATAGTCTAGCTATAAGAAAATAGAGTAAATATAATATAAATATCTACTCTATTAGCTCTTTATTATAATAATATAGCGTAGCCAGATAGTAAATAGATAATAATTATAAAAAATATAGACTATCTATTATAGTATAAGGAGTAATTAAGTATAGATTATTAATACTATAAGTATAGTAAAGTAATATTAAATTAATATAATATATTAAACTATTAATATAGTAAAGACTATATTATACTACTAGTTATAGTATAAAAGTAACAGAATAGAATAGTTAATATAGTATATTAGTAATATTTATTAGTATAGTTAGTATAGTAAATTATATAAATAGTTATTTAATAGACTACAACGTATAGTATAAAAAAGTATAAGCTATAATACTATAGTTTTAATAATCTAGTTTAATTATAAATACTTACTACTACTACTATACTAAATAACACCGTATTTCTTTTACGTAGATATTATAAAGAACTATTATTTTTAGTTATCTCTTTATATAAAAGACCCGTAAAATAATATATATATAGTTATAAATAGGCGTATATAGTAGGCTATATAAATAAATATTTATATTTACTAGTAAATTATTTTATATTAAATTTATATTAATAATAGGCGCGCTTATTTAACTGTACCTATTTACGTAATAAAAATACTAGTAATTTATAACTTTTTAGCTATACTACGTTAACGTCTTATTTTAAAATAAAACTATTTTAAATTATACGCTTAACCCTTTATTTTACTATATACTCTTGTAATAAGCCGTGCAGTAAAAAGATATATTAAAACTATAAATAAAAAAGCGTAGTAATATAGCCTAGGAGAGGAAGAAAAAAAAAGATAGTATAGAAATTAATAAAGGGGATATATTACCTATTCTATAAGCTTCTAATCCTGTTAGTACTACGAGTTATAAAATACTAACTAATAATTAAATACTAAAAATATAGATTATAAAGTTTTTTAGACTAGATAAACCTAAAATTAAAATTATCTAGCGGCGTATATAAGACAAGTTTAATAATATACTAAAACTACGCTATAAGCTTACTATATTAAAAAATACTAAAAAGATAAATATAGATAAAATAATTAGTATAGCTATTAATAAGATACGTAAGTAGGTCTAATTAAGTATTATAAATATAGGTAAGTAGTTATAGGTACTTAGTAGTAAAAATAAAACCATTAAATATAAGTATAAGAAAAAGGCCTTTTCTAAATTATTATTCCGCGCAAAAGAGGCTCTAAAGATAGTTATAATTTTATAAAAAAAAAAGTATAAATAGAACACTACGCCCTTTAGCTATAGTATTAGTAATTTTACTACTTAAGTTTTTATATTTACTATTCTATTAAATAGTAATAGTAATACTTATTTTAAAATTAAAAAAAGCAGCTTCTTCTGCTCCTAGTAAATAGCTAGAAAAAAAAGTTTTTAATATTTTATATAACGACACGCTGCGTACTAATAAGCTTAAGTCTATAAAATACTAAAATATTAAGCTTATTAATTTTTATACTAGTAATACTATTGCCTGTATTTTATTTTAACTTATTATATCTAATTAGGTTTTAGTATCTATAGTATAGGGAATAAATAAAAATAATATAAATAAGAAGAAACTATAAAGTCTTATTACTAACGCTATTAACTTAGGTATACTAAAGAGTTAGTAGAATAGCAGTATATTACTCTATTTTACTTAAATAACGCCTATAAGTAATAGTAACACTTTATTAATTATAATTAACGACTTTATAATAGGTCTACGCCTTTACTTAATAGACTTTTAAATTAAACTCTAACTACTGCAGAATACCTTAGTTAAGAAAAATATTAGTAAGTATATATATAGTAAAGCCGGCTTAGACTATTACTAATAGTATATAAAACCTATATATTTAATTTTATATAATACTATTAGTAATACACGAGATAGATAAATCTAATAGTTAAATAAAAAAAAGGATTTTTTAAGTAACTATAATAGTATATATATATAGAACGTTAGCGTCGTATATTATTATTAATAGTATATATAAAATTAAAAAACCTAATAACGTCTACGCCTACTTCTAAATAATTAATATTAAAAAAAAAAGGTAAGGTAATACTATTATTATAAAAAAGACCTATTCTAAACTATAACTTTAATTTATTATTAATAGGCTTATTTATAAAGCGCGCGAAACGAGTAGCGGTAAAGTAAAATAATATTTAGTAATAGAAAAAAATAAAAACTTTTAAAACTAATTTAAAAAAAAAATTACTAAAATACTAAACGTAGATACTATAGTAAGTATATTTAAAAATAATTACGTAATACGTAGATCGGCCTCTATATATAAATATAGAAAAAAGAATAATAATAGCTTTATTATTAAAAATAATTAGTTAAATAATATAAATAAAGATTTTAAGAGTAGCGAAGATAATAACGTTAATAAAGATAAAAATAAAGATATAGTAAATAGAAATATTAATAAAAAAGTAAAAAAGCTAAAATTTAATAGTAAAAAAAAGAAGTAGGCTAAGCGCATTTATACGCCTAAAGGACGAGTTAAAAGTTAAAAGAAGAGCTAAAGGCCTAAATAAGTATTTACTTAAGCGAGTATATAGTTTATTAAGGCTAAATTAAAATAATAGCTTTTTAATAGAGTTTTATATAACAGTGTCTATCGTATCTATTTTATATATAGGATTAGTTAGTTGCTAGCCTAAAGCTTTAATTAATAGTAGTAAAACTACGTAATTTCTTTTAACGTACTATAAAATAATACTATATAATTAAAATAACTAAAAAATAAAAATTTTAATCTTCTTTTTACTACTTTATAAAATCTATTATAATAAATAATAATATATATATTAGATTTACGTTTATTTAAAAACTATTCTCCTACCCCTATATCTACCCCTATATTTACGCTAACGCTAATACTAATACTAATACCTTCCCCTTTATAATAACTTATAACGTTAAAGACTATCTTTAGTATTTTACTATTAAAAAGCTTAACTATCTATATAACCTCTTTAATTAAAATACCTATATAATAAGTATAACCCTAATTAATAGCCTACGTATAATAGCTATCCGCTATTAAATAAAAAATTAAATCCTTTCTCTATAATAATATAATATTTTTACCCTTAATAACGTCTTTTTATACTAACTTAACTCCTTACCTACTAAATTAAGAATAATTATTTTATAGAGGTAGTAAAATAATATTTAATATTTAAGGACCGGCGTATAATATAAGAGGTTATAATTTATTAAACTTTAGTAGATTTAATATTAAATAAATATATAATATTAAAATAATAAACTATTAGTAATAGTACGTTAAGTAATATATACTAAAGTAATAGTAAAATCTACTAAATTTAAAGTTACTAAATATATAAAATCTATTTAACTTTTATAAAATAGAGTTTAAGCTATAAACTTTTAAATATTATTATATATATTCTACTTAGAGCTAACAGCCGTAAGTTATATTACTAAGTATAATCTATATAAAAGATATATAGTAGATTTATTCTATATATCTAAAATATAAAATTATTTATAGTATAGCCCTTTAAAGATAAATATATTCTTATACTTACTACCCTTTATTTATATATATATACTATTATTCTAGTACTATAACTCCGCTATAGTAAAATAGGTTAGAATTTATATATTATAAGCTTTAAAATAGTATAAGACTAAAAAAAGATAAAGAGTTTTACTATATACTATTACCTATAGTCTAAAAATACCTATATTATAATATTATTATATATATATATAATATTTTAGCTCGAGTTATACTATCTAAAATAGTGTAAGTAATATTTTAAATTAGTAGCCGTAGTTATTACTCTATATATTTTTATAATTGCACTAGTATTATTTTTAGTTTAGTTTATTATATAGTACGTTCTACTTTTTATAAAACTACTTATAATCTCTTATAGTTACTCTCTTATTAATATTATTAACTTTTATTTTTTATTATACCCGCAGTTACTCTACTACGTTATTCTACCTATTATTATAAATAATTATTTTAGTAGTACCGGTAAAGAAACTACTAATTTTAATATAAAATTTAATATAAAGTTTAATTTTTTAACTAAAAATAACTATACGCCCTTTAGAATTAATAATATTACTACTCTCTACCCTAATAGAGATATTATATTTAAGTTATCTACTTATAGTAAACTATAATAGCGACGTAAAATTACTACTTAAAAAAAATAACTTTTTATAGTTATACACTAGTCGTAGAAGTTATACTAGCTTATAAGTAATAAATAAAGTAAATTTCTATTACCTATTTAGTATAAATAATAACTAGTTAAATATACTTATTAAGGCGGTTATATAGTATATAGCTAATAATAATATACTTATATATAAAGCGTAAAAGAGAGAAAACTCTATAAAATAGTAGTAGGTAAAGTTAATGCTAAATATATAGTTAAGTAACACTAATATATATAGCTTAGACTAAATATTTAGATACTTAAAAGACGTACTTTCTAAAATTATAAAATTAGAAGCGCTACTATTTATATACTAGTTAATTTACTAGGCTATTAATAAAAATCTACGCTAATTTAGTCTAGAACTACTTATTAAAATAAAACTTAAAATAGATTACGTATTTATCTTAATATTTTTATAACTAGTATCTTTAGCGTAGTCTTAAATAAGTATTACTATAAACTAGTTAGGGAGTTTAAAACTTTATACTACTATAAACTCTAGATTTAAGTCGCAGGACAGGCTTAAGACGCTTATAAATTAAAATATATATATTTTTAGTCGCGACTCTACTTTAGTAATAGTAATATTTAAGTCTATATATAATTTACTAACGCTAGAATAGTCTCTACTTATAGAGTATATATTATTTTAAAAGCTATATAATAAAATTTAATTTTTATAATAGAAGTAGTCTACCTACCTTATTTTTTTTTATAATAATAAATAGATACGGAACTAATATAAGCTTAAAATAGTAGTTAATAATTATATAAATAGTATTTAAATATTAAAAAATTTTAGAATTTATTTTTAAATAACGTAGGCAACTACTATAGTATTTAGTAAGTATATTATACTTATACTATTATAAATAGTATAACGCTAACTATTTTATAGTAGTAAAAAGTAAAAGTAGTACTAAATATAATATACTACTTAGTATTACTAATATATATACTACTTAAATTTTTATATTATTACCTATTTTTTTTTCTTTTATTACGTCAGCGTAGCGCCCTAGTATTTTAAAAAATAAAATAAGTATACTATTACCTAAAAATAATTTAAAATATAGTAGAGGCTAGCGTATAATAGTATATATTATAATTAGTAATTATAATATATCTCTAAAATAGATAAAAGTACCCGTAGATAGTAGTAAAATATTAATACTAGATTATAGTTAAACTAGCAATATACTAATAGTAAAAGATTAAAGAGATAGTAATTAAAAAAGTAGTAGTAATATAAATAATAGTAATAGTTTTACTAATATACCTATTATAGTAAAAAAAGTTATTAAATATATATCTATTTTAACTAATATACCTAATAACGCGTTATTAATTAAAGAGAGTAAGGTTATTAGTAACGATAAAAAAGAGAAGGCTACTCTTAAAACTTAAAATAAAGAAGCCGTAACTCTAGCTATAAATATTAAATATATTAATTAGACTATTATAAATAGTATAACGCTAACTAATATAAATTTTAAAAAATAATAGAAAACCGCAACGTAGGCGCGATTATAAAACTATAAACTAAAAAAAACTAAAAGAATAGAGTAAGCTTTTTAAAGTAGATATAAACTAGTTATATTAATAATATAAAAATAATATCTTACGGTATATTTTTATATCCTTTAAATTATTATTTATTTATAGATTCGGCCTAGTTATATACTAAATAGTTAGTATATATATACTTATATACTACTTATTTAGCGTACTTATATCTACTATTTTTACTAATAAAATAGAACTTAATAAAACTATTAAGATATAAGGCGCTATACTCTTTAATTTATAGTTTATTATAGAGAGTCGGAGTATACTTATTTAAACTAATTAAATTTTTTACCTTAATAAAAAGAGTAAATATAAAAATATAAAATTTTAAATTAAATATACGCTAATCTTTACGTATTTAAATAGTATTAAATCTTAAATAAGAGACTAGACTATAATACTAATAGACTTACTACTCCTTAAAAACGTTCTAGAAAAGTAGTAGCTAAAACTTATTATTTTTTATAATTTAGGTAAAGAGCTCTATAAAAAGTATAAAAAAAAAAGTTAGTTTATATTTTAAGTTACTAAATAATACTAAACGTAATATATATTTACTGTTTAACTAAAACTAAGTACGCTTTATACTTATAGACGTTAAAATATTTTTTAAAAAAAAAATATTCTATTCGCGTAGTAGCCTAAGCTTAAATCTAAATATATTCTAACTAAGGATTTTAAATAGCAGAGAAAAAAATAGTTATAAAAAGTATTTTAATATTATAACTAATTAATCTAGTCTAACTAGCACTTCCTATTTTATTTTTAGTATAAATAGTAGCTAGCCGGCCCGTATTTATAATATCCTAAACTATAATAATAGAAAATATAAGAATCTCTAAAAATAATATTATAAAATATATAAAAATAAACTAAATTATATAGCTATAAATAGTAAAATAGTAAAGTAGGCTTTACTTTATTTAAATATAACTATAAAGGGCGGAAAAAATAGTAAGTAGAAATACTAACTTATTTAATATACTATATATAAAGGTAAATAAGTATAAATAGTAGTTAATTAATACTATATATATAATAATTATTAATAAACTATATTTAAACAGCCGCGAAACTACTAGCACTTTTCTTTAAATAATTAATTTATATAGGAATAAATAAAATCTATTACTATATTTTATATATTTAAAAATTACCAGCTCCGCTCTCGTAAACAGTATAAGCTATATTTTAATATTTATATATAAGGCTATACTCCGCGAGGACCCTGTATAGAAAAGTTAAAATAATAAAACTATTTAAATACTAGTTAATATAAACGTTATCTGTATTTAAAATATATAAACTAAATTTAACTTAGAATTATATAAAGAGAATCTAGTAAATAAAAAAAAATTATTTATATATTAGTAAATAGTACGAGATATAGGTATAATTAAAATATTTAATATTTTTATAGAGATAATCTATTTTAAGTTTATTACTTATAACTATAAATCTATAGATCCGTTTAAAAATACCTTTAAACTTATTAATACTAAGCTATAAAAAGAGTAGCTAGTTATCCGGTTTTTATAATAAAGTATTACCTATTTTAAAAAAAATAGAGTTGCAGTTACGAACGCTTATTAATAATAATTTTAAAAAAAAAATTTAAAAGTAGGAGGAATAAAGCGGCGTAGTCTTAGGTAAATCTAGACTAAAAAAGGTATAGGTAAATATAATTAATAAGACTAGCTACTAAAAAATATAAGTAGTATTTACGTTTTTTAATATAATTCTAGTGCTACAGCGCCTATAATATAAAATAATTATAAATAAAAACCTAGACTAGTAGAACTTATTTAACCCTATAAACTTTAATAAAGATAAAAAGGGTTAAAATAATAGTATAGAATCTACTAATATAGTACTAGAGTCTTAGATTTAAAATAAAAAGGCGATTATTAGCTTTTTATTTATAAATTATATAGACGAGCTGTACGAGGAGTTAGCTAAAGTAAATTATATTATTAATATAGTCCGCGATACTATTAACTTAAAAATAACTATTAAATACTCTACTATTATAAAAAATCTAAATAATATAAACTCTAAATTTAGTTATACCTCTAAGTATTATATCGCAACTAATATTAAATTTAATAAGGCACTAGTTTATATAGTAAGTATACTAATCTATACTATTTATAATAGTTTTAATTAGAGTATAGAAATTATAAACCGTTTTTAGACTAAAGAAAATTATATTTTTTAGTAACTAAGACTAGAAATAGAAACGGGACAAGATCTAAATATAATAGAATAGGACTAATAATATAGTTTATATACTAGTAGCTAGTCTTAAAATAATATACTAATTAGTAGATCTAGTTAAAAAATATATATTTAAACTATTAGAGCCGTATCTAATTAATATAAAAGTTTAATAATACTATAACTATAGTTTTTAAATTAGCTAGTTATAATATAAAGTTACTGTTAATATTCTTAGTAATATAAATTTATAGCTAAAGAATAATATTCTAGCTAAAAATTATATATAAGATAAACTTACTTAGAGCGCGTAAAATAGGGATATAATATAAAATAATAATAAAAATATAAGTTAAAAATAGGCTAAGAAAGTAGGCGTAATAGAAATCTAAGGTAAAAGAGTATAAGCCTACTATAGCACTATAAGCGATATTATATAATTAATAATATAATTAGAATAAAACTATAGTCTAGTTAATAAAAAAATAGAGTAAATATAATATAAATATCTACTCTATTAGCTCTCTATTACAATAATATAGCACAGCTAAATAGTAAATAAATAATAATTATAAAGAATATAGACTATCTATTATAGTATAAAAAGTAATTAAGTATAAATTATTAATACTATAAGCGTAGTAAAATAATATTAAATTAATATAATATATTAGACTATTAATATAGTAAAGACTATATTATACTACTAATTATAGTATAAAAGTAATAGAATAAAATAGTTAATATAGTATATTAATAATATTTATTAGTATATAGTTAGTATAGTAGATTATATAAATAGCTGCCTAATAGACTATAACGTATAGTATAAAAAAGTATAGGCCATAATACTATAGTTTTAATAATTTAGCTTAATTATAAGCACTTACTACTATTACTATACTAAATAATACCGTATTTCTTTGCGTAAAATATTATAAAGAGCTATTATCTTTAGCTATTTCTTTATATAAAAGACTTATAAAATACTATATATATAATTATAAATACGTATATACGATAGGCTATATATATAAATATTTATATTTACTAGTAAATCGTTTTATATTAACCTTACGCTAATAGTAGGTGTATTTATTTAACTACACCTATCTATATAATAAAAATACTAATAATTTAAGACTTTTTAACCGCACTACGTTATTAATACGTCTTATCTTAAAATAATTTTATTTTAAATTATACGCCCTGCGCTCTATCTTACCGTACAGTTTTATAATAAAGCCTATAATAAAAATATATAAAAAATATACTAATAAAAAAGCGCGGCTCTACAGCTAGTAATAAAAGAAAGAAAAAAAATAATATACTAATTAATATAACTAAAATCCTACCTATTTTACTAGCTTTTAACCCTAAAACTATTATAAAATATTTAAAAGAAACTAATAATTAAATACTAAAAAAATAGATAATTATATTTTTTAGGCTTAGTAAAACTAAAATAAAAACTAAATAATAGCGTATACTAAGAGAACTAAAAGATATATAAAGACTATTATAATATAAACTCCTAATATTTAAAAAGGCTAAGAAGATATACGCAGATAAAATAATTAATTTAATAATTAATAAGGCCCGTAAGTAGGTTAAATTAAATATTATAAGTATAGGTAAGTAATTACAAGTACTTACTAGTAAAAATAGAGTTATTAAATATAATTATAAAAAAAAGTATTATTTAAGCTATTATTCCGCATAAAGGAGGACACAAGAAAAGTAATAAAAGTAAAAAAAAAAAAAAAAAAAAAATAATATACTACGCTTTCTAGCTAGTACTACTTATTATAATTTTAGTAACTCTAACGCCTAAACTCTTATATTTATACTTAAGTAAAGCGGTGTTAGTAATACTAATTCTAAAAAAGTAGCTCTTTTTAGTCTTAGTAAGTAGCTAAAAAAAAAACTTTTTAATATTTTATATAACGACACGTTACGCACTAATAACCTAAAATTTATAAAATACTAAAATATTAAGATTATTAATATTTATATTAATAATACTATAGTTTATACTCTATTCTGTCTTATTTTATTTAATAAAATTTTAGCATCCGTAGTACTAGAAATAGATAAAAATAATATAAGTAAGGCTAAGTTATAAAATTTTATTATAAAATAACGTTAACGCCGTTAATTTTAATAGACTAAAGAGTTAGTAAAATAGTAATATATTACTCTATTCTACTTAAATAACGCCTATAGGTAATAGTAATACTCTATTAATTATAATTAATAACTTTATAATAAATCTACGTACTTACTTAATAGATTTTTAAATTAAACTTTAACTACCGCAAAGTACTTTAGCTAAGGGAAACTTAAATTAGTATATACGTAATAAAGCCGACTTAGACTATTACTAATAGTATATAAAAATAATATTAAACAATACGTATACGCTTAATATAAAAAAATATTTTAAAAGAAATATAATATAAATATATAAAGCAGACGAATTAATTTTAATAATTAAATAAAAGGAATAATAGTTCCTTAAATAAATATAATAGTATATATATATAAAATCTTAGCGTTATATACTATTACTAATAGTATATATAAAATTAAAAAACCTAATAATACCTACGCTAACACCTAAATAATTTATATTAAAAAATAGCTAAGTAATATTATTATTATAAAAGAGACCTACTATAGACTATAATTTTAATTTATTATTAATAGACTTGCCCGTAAAGCACGCGAAATAAGTAGTAGTAAAATAAAATAATATTTAATAGTAAAGAAAAATAAAAAATTTTAAAACTAGCTTTTATAAGTTAGGTAAAAATATAAAAATATAGGACGTAATTACTATAGTACCTATACTAAAAATTAACTATATAATACGTTAGTTAGACTCTTTACGTAAAAATAAAGATAAAAATAGTAATAATTTTATAGTAATAAATAATTTATTATAATAGATAATACGTATAATAAATTTTAAAATAGTATAGGTAATAACTACGTAAATAGGGATAAATATATAGTAGATAGGAATATTTACGTAAAAATAAAAAAGCTAAAATCTAATAATAAAAAGAAAAAAAAGCAGGTTAAGCGCGTCTTATACTTAAAAAATAAAATAGAATAAAAGAATTACTAATAATTATAATATATATATAATTAAGTAAGTACGTAGTTTTTACACTAGTAATACTATAAAAATATTAGAGTAAAAACGATTAAAAATAATATAGATATATAATACTATACTAAACTATACCTAATAGTATATAATAAAATATAAATATATAAAACTAGTAAAAAGTATCTAAAGGGCGTATAAGATAAAAGAGTAATAGTAAACCGAAAAGTAATAAGTATACCTAGACGACGATCCAGGGGTATAAACGTAGTAAGGGAACTCTATTAGGTACTAAACCGTATATACAATAATTAAAAGCTGAGGTAAGAGTAATAGTAAAAATAAATAGTATACGTTATTTATATATTTATTTTATATTTTTCCTACATTTTTTTTACACTTATTTTACGCTTATTTTACGTATTCTATAACTACTAGTTTTTTATTTAAAACTCTAGGCCTTCTATGTAAATAGAACGTTATATTAAAAATATAAAATAAGAATACGATTTATACTATCTATAATAGTATAATTATATATAAGTAAAAGTTTTTAAAAAAAAACTTTTTATAATATAAAATATTTAGGAGTACTCTATAATTATTAAAAGTAAGTTAAAAAGGACGTAGGCTAGCCTAAAAGTAAAGTAATAGTATAAGAATATATATACTTTTACTATATATACAGGTATAAAGAGGCGTATAAAAGAGAAAATAATAAAAGTACTATACTAAAACTAATTAAGCTACTAGCTATATATAGTACTATATATAGCTAGTAGTAGTATATACGCTCCTACTAAAAAAATTTTAATAAAAATAAAGTTTAGTAAAGACACTATATTAAGAATAGTACACTATAAAATAGGTTATAGCTACTTTATACGCGTTACCTCTTTTATAACTATCTTTACTATTATAAGTTACTTTATTATTATAGTAGCTAGAAGAAATTATCTAAAATAAGTATTTTATATACGTACTATCGTGGGTAGACTATTAGTTAGTAATAGCTAACTAGAAATAAAAGTACTAATACTTAACTTTTATATTAAATTTAATTCTATTAAAAATAAAATTAAGTTAGAAGCTTATTCTATTTACCTAAATAAACTAAATAAAGTTAATAATTATAAGACTACTAAAATATATATGAAAGACGTTTAAGAAATAATTATTTTATAGTACCTAGACTATTAGAATTCTATCTATACCTAATTATACTAAAAAGAAGGAGTATTCTATATTAACGTTATATAAGCGCTTTATTTAGCTAAGCGCTCTATTTAGTCGAGCTGTAGTAGACAGCGTAATAATACCTAAAAGTAGTAAAGAATAGGTAAAACCTGCTAAAACAGCTCTATAAGCTCTAGGGGATTAGAAACTAAGTTAATAATAATTTATTATTATTATTAAAAAAGGACTAAAAATTTTTATATAAGCTAATAGTTAAATTCTAGATATAAGAAGTTTTACGCGGTATACTAGCGTAAAAGAAGTTATTTTTATTTTAAGCGCCTTATCCTAAGTGCAAAGCGCGGAGCGTAAAAAGTAAAAAATAAAAAATAATAAATAATAAAGGAGGCGGCTGTATAGCGTTAGTATATTTAAGAATATAGGAGCTTATAAGATATAAAAAATAATAAATATAAGTAACAGCGCTTAGAATATCGCGTTAGTTAGTAGGCGTAGTTAGTTATATTTTTATAACTTTAAAAGTAACTATTAGACAGCTACTAGAGCTAAACTTCTAATAATTATATAACTAACTTACTAATAATAATAATAAAGGGACAGTTTAATAAAAAGAATAATAATAACTAAATAAACAAGTGCCGGCCTCTATAATTAATTAGTAATATTTAAATAGGTAAAATAAAGTAATAATAGCAGTATTATCTACTATAATAAAAATTATTATAAAATAAAGAAAAGAAAAAAAAATTTAAATAACTATTATATCTAACTAGCGTAGTAGAGTTACTCTTATTTATATAATTTATTACCTATCTATTACGTCTATAATTTTACTTATTAACTAAATATAAAAGATATAGTTAAGTAAAAAAATAATAATAATTAATTGTAAAATAATATACAAAATACGTTTTACTTAAAATAAACTAATAAAATAAGTTGCTATAAGTAATTAGTTAAGTAAATTATTTAGAGACGTAAACTTATTATAAAAATAAATAGTATCTAAATTTATAAAAGAGAAAATTTAATATAAAAAGATTAAGTATACCGTAATTATTATAGTAAAATATTAAAAAAATAAAATTTACTTTAGATAATTTCTAGATAGGCTTACTACTTAAATATAGCTTACCTAGGGGGTATATTATAATATTAAAACTTATATACCCTCTTTAATTATAGGTTAATTACGTAACTAGATTATCTAATTACTTACTTATTATATATATATTTAATCTCGATCGTTTTATCCTATAAAAAGTATAAATTTACTTTTTACTTTAAAAATAAATATTATTTAATTAACTATAAGAACTAAATAAGTGTATTTATTAAACTAAAAAATATAACTATATATTTAAAATAGCCGTATTTTATAAAAATATAGTATTTTACTTATTATTTTTTATAATATAGATACAATTAAAAAGTAATAAGTACGCCTAAATAATAATTTAGGAGTATAAACGTAGTAAGGGAACTTTATTAAATACTAAACTTATAAAAATTAACTAAGAATAATATCTATTTAAATAACTACTTAATTAAATAATAAATATACTAGTAGACTAGCGGTTAGTATTAAACTAGTAGCCTATATTAGCGGGTATTAGAGTACTTAGCGTAATATAATATAATTACCTTAAGGGCTACGCGTATAGTATAAATAATAATAAAAATCTATATAATTACTACGTAAACTTTTTTTATTATTAAAATTACCTAATTACTATATTTAATAAATATAAATAGTACCTACGCTTTACTATTAAAACTAATAAAATATTAAAAAATAAAATATAGATAAATTCTTTATATAACCTTTATATAGTTATAAATAAATACTTATACTTTTACGCTTTATAAATTACTAAATTAAAAATTAAGGATATTAAAGGATTATATAAAGGCGACTTTATCTAATTTAAATAGTATATATACTTCCCCTAGCTAAGTATAATAGCTTTTACTATATTTAAGCTTAGTATTATTACTTTAGTATATAGTAATTTAATCGTTTAGTAGTAGTATATATAATAAATAAATATCTTTACTACCTTATATAATACTATTAATAGGTTACCCTAAAAGCGTATAGTAATTATTATTAAAAATATAAAAAAGCTAGCAGTATACTATAAAAACAGAATTTATAATTTTAAACTATAGCTAGAGTAAATATAGAATATATACTTATATACGCGTAAAAAAAAAGAACTAGGTAAAAATAAAGATATAAAAGAATTACTAAGTATAAATACTTATAATAGGTAGTAGCGGTAGTAGTAGTATTTTAAAATATATAATTTTTTAAATTATAACTAGTAAAAGCGTCTAAAAAAACTTAAATTAATTAGTATTTTACTAGAGATTTTTTATTAGGAGTCTTTATTAGAAGCCTTTATTAGGAGCAAAATTATCTTTATTAAAAAAGAGTTAGTAAAGAGATTATTATTATTAAGTTATTAAGTATTAGAGAAAGCTACTAGTAATAGTAATAAAAAAAATTTTATATTAAAAGCCTTAGCGCTCTAAGAAGTATAATATTATAAAAAATTAAAATAAAGGTATATATATACTCCTCCTTTTTTAAAACCCCTTTTAGTTGCCCTGAGCCACCACAGTCATACTATTTATTCGATTAGTATACAAATATATAAAATTAAATTAAACTATATTAAATAAAAACTATTAAAGTAATAGTAAACTCTATATATTAATTCTAGTAAATATAACGTAGTTTTACACTTAGGTTACCTAAGTAGAGTAGTTTTTCGCCTCCTACTTAGGAGGGGAATATAGATACGATAGTAGACTTTTTATAAATTAAATTTAGTATAAATCTATATTTTTATAAAACAGGTTAGTAATTTTATAATTAGTAAAAGAGTATTATAATTTTTAATTATACTTTTATTAGAGCCTTTATACTTTATATAAGGCTTAAAATTACTACTTTTTTTTATAAAAAGAATAGAGGTCTTAGTATAGAAAGTTAATTACTAAATTTACCTATATTTAAAATATTTTTTTATATACTTTTTAAGAATTTCTAGTTTAGTAACTAAGAGATTATATATAAAATAATATAGGAGATAAGTACTAGATTTAAAATTAATTTTTAAATTATTTAATTTATAGTTTATAAAGATTTTAAAGTCTTTATTTAAAACTAAATTTAAAAAAATAGAATACCTAAATAGTATATAGTATTTTTTATAGTTATTTAGTTTATTTTAAATTATAGTTTTTATAAAACCTACTAGATATATATATATATAAGTACTTAAATTATATATAGTATATTTAACCTCTTTTACGCTCTTAAAAGTAATTTTTATAATAAAAATTTTTTTTTTTTAAAATTACTTTTAAAAAGAACTCTTTAGGTAGTAATATTTATGTTTTAATTCTCTTAATTAAACTAGAGTAAATGTAAAAATATTTTATATTAAAGGAAATTTATAACTATAAATAAAATTAGTTATGTTTAAATTTAATTATATAAATTAGTTAGATTTATTTTCGCTATTATAGTATTATAAATAATTATATTAAAATTATTTATTACTTATACTTATAATCTACTAAAAGTAATTACTTTTAAGCCTATTTATTTTTACTAGTTTAGCGCTTATAAGATTTAAAATAGATTTTAAATTTACTAAAATTCTAATATAGCTTTTATTTATAACTTTAGTCTTTAGAGTAACTATTCTATTAAGTTAATTATATAACTAGTTAAATAAACTATTAATATACTTATAGGGGGGTAACCTAAAAAAGACTAATTAAAAAAGATAACTTTTTTAAAAATGTATATAAAATTAAATAATATACTTAAAAATACGAGAGTAATGTCGTTTTAAAGAACAACTTATAGAGAGTTATATAAAAATTTTACTTACTAATTATTAATTACGTGTAATAACTTAAAATTACCTAAATATAGTAACTTTTTAAACCCCTTTTTTAGGTTCCTATAACTTTTTAGTTAGTAAATATATTTAACTAAAAGTTTAACTATATCTTTTTAGGCCTGGTCTAGGCCACGTGACTAGATTTTTAAAGTATATTAGTAATCTAATTATAAAATTATATTAATAATAATAATTTAGCCTAAGCTTATATAATTGTTATTTACGTAATATATTACTAATATTATAGTATATAATAATATCTTTTTACTTTTATAAATCTAGACTTCTATTATTTTAATATAGCGTATTATTTTTTTTTAAATAAACCTTATATTTAAGGCTACCTAATTATTAAGAAAAGTCCTTTATTTCCTAAGCGAACTAACAACCAGCTCTTTAATTTCTAAACTAATATATAGGTTATATTACTAAATATAGTTATATTAAACTACTAGTCTATTACCTAATTAGGACTAGTTCGCCACGCTAATTCTATTTAGGAATAGATTTTTATTTTATCTAACTCTAGATAGTAATTTAGCCTAAAATATCTCTAAATATAACGCGTTCTGTATAGGAATATTTAGCTTTTTTTAAGTTTTATATTAATTCCTTCGTAGTGCCCTGTACTTCTAAAAACTTTACTTTTTACTAGTAAAGTAGACGTATTTAAAGAATACTATAATAAGGAGAGGAATTTAACCTTTAATATAAAAAAGATATTAAAAATTTAATAAATCTTTAAAGAATTTAATATATTTCTAAGTACTTGCCTACTGTGCCACCCTACCTTTTTTTTTATAGGCTATTGCCTAATGGTGCTTTATTTAATTAATAGTGTATTATTTAACAAAACTTAAATTTTATATTAATTTTTTCTAAAAAGTAAATACTTCTATTCTAATATTTATTTTTACTTTAAAAGAACTTCTAATAGTATTTATAGTACAATATAATATATTAAAAATAAAATAATAATAATAATAATATAAATAGAGTTAGAAGAGATAGAATTCCTAAGATAAGTAAAATAGTAAAAAGAATTATTAATAAAAACTTAATTTAAAGCGCTAAAAAAGAAAAGGAAATATTATTATTAGAAAATAGTTTAAATATTTTTAAAAAAATCCTTATAAAAGTATATTAAAAGAGAAGTGATATAATATTAATAAAAATAAAAAAAGTTATAAATAAGAAAGAAAACGTAAAAAAATAAATTAAAATACGCTAAAGAAAATATTAAAAATATTAACTATATAAATTTAATAAATTTAATATTTTTTAAGAATTTAGTACTATAAATAGGAGAGATAAGAAAGCAGTATTTTAGAAAAAATAATAATAATAAAATTAAAAAAAAAAATTGGTATTAGCTAATATAATATAAGATATTCTAATATTTTAATATTATTAAATATATTAAATTATTTTTATTTCTATATTATAATTATATTTTTTTAATATTAATTATATTAATTACTTTATTAGTTATAATTTAATACTTAAAATTTAAAACGCTATTTAGTTAAAAGATAACAGTAATATAGTATTTACTAAAATATTTAAAATATTTATTTCCTTTACTATTTAAAATAATGTAAAAAAAGTTCTTATATCTAAAATTAAACTAAAGATAAAAAGGAGTTAGTAACTATAGAGGTTTTTTAGGTTTTTTTTTATTATAATAATAATAATAATATATATATATATATATATATATATTATTATAATCTATTTTTCTTTATGTAATAAAGTTGCTATTAGCAACTACCTAATTAGGAAGGAAAGTGCTGTATGTGCTATAGGACCTAACGACCGGCTCTTAAAGGTACTGCGCTAACCCTAATTTATAATATATTAAAATTATATACCTTATATTAATATTAATTTATATTAGTAATTTTAATAAAATAATATCCTTATTTATAAATTAACGTACGTTTTAAACTAGTTTAAGAGGAATTAGAATTTTTTATTTTTTTACCTAGTCTATAACACTAATTTAGCTAATATATTATATATATAGAATTATACAGAATCTAGACTAAATAATAATAAAAAGGCTAATTTAGAAATATAATTTAGTTTAGAAAGTATAGAGGCTATTAAAGAGCTATTTTTAAATAGTAGAATAAAAAGCTATAAAAAGTTATTATAAATTATATTTTATTATATCTAAACTATTAGAAAATACTTTTTAAATTATAGGGATACTATACTAAGAACTAGTAATATATTATTTACTAGTTTATAATTAAAAATATAAAAATTTAACTTTTATTAATAATTATATAATTATTATATTATACTATAAAGATAATCTATATTATAATATAATAGAGTATCTATTATACTATATATAAAAATAAGCCAATTTTACACTATAAATAAAAAGTTATACTAACTTAAAGTAGGGTCCTAAAAATTTTCTATATTTACTAATTTTTTATTATCTCTAAACCCTTTATTGAGCAGCCCGTAACACAGTAAATAGAATTTATTAGTCTTTTTCTTTAAAATACTATTTTTTAATATATTTTTAGGCCTACTAGTTATAAAGTTATATTATTTTAAAAAAGGTATCTTTTTTAATCAGTCTTTTTTTTTATTACCCCCCTATAATTTTAAGTATTTTTAATAACTAGCTTAAAATAGTTTTAATATAGGCGGTAAATACTATAATTATTTTTATTTTCTTCCTCTTTATATTTAGATTAATAACGCGACTTTATTAATTACTTTTTTAAATTTAGGTATTACCTGCTTATTTTTATACTAGTAGTTAAAAGTATAATAGCTCTTTTTACTATAATAATAATATATTAGTATACTAGTAAAAGATATTATATTAGTTAGTATCTAACTATACCTATTAGTTTTACTTAAAATATTTTTAAAGTCTAGTAACTTTTTTTATATTTTGTATATTCTTTTTAAACTTTTATATTTTAAAATTACTAGTATTAGACGTCTTGTATATTAATAAAAAAAATTAGTCTTTTTTTTATTTTAATAATAATATTAATCTATTATTCTTTAAAAAGTTATAGTTTAGTTTAAAGATTTTTATATAAATAGTTTATAAAGCTATAGATTTATTAAAAAAATTTTAATAGTTTTAAGTAAATTTATCTCCTTTTAAAGAGGGCGAATATAATTTAAAATTATTATAAATAACTATTTAGACTACTAAATTATCTACTTAAAATTAGTTATTTACCCGTAGAGTATATTATATTAAATAATAATACTACTAAAATATATTATAGTATTATTAATACTAAAACCGTAGCTATTATATTAATAAAAAAAAGGCTAAAAAAGAGGAGTTTATATACTAAAGTATATAATAAGTGAGATAAGGATAGTAAGGGCAATAGCGAGCCAGGGCTATAAGGATAAATTAGAGGGTAATGAATTTGGAAACCGCGTCATGAGATGATAATTGTAAATGCTCGCCGATTATAAGTTGCTTCTACTTCGGCCGTACTTGCATGTGATCGTGACTACGCCCAGCCTCCCAGATGGTAACAAACTTGTCCATTCTCAGCCCTTCCCCTCTTCTCTCATTTTGCTGCTGCATTTTCGCGCTGCTCCGCTACCCATACCAAGTTCAGGTGTATTAAATAGAAAGAATGTATGAGCAGCTCAAACTTCTAGATCTGCATCCATCTGCCGTGCAGCCGTCACGTCCGGTGTCTTTTCCTCGTCACGTAGTCACGTAGCTAAAGCGGTAGTCCATATGTTCCGGTATCCCGCAAGGATGCTCCTCTTTCAAGAGCTCGCTCCATGGCGGCAACGGAGCAGCGGTCGGAAAGCCGCCGGGCTCATGTACCCACTGGGTGTCCCAGTTCTCATCCCACTGGTTTTCGGTCCAATTGATGCCTTGTTGAAGGTAATACTCTTCGTCTTGTTCCACCTCTTCGATTTCAAAGTTGCAACGGACCACCTCGCTTGTTCCACGTGCGATCTCCTCGACGGCTTCGGGCAGAGCTGTATAGTGATGGTGATTGTTGCGCTTGTGAGCGTAGAACAGCGGGTCCCGTATCCAGCCGCGCTTGTGAGCTTCCGAGAGAGCCTTCTGGTATGCGACATCGCGAAGTATGGCCGTGAATACCTTGCCTGTGTGATCTGGGACAGGATCTCCGTCCAGAAGTAGTTGGAAGGACCCTTTTGGCATACCCTTCTCTTCCAAAGCGTAAGCTTCCACGATCCAGGGCGCCACTGCGCGAGTGATAGTATGCGCCCTCATTTCGTCGCCCTCCTGCAATGGCCGCTGGAACGGGCGAATACAACATCCCACCAATGCTGTATGTGTCATTCCGGTCGGTAAGACAGCCCTCCATAAGCTGACGCGGCGTTCGACTCGAAGCAACGGGTTCTCTTGACAAAAAGGAATCAGCCCTTGAGCATGACATTCCGGATGCGCAACCGATTCATGATCTTCTACAAGTACGATCTTGCGTATAGCGTTTCGTGTTGTCGCAGGCAGGGACTTTAAGAATCGTATACATGCTGCTGCCGCCGAAAAGCGCCATCTCGACCATTGGTCTAACGATCTGTAACAACGACATACCGTGACGCCTAGTGCGCTTGAGATACGGTCAAAGTCTTCGGTAGTGATGTCGGGTGACAACTTCAGGTTGTCCGCCATCGTCTTAATTTCTTCTACGGTCGGTATGCTCCACGGGGTATCGGACAGACGGGCGAGTGCTCTGAATTCCGAAGGCGCTGGCTTAGGCGCGGTATGTCCTGGGGTCCAAAATGGGTATTCCTTGAGGAAATTTGGCTCGTTCTCCACGAGTTGACACACTCGAGTGGCGAAGCTGCGGAAGTTTGAGGGCACTTCCCCAAACGTGTAACCCAGGCGCACTGCTCTTTTCCACAAGGTTTTCATGGGTTCTTGGAATGTATTGCTCCAATGGTTTTCGGCGCGGTTCTGCATTTCCACGAGTTGGGCGAGGATGGGCAAGATGTTGGGGTACTTGCGGGAAAGCTCATCGCGCATGCCAGCGTCAAGACGACTAGCCATCTGAAAAACGGCCTCGGTCTTCGCTCTACGTACCGTCTCAATCATCGAGCCGTACTCGCCGGTGTACCGACGCAGCTCGTCGGAGTACAGGGTGCGAAATGTAATCGTGTTGTCGTTGAGAGGGAGACCGCGCATCTCCTCAGCAATGAGCTTACAAGTGAACATAAGCCCTAAATTAACGCGACTACCGTGGGATGTGGTCAAGTTCCCTGAAGAGTGGTCGTAAATATATCCGCCATCTATGGCGACATAATCGTGATAGATCTGTAGTCGAATTTCTGTAGGTACCCCGAGCAGGTGCGTACGTGGATACATATTGCCGGACGTCGGTGGAAGATGCCAAAAATTGAAGGGAAGTTGCAGTTCGAAGTCATGGGCAGCAGCTTTTTATGGCTCTGTCGCTTAGTCGCTTAGGCAGCACTGTCCACGTGATGATGCGACCGCACGGGCGGGCGTTCCATAGTAAAAGCAACAGATTCGATGACTACCAAACTGTAAACTCCGGTGTATAGTTGCGAATCATAAGGATCTCGCGGAGACATAGCATGCATCACGTCAAGTGCATAAAGATGTAGTTGAACAGCGAGGTATATTTCGTGTATCGGCGACACTTAAGCATAGGTAAAAACCGTACTCCGGTCAAGAAGGGGGCTAAAGAACCCGTAGCGGTGCCGCAGCCCTCCGACGGGGTGTTTGGCCAGCCGGCCCGGTTAATCGAAAAGTAATAAGTACGCCTAGACGACGATCCAGGGGTACGAACGCAGTGAGGGAACTCTGTTGGGTGCTAAACCGTGTACGCAATGATCAAAAGCTGAGCTTCTGTACCCGTCAGACGTGTTCGATCGGTGGAAGGATTCGAGAACTCACGTAAAAGTTGACTGAGGACAATGTCCATTCGAACAGCTGCTCACTGCGACAATTAGTGAGGATTCCAGAAGGTTTCGGCCCAAGGTAACCGACATCAAATGATGAGCATGCTGGTGGGCCAGCGGTTGGTGTTGAACTGGTAGCCTATATTGGCGGGCACCGGGGTACTTGGCGTAACGTGACGCGGTTGCCTCAAGGGCTGCACGCACGGTACAAATGGCAGACTGCCTGAAAAGTCAGCGGTGGACTCAAATGGCCTATGTAGGCATACGTACAGGACCCGTACAATCACCACGCGAACTTCCTCCATCATCGAAGTCGCCTGTATGATGATAGTTAGCGAAACGCATGAGCGTGAACGGAGTTGAAGTAGGACCTACCCAATCGCCATGTCCGACGAGTTCAAGCAGTCTTTGCTGTATATTAGCGATCGGTCCTCCAACGACTTCAAAGGACGATGTCCTTATCAAGAACAGGCTGCAACTTACACCTGCGCTTCACCATCGAGACCGACGAGGCGTCGAGGGACAAGATACAGATGGGTCCTTTGTATGACCTCTACACGGCCATAGACGAACACCCGCACCTCTGCGCTTCATGGATTGCCGAATCGAAGATCGAGGACGTCAAAGGATTGTACAAAGGCGACTTCGTCTGGCCCAGGTGGCGTGTATGCTTCCCCCAGCTGGGCATGGTGGCTGAAGCGAAGCGTTAACTGAATGTTACAGTGTGACTTTTGAGATGTGAACATACCTCTTGCCATGTTCGAGCTCAGCATCATCGCCCTGGTGTGTGGTGATTCGGCCGTCCAGCGGCAGTGTATATGGCAGGTAGACGCCCTTGCTACCTTATACGACGCTGTTGATGGGTCGCCCCAGGAGCGTACGGCAATCGTCACTGAGGGTATGAAGGAGCTGGCAGCGTGCCATGGGGACAGGATCCGTGACTTCGAGCCGTGGCTGGAGCAAGTGTGGAGCATGTACTTGTATGCGCGTAGGAAGAGGCTGACAACATGGTAAGCTTTTGTCGAAGATCAAAGTCCAGGGACAACTTACGACCAGGCGAAGGCGAAGGCGCAGGAGGGTCGCTGAGCGCGGGTGCTCTGGCGTATTGTCAGTAGTGAGCGAGCAAGAGTGGGTGGGAAAGTAGGGCGAGCGATAGGGAAGCATGTGAGTGGGTGCTGAGGAGAGCGCGCAGCGGACGACAAGCAGAGCGTGTAGCGGCCGACAAGCAGGGTATGTAGTGGATGGCAAGAAGAGCGTGTAGCAAATAACGAGGGACGAGAGGGTGGTGGAGCGAGCGACGAAAAGCCCATGGTGCGGGTAACGGAAGCGCGGGTAGCGAGTGACGAGAAGAGCGTGTAGCGTGCAGTGTGTAGCGAGCGAAGATCGGGTAGCGGAGGAGACTGAAAGGTCGCGAAACGCGCTCGAGAGACGGCGCAAAGGTACTTACCACGGCGGGCGGCGGCGGCGGCGGCGGTATCTTGAGGCGCGCGACTGCGAAAACATTAATGCGGAACTCGAGGGACAGGGACAGGACGCGAGGCGACGAGGACGCACTTCTTCGGATCGCAACCGGCGGAGGCGCCTGAGGAGGCTCGAATCGATCGGTACTTCGCTGGGGATCCTTCGTTGGGAGCCTTCGTTGGGAGCCTTCGTTGGGAGCCTTCGTTGGGAGCTTGTCAGTCAACTGCAGAAAGCAAGAGGAAGGGCAACACCCACAAAATTGTCCTTGTAGAGGGAGAGTTGGCGGAGAGGTTGTTGTTGTCTAGCGGAGCGCGTCAGTAGCTGGAACAAACGAGGACGTCGAGAGTAACCCACCAGGTCGTCAAGTATCGGAGAAAGCTGCCGGCAACGGCGGCGGAAAAACTGCAAACGTCCGCGGTTAGCGATCAAAGCCGCGATACCAGAGAGCGAGCGCTCCAGTTGTGAGCAAACGTACCTTTGTGCCGAGGGCCTTGGCGCTCCGGGAGGTGTGACGTCATGGCTGTTGAGCGAATATGATTAGCTTTTGTCGAACGTCTCCGGGTGTCGCGTCTAACAAAGGTGCACTTACAATCAGATCGAACCGCATCGAATGGAAACTGTCAAAGTGATAGCTGTTGTCGCTGGGTAAGTATGTGATCCAAAGGAGAGAGTTCGTGACACCTACTGAACTCCGTATATTGATTCCAGTAAATGTGACGCAGTTTTACACTCAGGTCACCTGAGTGGAGCAGTTTTTCGCCTCCTACTCAGGAGGGGTACATCACGAGGAAGAGAGAAGCAAAGCGGAAGACAGACGTTGCGTGGAAAAGCCATAAGGTTCAAACCCTATCGAAGAGTGCATGCGTCAAAGCCAAACAAACCAAGTACAACATCTACAGGTGCTACCAATGCGTCCCAACCTCCTCACCGCGTTCCTCACGCCGCTTACGTTGTAGTCCTCCTCGCAATTTCTTCCGGATCTCCTTGAATTGGTCGATGGGAAAGTTCAGAAGCGCCCACCTGACCGCGCGTCGGTATTGAAGTGGATGGGTGACAACCTCGGGATATGAGACCGCATGTCCCAATTGCTTGACCAAGAACGCGCGCGCGGCGTCGAGTTTGGGGCATTCGGTAAAGAGATGTTCAGCCGTCTGAGGACCCTGGCCGCAAGTGCACTGGCCTTCCTCCCCAGTGTCGTGCCATGCTGGTGTATTGTCTGCTGAACTATTGTCCGCTCCACCGGGAGGGCTATTATCGCCGTTCGCAGTGTGGTCGAGAAGAGCGCCGTTGTTGTTGCGTATCTCGTCGGGAGAGGCGCCGTTGTCGTTCTCGTCGTCGCTGTCCTGGCAGGTGCAGGTGCCCACCACGTTCTGGGCCCTGAGAAAAGCACAGTGGTGCTTCAGTCCGATTGCGGCAGTCCTGCAGTGGAGGAGCATCGAGCTCTCAGATCGTTCCAGTCCGTCGTACCGATCGAAATTTCCTGGGCCCCAATCACCTCGCCAGGCAGCGAATGGACGAGGACCCCGCTCCGCGACGTAAGCCTGCCATGCATCTCTGCTCTGCTCCTCCGACATCTCACGGGCGGTCTGTTTGAGTGCCTTCAACCAGTACTCGCGGTTCTTCTTCGGCGGAACCTTCTCGAGAAAACGTTTGGCATATTTCTCGAGGATACGGATCGGATGGGCGTCTTGTTGGGCTAGCGTGAGTCCGAAGGTCTGCCGTCGCACGCGGTCCGTACGGTAGACAATCTTTTGCCAACCCCCATTGTCGCCTGTGCGTAGCAGCTTAGCACGGTAGGTCATTGCCAGACGGTAGAGCGTGACTTCCAGGCTGTCAATGTGTAGCTCCTTGAGAAGCACCATGCGATCGACACCCCGGTACGCTCCCGCCACCTTCCTGAGATATCGATATTGCATTGACTGCAGCTTGGTAATGAGAGCCTTGGTCGTTCTCCATCGAAACTTGCTGTCATCCCCAGTACGAACAAACCAGGCGGCGCAAGCGTAGGTTATCATTGGGAGTAGCCTTCGCTCGTACAGCTCCTTCATTTCGGTGATAGAAGGGCCCCAGGTGGGTGATCCGATCCAGCCGAGATGAGCCGCTTCCTTGTTGACTTTGGCCTGGAGATGCGCAACGTGTTCGTGGAACTTCAATTGTGGGTCGACCATCACCCCAAGGACGCGAAGAGAGTGTTTGCACCTCGACCACCCTGGTTTGTTGGCGCCTCGAGCGGACGATGTCTCGTTCTTCGTGGTGTGTGCCTGGCGTTTCGACTTGGCTGCGTCATCATCCTTGGCCTTGGCCTTGCATTTGTGGCAATTCGAGCACCATTCTCGGCCGCGTGTCGGCTTGGGTCCACGCTTGGCCTTCTCGGTCTGCGGCGTGCTTTCGGCTTCAGTTGTCGTGTCGGATTGAGGGCGATACTTGAGATCGGGCGTAATAAGAACGTCTTCCAGCTTCGCAGAAGGGGCAAGCATTGCGGGAATCTCAGGGAGCTCGGTACAAGGCGCTTCTAAGCCTCCTCGCGTGTATGGACGGCGGAAGTGCATGATCTTGTTCTTGCTCGGGCTAAATTGGACGCCATTCCGCTCCGCCCAATCCATCAAGATGTTGTGCAACTCTGTCAAGATTCGACAGTTCTCCTTGTAACTGCGAGAGGAGACTACGAAGTAGAAATCGTCCACGTATGCAAAACAGCTGAGTTTGCGTCCTAGCTTCCTTGTCTTCTCGTGCAGCTCCTCGAAAAGCGGCGCAACATATAGAAGAAACAGGATCGGCGAGAGGGGGCTACCCTGCGGAATACCAGTGTTCAACCAGTATTCGTTCTTCGTAACAACGCCGTTGAAGTCGATTGTTGTTGATCGTTCAAGCAGGAAGGAACGAATGATAGAGATGAGGTACTCGGGGAAGCCTTTAGAAGCTAGGGCGACAAGTAGCCTTGTGCGGTCAACATGGTCGTAGGCGCCAGTAATATCCAAGCCCATCAGAGTGGACTGGTAGTAAGGCCTGTTACGAGACTCATCACTAGGTTGGTTAGGGACCGTAGTCGACCACCCCGACCATACCCAGTTCTGGAGATACATAAGAGCTCGTGTACAATCGTTACCAGGACCACCAAATTGCAGTTCGGGCAGAAGGTTGTGATCGTTAACAAGCTCCTTAACTCGATCTGCTATAAGCCTGTCGAGGACCTTGCCAAGATTACACAAGAGCGCGACCGGACGATAGCCCTTCGGGTGCGTACGAGATTTGCCCTCCTTCGGAAGTGCTTTAGTAATCGTCTTCTGGAAAATGGTGGGATAGAGTCGATAGAGAAAGCACGCGGAGAACAATCGCTGGAGATAGGGAAGAATGATCTCACATCCGATCTTGAGCACATCTGTCGCGATTCGACTATGGCCAGGCGCTCGACCATAATCCAAGTCATTGATGATCTTGCGGATGTCCTTGATGGTAACGGTCTCATCCCGCTCACGCTTCTTCTTCCGCGGATTCGCATGAGGCTGCCCAATCGGTTCCGGGGAAAGAACCTTTCGATCTCGAGGAAGGGACGGAGCATGCAGTGGTTGTGGTCTGATATTCTCCTCGATCAGCTGCGTATTGGGCCATATCGTGTTGATGTAGATGTCACCCTTGTCTTCGAGGCGGGAGATCAATTTGTCTGAACCGTTGGGGCCGGGGATACAAAAGTCTGGCACTTGAGCTGGGTCCGGAGCCTTCAACCCATTCGTGGCGGAACGTGCCAGTCCGAAGATCTTATACGGGTCTTTCTGGGTGTCAGTCGCGTTACGATGTCGGCGCTTGTCCCTGATCTGCTTCGTGGAAAGGTACTGCAGATCGTCTCGGAATTCTTGAAAGATTTCCTTCCAGTGCTCGTCACGCTCTGATGCCCTCCTGAGGTGGTCTTGCCCCAGCTTCCAGTACAACGGACGGTCCAAGGACGGGAGCACATCCTTTCGGTCAACAGTGGCATCGGTGGCGGTGAAGAGTATGTTGCTTAGCTCCTGCGCGTATTGCGGCGTCTCGTCCTGGGACAAGGGCGTCTTGGGAGGTGGTAAGTCGGAGAGCAACTCTGTCAGTTTGTCCTTGATTTTGGCTTCATCGGCAGGGCGGAAGTTGTAGCGTAACGACTCGGCGGGATTAGGCTGACCATTCAGCAAGAACCCGAGCACCCGGTGGTCCGTATCGAAGCCAGGCACCCGAACCGTATTGCAGTCCTCGACGCGGTCAGCAATGTGCTCCTTGACCAACACTACGTCGATGCAGGAACAAATTCCGCTCTCCTCCGTTCCCCTAGAGTAGGTGACGACACCTTTAGGAACCTTGCTGACCATTTCGTGTTCCTCCACCAGTCTCGCCATCGTGCTTCCTTCGTTGTCCTCAACGCCATCAGGACCATTCAAAGGAGTGTGGACGTTGCTATCACCGCAGATGATGTCGCCATCACCAGCAGCGCAGGCTTCGAAAACGTCGTCGAGGTTGAGGCTCTGGTTGTGGTTGTACATGTTGTGGATACGGACGGTGCCACAGTCGGTGCTCAATTCCAGCGTCCTGACGAACCGGTCGGTGCCATTGTCATGCCTGAAAAATTCGCATTGGTCTAGAGCAATACTGCGGTGAACAAGGAACGCTACACGGGCGAAGTCGTACTTGTCGCAAAATTCGTCCAACTTCATCTGATGGTCGGGGTCGCCAGGCTCGGGTATGTTGGTAGTTTTGTTTTTGTTCCAGCCTTTCTTGGAGACGTCGGCGGACCAGAAGCAACGATATTCTGTCCGGTGCCAACCGTAGGTGAGGATCTGCGGCGGTACGTCTTGGAGAGCCATGACCTTGGGCTGCCTGCCCCCATGGCCCTTGTGTGCCCATTCGACCAGTTCGTTCAAACGGAGAACACTACACTTGATGTTGGCAGACGCGAAAAAGGTGGACACGTCCTCCGCTGGCGGAGGGAGATCCTCGAACGGCTGCTCCTTGATCCATTGTGTCACATCGTGGATCTGAAAGAAAACGTTAGGACTGGCACAATAACCATGCGGATGAACATGTACTCACGTGGCGAACGAGCACCTGGCGTCGTTGGTACTGCTCTTTGGCCGAGAGCTTGTTGTAGCGCGTCCGGCCGCGACCGGTCAGGACATTGAGCCTTGCCACTGAGGCCAAATTCGCACCCAGATGCGGCCTGGGAAAAGGGGGCGGCATGCTGCGAGAACATACAAGCGCTCACGGCTGCGATGGAGGAATTGCAAGCGCGAAATTGAGGGCGGGATACTGCAGCATAGCACTACGCAACGCTTGCGGTTGATCTATGGCCACCACGTTCGCGTGAAAGACGAAACGCGACGCGTTGTTGACGTTGACGCAACGGCCCAACCTCCTCCGAATTCATCAAACTTGAAAAGTCGGGGTCGAAACACTGGTATTGCAGATCCTGTCCAGGTCAAGTCGGTTCGCGTACTAGATTATCATGGCGATTTCCTTTTTTGTTGCGCATGAGCCATTGTGGGGAAGAACTACAACGCCGACACGCGCAGAGCGTCCACAACCGTTGCCGTGTTCCAACAAACACTATGCGTCCCTGATGATCTTTTGACGATTTTGTCTACCCATCCACACGTAAAACAAGTATCCTACGAACATCAGTGGGTTCTGACATCCATATGTGTTTCTCCAATGTGCACATTACACCATTGCCGGCGACAAGCTGACGTCGCAACGCGTCTCTGATGATATCCTTCCAGAAGGTCCCGTTGTTGATCATACTCGCTGATCCGTTGATACGGCGTGATGCTGTGATGTCGCGCCGGTGATCGCTCATGACCGAAACAACTACGCGAACATACGCGTTTGCGCTCGTGAACAGGAGCAATAATTGTCACACTTCGTTGGACAACGGTCTTCTCGACTTCAGTTCTTTTCTTCCTTCTTGATACCTTCACACTATTTGACAGACCTACACCTAGCCATGCCGGAGAGTACCTACGCTACCCGAAACGAACTTGCGCAGCTCGGCGCGGCACTGGAAGCCTGCAACATCAGGAAGCCCAAGCGCATGCTGGCGGAGAACGCATTGCGAGATGCTCTAGATGCTGACGAAAGGAAGCGCTTCAACCGCTTCCTAGGCCAAGCGGTCCTCCAATCGCAGAGCGGATCCCAAATCCAGGCACTTCGGGCCGTCACCGACACGCTGACTACGTTGACACAACACCGCGACCGCGACCGCGACTCCAAGGCCCGCAATTGGCCTCGACCGCACGTCGTCCGTTACAGTCTCGCGATGAAGCAGGACAAGCGTGCCATGGAAAGGACGATGAACGAAAGAGCACCATGGGAGTTGTTGGAGGATATCCATACGCTTGGTGGTCCTTGGGAGTATGTCATGGCAGTCGACATGTCCAAGACCCATGTATACTTCGAGGTCAGGAATGCGCGCCAGGAGCGCAGCCTTCGACGCGTCGTCGATGCATCGCACCATTCTCTGAGCCCATTGCTGGGTGGGCTTTCTGCACGTTGTGTGATGATCACGGAGAAGTACTGCATCCAGATCTACGGAATGACTAAACTCAAGTCCCACACCTTCTCCAATGCGGAAATCGCCAACACGTGGAAAGCTCGTTGGGAGCGAGACAACGGGGTGACGATCACCAAGGCGCATTGGAAGAATGGCCGTCTCATCTGGGAGCTTCCCGACCCGTGGTGTGCGTTCGACTTAACCCGGCGTCGGATCTTTCTGTGTGGGGACAAGGGCAACGCGCAGTAAGCTCCTTGAGTCACCTGCATTCTTCATATGTCTGACAAGAACAACAGGGCGATCGACCTCAGGGCGCTGATCAATCTGTGCTTCTGGTGTGGCGGACCGGGCCATTTCAGGCGAGATCAGGAGCATGCTATGTGCCAATTCCCTGAGCGGCATTGTCTGAAATGCGCCCGGATGGTTGGCCAGTCCGACCATGACCAGTGGAATTGCAGAGCCCCCGATAAGTGTTTGAACTGTGGGCACGATCATGCCACCTGGTCGCCGCACTGCGAAGCCGAGAACGTCTTGGACATGCACCTGAAGTGCAATGAGTGGGACATCAGAGGGCCAGATTGGTATTGGCAGCTTCTAGAGAAGGAACGTCGTGGTGGCAGGCGCCGTTCGCGGAACAGCCAACGCGACGACGAGGGCGATAGTGAGGACGTTGATGCTGGCATTGATGATGATAGCATGGACTCGGACGACTATTAGGGGAGTCACCTGGGCATCGTTGTATTTCATTTACTCCAGTGTGGTGTGGTGGCTGCGACAGCAGTCGTGGCGATACTTCATTTGGCATCGGGAAGGCATGGAAAGCCCTGCGGGAACAGGTGCACAGGAGATATGTATTGTAGCAAATTGAACCTCTTTCCTTTTGAGCTGTGAATCCACCTGTGATTTTAGTGACCCGCGCGTGGTGCCTTGCGCATCTCCCTCTAGTCTTCAATACGCGCGCACGCAAAGCAGCAGCGTCGTAGTTGATCCGGCTCGATGAAGTTGGTGTCGAGGCTGCCGTTGAGGCTGTTGCCTTGGACAAGATGCCTTGCGCATAGGAGTTCTGCTGACGTTTAAGATGCGCGCCAGGCAGTGATACAATACACTTTACGCTTGGCCTGTCGACGAGATTCATTCTATGCACTTTTCATGGGTGATACTTTCAAGAAGCCCGCGGGTGGCGCACAATTTCCATGAGAATCGGAGCAACGATTAGCTACTACAATTACCGCGAAATACATCAGTAGCACCTATCCATCAAAAATTATCGCAGCCAATGTCCTAGGGTCTTTTGCGGTGGTCGTACTGTTGCTCTGAGCTTGGCTGCCCATTCATTGCATAACAACAATCAGTGCTCCTTTACCTGCAGACTAT
Organism: Pleoardoris graminearum; assembly: GCA_030770415.1. Taxonomy (NCBI): domain Eukaryota; kingdom Fungi; phylum Ascomycota; class Dothideomycetes; order Pleosporales; family Didymosphaeriaceae; genus Pleoardoris; species Pleoardoris graminearum. Next base: position 346,518 of record JASEKS010000043.1, on the reverse strand, counting down.
GTACGAGTGGGCGGATAATTAAAGTTTTATTATACCGTAGAGGCTTTATAAATGCGTTGTCTAGGTTTTAGAGTTTCGATAGGGGCCTGAAGCAATTTCCGAAGGAACTTACAAGTGTAAAAGATACCACGGAAACAGTTCACGGCGGGTCAACTGGGGCCATAACACCGTATTAGCAATTAATTGCTCAGGCATCAAACATATTTGCGCATCAAATTTGACTGTCAGGTGTTAAGATGTGGCATAGAGGTACCAAGTAAAGAACACAGGGCATGCCCACATTCTACATCACGTGCGCATGACTGTACCTAGGTAATGTAACCCTTTGCATAAGGCCGGCTACACTGCTGTGCTCGTTGACGTGTTAGGCGTTTTGACTCTTACGAGAAGATGTTAACTTCAAGTAAGGAAAATTGCGTGCCTATATGTGGACTTCTACCCAAAGCGTTAGGACAGCGAGCGCCAGTGGCATGTGGTGGGCTGATTATCTATATGTTTAGTGACTGCAGAGCTAGATATAGTTTTGATTTCTTTTTGAAGCTTTTTGTGTCGCGATATCAATTACTGATGGTGCACATATGGCGACAGAATCCTATATCCCACTGATATACTGTGCTACTACAAATCATACGAAACATGGCGGGAGGCAGGTTTGGCCATTTCCTTGCATTTGTTGAGCATCAATTGCAAGGTATACACGAACCATTATTCCGCATTGGATAATAGGCTTTTTCCCCGGTTTCATCTTGGCGGACTTTTTGTTGTAGGTGCTATTGCCCTCATTCTCGCAAACGCCACACACAAGATTTTCCGAACTAGCCGTGACTTGTTCTGCCTATTAACATGGGGTACTCACGGGGAAGACTGGCGCCCTTGTATCACTTAGAGTTATTGCGCATAGGTAAAAGTATGAGTGTAGGTAATATAATGGTTGGATAGCGTATACGGCACTAACATGGTCACCCTCACGAGTCGGTGCTATTAACTGGACTAATAGGTGCGCGCAATGTAACTTGCGCGCACAGAGCGAAACTGACGGAGGGAAGATAGTCAGAAAGCTTACTGCGCACTGAAGATGAGAAGCCATGCACTTATCTGGATTCGGTGGTTGTACTATGGTATAAGTTGCCACTCATTGCCCGCATCAAGCAGTGCCAAATTTTCCCAGCATTCCTTCCCGCTGCAGCTCGATAAACCCCTTCCCAAACGGCTTTGCATAAAATGCACTCGGACAGCAAGGACTGATCACAGTACCGGTTGACCTGCTCTGGCCCTCTCCAACGCTTGATGCGAAAGACGCATTGTGCATCGAGAGCAATCTGCTTCGGCCAAGGACGGGTTCCATCTCGGCGATGTTCCACAAAGGGTTTCCGCTATTGCTCAACTCTAGTAATGACAACTACAGAGTAAGTTCTCAATGCCCGCCTTTGAACATTTAGTAGCGAGGAAATTCAGTCGTAGCGACAAATTTAGCTGCTCAATCCACCTCCATCCACGCACTGCAGACTCATACCCGTAAAGAACCGTCGAGAGCAACCGCGAAGCGCCTCAGAAGTGCAAGTCTGATTCCTGCACGGAAAGACGGTAAGCTATTCGGCATAGGCGGTGGAGCTGGTAATGGACCTAGGCGCTTCCCTGTAAGCAATGTAGGAGTAATGAAAGTTGAAAAAAAGCCAGGTAAAAAGCAGCCACCACCAATGCTCATTGCATCCAAAAGTGCACGCAAAATTCTTGTAACCAATTCTATTGATAACCTATGAACTCCATATACAAAGCAGTACACCAATGAAAGTAGACAATTTGGTCAAAAGGAAACTACCACATCCTGGCCTCCCAGCAAAAAGAGTCGTTCAAACACCCACGCTCGAGACCTGCTCGATGCCAATCCCCATTTCCTGCGATGCCCACATGCCAAAGAAACTCTAGGATCGAGGGATCCGGTTCCCGCCAAGCCTCTTCCTGGTGTTCCTGTTCTCATACTTGAGCCGACGGTCCTCGCGCGCCTCGATAATCATGCGGTAGTCGAGCTCCATATTGGCTGCTTCGACGAATTCCGGCCAGTTGTCGCGTACGTTGGGCATGTATAGATTTGTATTGATCCAATGGAGTGGCCTCTCCGAGAGCATATCCCCTTCGTACTTGCCAAATGGCACGATGTAATCGGACCGCTGGATGACAATGGTTTCGGGAAGCTCGTTCTCATCGTCATCGACAACCCTCTGGGGCCTCTTCGGAGGGTGCTGGATCATGAACTCGTCCATCTTGCGGCTGCCGGTGGAGTAGTCCTTGCGCGGGCGCCCGCGTCCGCGTCCGCGCTTCGCCGCAGTCGCGGATGACTCTGCCGGAGATGGAGAGTGGATGAGCCCTTTAGCCTTGCTGTTTCCGGGCGCGTAAATCGAATCCTTCAGCGTCAATGCTGGCTTCTTTGGGATGACTTTGACGGTCCGCTCCTCATGAGGCGGATAAACGCCGTCACTGTCGAAGGCGTCGTCTACCATCTCGGCGTCGTCGTCTTCGTATTGCATACCGAATGACTCTGGGCGAGTCTTCTTGGGAAGAGGGCAGTCCGCAGGATCGATGGGCGAGCTGCTACGCTTCTGTCCGGCCAGCGGTTTTGCAGACTCCTTGAAGATTCGAACACGATCTTTGAGTCTGAAAGCCTCAAGTTCGGCCTGAAGGGCCTTGACCTTGCTGGCGTCATTCTGTCGAGGCGCTTTGCCCTTACCTTTCCCTTCAAATGGCGGCGGAGAGCTGGCCGGAGTGGACGATCGGGTCGCGTGGTCTTCCTCGGATGCACCGGGAGTGGTGAAACCGGACTCGGGAGATCCGACAGAGTCACCAAGATTGATGTCCATGTTGGCAATCCGCTCGGGATGCACGTTGCCCATAGACTGAGCAGAGGGAGAGGCAGAGGCGGAAGCCGAGTTGTCGGATTGGGCAGACATGATTGAGGATTGGGAGATTGAACGAGCAGTTCAAGAATGCAGTTGAGACCAAAAAAATGTGAAGCTGTTGGCAGTGGAATGCGATGGAGTTGCTGTGATGAGCACTTTCAGCGGCGGTCCATGTTGGTCTTTATACTTGCTTGTCGGCGCCAGATCACAACATCTCCTGAGGAGCGCGCGCGCGCGCTGCGGGTCTACGTGCGACAATGACGAGGTGCGACAACGCGTTCCGGGTTGATCATAACGTCCTTTGGTGTTGATCGTCGTTTGTGATCCAGGAACTCTCAATCGTGCAACGCGCCAACAAAACCACGGCACCCCCCGTTCGGCGCACTTGAATCCGCATTTCCTCTGCGTCTTTGACTTCAACGTCTGGGACTCACGTTCGCACTTGCAGCTCTCTCCAAGCTTCTGCCATCTCCAATACTCTTTCTGAAGGCATCGCAACTTCGAAGGTCCAATCCTGCGACATATGAATAGAAGTGTCTAGAATCCGGGTGAGCTTTTCGCATTGGCTGTGTCTTGATTTGCCGTATCTTATGAGCGAGTGGAATTTGGTTCTATGTGGTTGTCTGCGGCTTCCCACGTGGCGGCGCTCGCGCTATCGATAGCCGGGACCATCGGCTTTGTACGGTTCTGCGGGGCAGCGCGTGCGAAATAGCCGTGTGCGCAGTGCCTTTGAGCAACATTGCGCGGCAATGCTGTAACATGTCTTATAAATGTATAATGGGATCAACTGTCAGAGTACGGTCTTTATACATGAGCTTTGAAAAATTTGCTTCATTGTTTTGGGCGGGTATCTCGAATATCACGTTCGGCTCTGTCCAGCAAGATAACCAACCTATTCATAAACGCACAACGGCTGTATATCCTCCCTATGTCCATATTTCAGTATCTCTCATGCTTTCGGTAATAACTTAACTTCTGTGCTTTGGCGAGATGTGAGGATTTTCTCGCATTTATAGTAGTCTGTGGTGAGACTTCACAGGTCACACTGACCGTTCCGCGAGAAAGATTACATGAACATCGCTGGGCCTTGACACGGAAAAAAGATCGAAATCAGTTCCGTCATGCTCTGGTTATATGTTTCACGAATTTTCATGATGCTGCTCCTCCATACATGCAAACTGTGATTTTCTGAATGTTTTCGTTGCACAAACGTATTCTGAAAAGTAGCAACAACCCTATGGCACACGCACTTAAGCTTTTGTAAAGGCAGGGCGAATTCAACCGATGTAAACAAATGTTATGCATGCTATCCTATCTCCAGACGGTTCCCTTGTTGTCAGCAGCCCGCCCGCTACTCCAGTGCGATCCATTTCTGAGGGGAGAGCATTACAATCGCACGTAAAGTCCGGAAGACTACAGTAAAGCAGCACAACAAGAGTCAAGGACAACAGCAGTAACCTCCAGCCCCGTATCACATGCAAGGCATCGCCATCCATGGTACATAAAGATCCCCACACATGATCCCCAACAACACGATCATCCACCCACTCACCCCCTCACCCGGCGGCCCCCAAGGCCTACGCGTGACTCCGCAGGAGGTTCGGCCCATGTGTCATCCTCGAATCATGTTGAGGATGGCCCGTTTGTCCACGCTACAGTCTGGTTGATATTCGCACGCCGTCGTCTCGTTACCACAACTCTCCGTTGGTGGACAATAGGAAGGCGCGGTGAATGTTCTTCCATCAGCAGCTTGTACCATCCTGGCAACGGCGCAGTCGTTTGGAAGGGCGCAGGAAGGCGGTCTCGCCAATTTAGATCCCATTCGAATGCCGACCACGAGTCGCGTTCAGCTTGTTGGAGGATCGGTTCCGCATCGACGAACGAAACAAAGTCGAAGTTGCACCGAAGCACAGAGCTCGTTCCACGCTCTAATTGATCGATAGCCGTCGGAAACCCCTTGAAGAGGTGTAGCAAGTTGGTCTTTCTGAGGCCGTACACTGGGTCCGGTATCAGCCCTTTTTGATGCGCCTGTGACAGTGCGCTTTGATATGAACTGTCCTGAATGACGACCGAGAAAATGTCGGTTGCTTGTTGCAACGCGGGACTTCCGTCAAACACCAGGTGGAATGACCCAAAAGGCATTCCTTTGGACTCCAGAGCGCACGCTTCGGAGACCCATGGTGCGATTGCTCTGGTGATCTTGTCCGACTGTATGTGATCAGGCGGGGAACTGAAAAGGTCTGAATGATCCTCTACGGTGGCAGGTAGGGTCGCCCTCCACAGGTCAACCCGCCGCTCGATGCGAAGATGTGGATTTTCTTTACAGAGCGTTATCAGCCCTTGCGCATGGCACTCCGGCTGTGCTACAGACTCGTGATCTTCGAGTAGAACGATTTCCCGCATGGCTCTCCGCGAGGCCTCGGGAAGGTTGCCCAGAAAGTGAGTCGCGGCTGCGGCCGCGGAGAAGCGCCACCTATAGAATACAAATTATGTGGGTTGAAGCCTGACGCGTTTTCAATTCGCTTCAGAATGTCATTTCCGGTTGGCACGATTCCCATATCTTCCGCCATCTGTTGGACATTTTCAGCGGATGGAATCACCCACGGTTCGTCAGGAATTGAAAGAACCAATGCGAGTCTCGAGGGAACCGAAGTCTCCACTTCCAAACGCCAGGCAGCGGCTGCAGAATGGTCAAAGCGTGAGGGTACGCCTCCCATCAGAACAACGAGGCTTGCTGTATGGATTTGAAAGTTGTCCAGAAAATCCGGTTCTTTAGCTATAAGTTGGCAAATTCGTGTAGCGAAGCTGTGGAAATTCGAGGGTACTTCTCCGAAGGTGTATCCGTCATGCAATGCGTCCACCACAATATCTGGAGCTGGAGATCATTGTCAGAGAATGTGGCGAGTTGCTCGAACGTAGGATAGATTTCAGGGTATTCACGAGCTATATCTGCACGCATAGCAGCGCTCAGCTGGTTCCGCGCCTCACGCATCATTATGACTTTGGCTCGCCGCGCGGATTCGATAATAGCTCCATATTGGCCTGCGCATAAACGCAAGTCCTCCGAATATAGTGTAGTAAAGTAATCGTGTTGTGCTTGAACGCCAGTCCCCTCATTTCTTCAGTGATCGATTTGCATGTGAGCATAAGGTGCAGATGATTATGGTATTGAGCCCGCGGTGCATTCTTGCCCGGTCGTTGGGGCGGTGCGCATAGCTTGCCAGAAGAGTTGTTGTATATATGTAACCGCCGGGTATGGTGACATAGTCGCGGTATATCTGGAGGCGTAGTTCTAAAGGGATTCCTAGTAAATGTGTACGAGGATACATGGCGTCGTGTTGTAGATGGTTTCGGGACGATTTGGTGAAGAACAGAGAGTTTGGGGGAGGAAGCTCGGCTTCGCTTGTTCCGAGGTCGGCATCACTTAGGCAGCAACACCCTGGACGTGTCCACAACTACTGCACAGGTGCCTACATAGGTGACGAATGGTACTATTCTCAACGACTCTACAGCCACATCCGGTCGAGAAAAGGGCCCATTCGCACGGCACTACACTGTTAGCTCAGAACGGTATCGCAGTATCGAATATTTCGTGTGGTGCGCGGATGAAGGAGGAAAGGATACGAGGCTTCTGACTTAAATTCATCACGACGACTAAATTTCTCACTACCAAATATCGAAGGCGGGCCTATTATGTGGTTGGCATTACCAGAGCGTTGAGTAATAGCGGAACCTCTACTGTTGGGGCATCACCGGAACGGAACCGTCCCGAAGCAGTCAGCTCAGAACCATGTTAAGTCACGTTCACTGCACAAATCCATGGATGAATGCATGAAGATTTCCACAATAACATATTATTTCACGTGTGGCCTGACAGCCCTATACAGGCTAACAACCGTATTCTGTCTTCTAGGGCCTAAAACGCCCTATGAACTGCCAGAGGAGGATTTTCGACCTGTCAAGGTCGGGTGTTATCAAGTATGAGAGCTACGCTAGGACTTCGTCCAAAAGCGGCAACGCAGTAAGGGAACGCAGTGGTGGTGGCAAGCCAGAAAGCGGTAATTTCAAAAGCTGAGGGCCCTGCACCTGTTAGACACGTTCGGTCATTGAAGGAGAGCAAATACTCACGTATGGCCGACTGTTGAGATCTGTCATATGCAACCACTGCTCACTGGAAACGCCAACACAGGACCGGAGATATACTGATCGGTGTTACCGATATCATGAACGTGCTGGTTGATTACCTAGGTAGTAGAACTTGGGACGGTGGGTCGTTGGGACTAGCATCGGCCGGTTCAATCAGCTCTGTGCACAAAACACAGGTGACTCACGAGGCAGCAGCGCAGCACAAAAGGACTGCTGGAGCTTCGTGTTACGGCCAGCGAGGATTGAGAGGAAGGATTACCAACTCTTCTACCAACACCACACTTTCACACTTTCGCAATCATCTCATTCCATCAATCACGCATTGTCGCATGTCTCATTTAGCGGTTCGCCCGATCAAGGAGGAGGTCAAACGTTGATTACATCCTCTTACCGAGTGCGCCGACTCGTATCGCATCGAAAAATCGACTGTGTTGATAACATTAACAGCCGTCAACCGAAAGGCCCGGTCGAGTTGGTCTTACGGTCAGAACCGTCCCCATCAATGCTCGCACCCGATCAATCAAAGCCCCTGGAAGTCGAGAACAGCTAAATACAAAGTACCCCTCAAAAGACGTAGGCAACATTACACGATATGCAAAACTTGGGCAAAACAGTTAGGTAAATTTTTATGTGATTGCACCGACGCCTCTTCATGGCTGAGGAAACATTGCGCGTACAGCATAATGCAGTAGGTTAGCTCTCGCCCCATTGCCACCTCTTCCAATACTCTCTCTTTCTTTCTCCTTAAACAATGCGTGTGTATCGTAAAGGCGTGCAGTATACAGTCCACATCGGCGTGAGGGAACTGTTTCGCCTCTAATTCTTATCATGCTACGAACTTGGCATAACAATAGACTGTTGACGTTTTACACCAACACGCTAACTCAGTTGCGGCCGTACAAATCTTTAAGAGGCACTCGCGGACCTTCAAGTTCAGCTAAAAAGGGGCCGGTGTATTCCTCGGTATAAGGAGGTCGCTTGCTCGTGTTGGCAATCCCACTACAACTCGTCTCACGATCTAAATCCCCCCCCCCCCCCCCCCCCCCCCCCCCCCCCCCCCCCCATACCCACAACCACGGCCCCACCCACCACTCGACAGCCGGCAGTGCACGGCTCACGAGACACGCAGCCCGCCACCGC